>JBBPBR010000008.1:11442731-11459555 GCA_037974775.1 Cicer pinnatifidum
TTGGTTAAGCTATTTTGAATTTAGTTTACATAGTAATAGAAGATAAATATAGATAGAAAGATTTCGAACCATAATTCTAAAGTTACAATTACTTAATTAGGTATAGTTGATAAGTGTCTCAAGATGAATGTTATTTTAAATGGAATTGAAGTTCTAAAAGAAAAATATATTTTCTTTCTCTTCATCCATTAGAGGGGTGATTTAAGATTATTATTTGATATGAAATCACCCATTCAAATTATTATATTACCTTCTTTTATTTAAATAAATAATTTTTTTTCACATATTTAATTTTTCTCTTTGTATTTTATCAATGGATGTGTTGTTTGAGTATGACATTAATTTACTCTTCATTGAAGTGTGGCTTTTTTTGTTTTTCCATTTTGATGCAGAAGTCACATAGGTAAATGACTTGTTTTGTCATTTTCATATTTTGAACAAGGAATTTATAAAAACTACCATCAAATTCGCTAACATGTTTTTTATTTTCTTGGTCATTAGACCTCATTTTACTATTTTTATTTTAGTATGAATGAAATTTATTTGTGTAAAAAAAACCTAGTTATAGTTAAATCTCATTTTAAATATTTTGAAAATTTATAACTCGTCTGGTACTAATCCAAACTAAAACTAGAAAGAAGCATATTTCATGAAACTATTTCCATATTACCACATGTAAAGGCAAATATTACAACCACCGGACACTCATACTTAAAAGTCACTCAAAATTCTAAGGAAAATAGATGACGCTATTTATAATGGTATTTGTCTTTGAAATTGAGATAAAGACTCGATTGGAATTAATTTGATAAAAATAAATAAAACTGAATGTATCTCTCAACTTAATTCTTCAAACTAACACCAATCAAATCAATCACCGTTAAAGTTTTGAGTGACTTTTAAGCATGCCACAGTAGACCACCCACCTTAGAATTTTCCATCAGAGATAGGTGCTGGGGGAGGGTTGGAGAGAGAGATTTTATGTTCCTGAATCAAATTACATAAGATTTTACTAGTACTCAACGTACAGATTTACCATACTATGCAAGTTGAATGGCAATCTCAATCTCCAATCCTTCTGTTTACGATTCAACGGCTTGCCTTTTTTTGTAGGGTCTCTATTCTCTTTAACATCTGCCAACTTCCAAACACATATCTCTGACTCTTCTTCAATAGAATCTAAAAAGAATACTCCATCCATTTCATGGCAACTGGACTCTAAATTTTCTGTATAAAAAACTCTCATAGGCATCTTTTTAAATCGACTAAGATCATCTGGAACTTTCAGTATCCTATCAGCACCCGGGGACGAAACCTTCAGAGAAAAATTGTGTTTTGTTAGGTACTAAGTATGCTTCAGACTTCAGAGGAACAGTCATTGGCTACTGAATAAAATTCCATTGGAATAAAAGTATAGGACACGGCTACAAAGCCATTACCTCAAGAGCCAAATCATCAGGTATGTCTCCAAGTGCTCCAACTTCATCTAATCTTTTCTTGAATTCCTGATTGTAGCTTTCAAGCTCTTCCATGCTTGGACATCCATATCTAAATAAGAAAATTGAAAAGTTGAATACAACACAAACTGTATAGTTAACGATGTATCGCTAGGTGGTCATTGGTCAAGTTTGAAGTACATGTCATGACTAATAAAGAACTATTTTCCATTGCCAAAGATAGCATGCTCGAAAAACGATAAACAAACCAAGCTATGCACAAATTGGTACAGATGTTTTGCAACAAGAAGCTAAATTGGAAATATAACAGTAGTTTATCTAAAACATGGAACAAAAAGTGGTGTGTTGCAAAGTTGGGGTGAAAATTATTTGATTAGGTTTATTTGAGACAAAATAAACCTAATCAATGTAAAAAAAAAGATGAAAGTACGAAACAATTTGACGCACAGCCCAGACCCCAAAAAACTAAAATATATCACAGGCCCAAGAGCCGTTGCCTAATCAGATTATGGGGTGCAATGCACCTGATCAGAATTAGGAGAGAGACGAGCATCACTAACTGCTTAGAGGCAATGGCAGTGGGGTGAAGAGAGACATGGGAGGTGTATTACACATGAAAGGGTATATGGATGGGGTGAAAGAGTGAGGAAATAGGTTGGAATTTAGTGGAGATTGAGCACTCTTGAAATTGCATGTGTTGTCTTTTTCTTGTTTTCTGCATCTTTCCATTGTAGACACTAAACAGAGGCTCAGAATCTGAGCCTCAAATATCACCTTGATCAGACCACCATTTCCATTACCAGTTCTTTTTTCTTAATCCATTGTTAGTAGTAGCTATCACAACTTTTCTCAGAAATTTGATCTCACAAAATAAATTATCAAAAATAATGGGAAATTCACAATATGAGTGCTCTTGTTATACTCCCTGACATTTGTGTAAAGCTCCGCAGCTCATCAAGGACCCCTCACCACTGCTTTTAACTATACTGAGGTTTTTAAACTTTTTCCTGAATTTTAGTCAAGGCACCCATCGCATAATAATAATAATAATAAATAAACCACATTCTAGACATCCTCGTCTCATTTCGCCCATGCTTTAAGCATCAAACCCTAGTCTTAGTTCAATAAAGGCTTCAACAATCAAACCAATAGCAGGTCCCCTCATATTTCAGACAGGTCTAGGCAACCCAAATTGATATTGACATTAACTTGTGGTTGGTTGTTACTTTCCCTATCCATTAGGCTTGACTTGTGTTCACTTTCTTGGGGATCTTTCAGTTATTAGCTGGTCTTACCTGCAATAGCCTCCTTGAGCTATGTTAAGATATGTATAGGATTTGAATTATTTTCTGTTACGTAAATATTTCTTATATTAGGTTTGTTGGTTCTTATCCTTATAATCAGCGGACTTTACTGTAATTACTCGGTTATAAATAACAAGGCTAAGAGCACTTTCTCTCAAGCAATTCAAATCAACTCATTCAAGTAACTGTTCTATTCCAAGCTCTGTGAGGACTGGATCATTTGACTAGTTACACACCAGCAACTCTCTCTATATATATTTGGAACAATCCGGCCACATCCCCACCCACAAACAATACGCTAATCAAAAGAATGTAAAGAAATTCTAAAGATGTATATGACAGGAGTTGAAATATTACTCATTTGTTAATTTGTCCAATCTCACATAAACATATCCACGAGGACTTGTCTTGAAAGCATATAGTTTGATGTCCTCACTGAACTGTATAAGGACCTCCTCAGCAATAGAGAGGGCTCGCTGACCCCAAGCCACACTTTGCAAGGAAACTCCACCACCACTTCCACCGTCACCAATCTACATACATAAGATATAGCATAGCACCAACAATTAAGCAAATGTTTAATGGTATTCACAATATAATTAAATCAAAGAGCTCTACATTAATCCAACAATAATCCTTGAGTTAAAAACCTGGTACCTTAGGCTCAGCCTCGTCTTCTTCCTCCCATCCGTCTGTGCTTTCACCTTCATCACTAGTCTCACCTGAAAACTTAACATACCTCAATCTGTTAAGATGATAGTTTCCAGAAAACACTGGTAAAGACTAAAGAAGTAAGATAGCATCCTCTTTTGCTAGAGATGTTGAATAATGCACGAGAGAAGAAAAAAGAAACACTAAATGAAAATGACATATCTTGGGAAGCAAAACTTAAAACTGCCAACTAATTTAAGATTTGTCAATGAGTTGCTAGTAAATATCTGCAAGAAGAAAAACCCTCCCAAACAAAGAACGAAAGCGAAGAAGCTTCTTTTTGCAATAAAACTCCAACCATCATCAAAGATATTCCCTTTGTTTGGGAGTTAGGATGGAAGGGAAATAAGAGTTTCAAGGAGAGGGGAGGGGAGGGATAGGGAGGAGAATCCTCACTTTGTTTGTTTTTGGTGGGGAGGAGGAGAATGAAAGACTTATCACTAATAATTTATTTGTTTCAAGAGTATTATAAAAACGTGAAAAGCATTTGGTTACTTCACAAAGATCACCAAAACCCTCCAAAGTCATCCACTAACTCATTTTTTGAGCTCCCCCAAATTGAAAATTTTAGTCCGATGAAGAAAAACAAACCCCATACAAGGTGGAGGACAATCCTCTCTTCCCCTTTCCTTTCATCCTCCCTTTTCCCCTCAAACCCATTCTTCCCAACTTCCAAACAAAGTCTTAATGTGAAAAAAGAAAGAAAAAAAAAAAACTCCAAAAGGGTGCGCCATATTAAGAGAATCCTCTTCTCAAGAAGATTTAGGGGAAATTAAGAAAGAAATATCAAAATTCATTAGCATTCAACTCCATACAACACATAGCATAGCAAACCTCTGTAAATTAAGCCTTTCTCTATGTTCACTCACAAAGCCTCCCTCAGACTGGTCAAAAGAGACTGTTCTAACCACAAAGGGTGTACACAAAATTAACCGAAAATCTCGAGTAGCAACTCCAACTAGTAGAACCCTGGCTGGTAAAAAAAACTTGCAGCTGTTCTCCAAATTGAAATTGAACATGTAACACCAGTTCTTCGGATTGAAGGCGTGTGGTTATGCTTAATCACTTTTGTTTTCTTAAATTATTTTCAGTGTTGATTCCAAAGTCTGTGTCTGCATCAATGCTTCATAGTGGATACAATGCGGTCATTGTTAGAAGAAACTTTTGGTGTCCACCAATTAACTAAGCAAATACAAAGACTTTAACCATAGACATGTTTATTTATGGATTATTACCAAAGACTTTTCTCAACTCCTCATTCTTTAATAGGAATTTCACTCTACTCTAAAACAGGTTAAGAAACTGGGAAATGGGAAGCCCCGCAACAAGAAAATCGAAAAAGAAGAGAAACAAACAAAGCTAAAAACAAACAATAAAAAAACAAAATGGGATAAATAACTCTAACATAATCAAGCTTTATGTATATTTACATCACTTTAATAATATCAATGCATTCCAAAAGATTAAAAACTAACTACTTGATTGCAATTTGAATGGAGAGCGAAAGAAAAGAATGAACCTGAAGGTGAAAGTGAAAAATGGCGAGAGAAGGAGGTGTGAGGAGTGGAGAAAGGAAGAAGTTGGGAATTTGGTGGAGAGAGAGAAGGGTTTTGGAAAAGGAAGGAGTGGGAAGTAGAGCGTAGTAGTAGAAGAGAAGCGCCGCACATAATATTCCTCGTCCTCTTAATCACACTTCTTGCCGCCATAGCTATGGTTGATTTAATGCTTCGTTTCACACCCCTCACTGTTTGCTCCAAATAACCCAACGATACAAACATTTCATATGCGGTTCTCTATACTATATTTTAGTCAATTTTTTATTTATTATTTTTTCATTTTTATTTAAAATTGTAAAAATACGCCTGGTACAATTTGTATAAAACTATGTCTAATAATGTTTATGAGATTATATAAGTCTTTTTCTTTTTAATTAAAGGTCTTGCATGTTGCATGTTTGAATTCAACTCTAGAAATGCAATTGTGTTAAAATTCTCAAGAAAGAGTTTTATAATTTATTATAGTTTTATCTAATTTAAAAAATTATTCTCTACAGTTATAATTGTATACAGAAAATATTTCATTTGCACATAAAAAATTATAAAACTATACATATACTTTTTTCGTCCCTTTTTATAAACAATTTTGTTAATCGTAAAATGGAATTCATATAGTAACTTATGTATTCCTGTTTTCTTCTTTTATTCTATAGAATGTGTTTGGTTCAACGGATGAGAAAAGAAATGAGGAATTTTAATAGAGAAAAATGAGGGGATAGAAAATAAAGATGTGTTTGATTTAAAATAAGAGATGAGAAATTTTTTAATGTTTTTATATTTAATTGAAAAGGAGGAGATGTCGTCTTTTCCCTCTACTCTAAATCCCCTCAAAATGGAGGTAGAGCAAAACTGTCTAGGAGGAATTTTGACTCCCTCCCCTTCCCTCTAAAAAATTGAACCAACTACATTTCATTTAAAATATTTCCTCCTCTCCCCTCCCCTCCCCTCCATCCACCTATAACCAAACACACCCTTAATTATTGATGTAGAGACTAATGGAAGCACAATAATTCATAAATATACACAGAATGAAACTCAGGAAATATATCCATCATCTTGTGATTGAAATATGGGTACACAATTTTCTTTCATCATTATGCAAATCTTATTTAATAATTATAGCATGTGCAAGTGCAACAATAATTAGTTTATAACATGTTTAGAACTTTCTTCATCCTATTCTTCTAGAGTTGTCATAAATAGACTAGAAGATAGTGACAAATAAGCTACAAAACAATGGACAACTAAAACATACTGTAACGACTTAAAATTTATTAAGCACCAAGGATAAGGATAATACTGTAAGGAAGAGTTGTATTAAGCTTGTAGAATGAAATGCATAAGTTCATTACGATATGATAGTAGCTTAGAAAAGAAGAAGGTGTGTAGAGAACGAAGAACGAGAAGGCAGAAAGAATGAATCAGAGAGAAACAGAGAGAATGTGCAGAGGGAAATCATTACACATCATTTCACACCCCATTCATTACATAATCATGCCATTTAACATTCTCCCTTCTGTTGCGTCTGCTCCTACGCAATTCTTCAACCTCAGGATCACCAGCCACGTGTCCAGTGGGCATAACTAATTCCTCCACTCTTTCTCTGTCCATAACAGAATTTCCATTATTCTCCTTTATCACCCTTTCACGTGTTACATTTCTCCCTCCTTCGAAAACAACCTTGTCCTCAAGGTTGAATTGAGTGTAAGCGGTTTGAAACTCATCCAAGTCTTCCCAAGAAGATTCCTTTTCCTCTGTTGCATCCCACTTAACAAGAACCTGTGGAATTTCTTTAGAGTTTTTAACAATTGTACGAGTATTCAAAATCTGAATTGGTTGCAAAATTGGACCTTCTTCAATAGTAGATAAAGGCAATGGGAAGTATGCTTGAGGTGAACTACCCTTAAATTTCTTCAATGCAGAAATGTGGAAAACAGGATGGATTTTAGCTGATGCAGACAATTGTAGTTGATAAGCAACTTCTCCAATCCTTTTAATAACTTCGAATGGACCAAAGTATCTCAAGCTGAGCTTGTGATTCTTTCTGAGAGCTAAGGAATGTTGTCTGTTAAATATTATAGATTAGAATGTAAATAATATATATATATATATATATAGGCTGTAAGTAAGTATTCTGGCCCGTTAGCATTACTGTAAATTAGGGTTATTTAACACCATGTGTCTATATAAAGAGATTCCGCTGTGTAATTGAAACACACGGGTTATTCTATATGTCTCTCAATACTCTTTATATTCAACACTGTCTATATGGTTGTAATTTAACCAAAGCCAAGTCGCCCATCTGTAAATTGAAATCCCTTCTTTTCTTATCTGCTTGCCTTTTCATATAATTCTGAGACTTCATCAAATTATCTTTAAGTTGCCTCAGTACTTGATCCCTTTCCTGCAATGCTTCTTGAATGCTTGGGGGATCCTTAGGATTGAATTCATACTTGACTACTGTTGGTGGAGGTCTGCCAAAAATAGCTTGAAATGGAGACATTTTAATGTTGTGATGATAAGATCTGTTATACCAAAATTGAGCCCAGGGAAGCATTTTGACCCATGATTTTGGATTGTCAAAGACAAAGCACCTTAAGTACATTTCTAGAGTTTTGTTCAGGTTTTCAGTTTGCCCATCAGATTGTGGGTGATACGAGGAACTCATAGCTAGAGTTGTACCCTGGGATTTGAAAAGGTGTTGCCAAAAAGAGCTAACAAATACTCTATCCCTACCTGAAACAATGGATTTTGGAATTCCATATAGCTTTACAATGTTGTGGATGAAAGCTTCTACTACTGACTTGCTGGTAAAATCAGTTTTCAAGGGAATGAAATGGCCAAACTTAGACAATATGTCAATGACAACTAAAATAGTAGTTAGACCATTGTAGCTGGGCAATTTGGTTATAAAATCCATAGCAAGATCTTCCCAAATCTGATGTGGAATGGGCAATGGTTGAAGTAACCCAACAGGCATCACATTATCGACTTTAGCTTGTTGACAAATGGAACATTCTCTCACAAATGTTCTGATTTCTTGTTGCATCTTTGGCCAGAAAAATTGAGAAGTTATTTTAGCTAAAGTTTTTGTCATTCCTGCATGTCCACCAGTTTTAGAACTGTGAAATTCTTCCATTATTTTGAGCTTGCACTGCTGCTCATTTGGAATCATAATTATTCCTTTGAATAGCAGAACCCCTTGCCATATTTTATAATCCTTATTGGCATTAGGATTAGTTAGAGTTTCATCATACACAACCTTCATTTCTGGATCTCTTAGTTGTAATGTCATTCGTTCTTCCAACCAAGTATTAAGAGGTTGAGACCAAGCTAGCATAAAACTTCTAGACAAGGCATCAGCATGAATGTTTTCCTTTCCAGGTTTATACTGGATTGTAAAATCATAGCCAAGAAACTTTGGTAGCCATTGTTGTTGCTCAGGTGTTTGTAAGGATTGTTCTAGCAAGTCCTTCAAACTCTTCTGGTCAGTTTTGATCACAAATTTCTGACCCAATAAATAATGTCTGAACTTGCTAAGAGCTTCAGTAATAGCATAAAATTCCCTTGTATAAGCAGATTGCTTTTGCATTCTGGGTGGCAATTTCTTTGAAAAGAAAGCAATTAGATGCTTATCTTGGCTGAGAATTGCACCAATACCTGAACCAGATGCATCAGTTTCTATGATGAAAGGAACTTTAAAATTAGGAACAGCTAATACAGGAGCTGTAGTCATTGCCTGTTTCAATTGATTGAATTATGCAAGGGCAGATTGAGACCATTTAAAAGAATCTTTCTTCAGTAGATCAAATAATGGAGCAGCAATTGTAGCATAATTTTTGACAATTCTCCTATAATAACCAGTCAATCCAAGAAAACCTCTCAATTGCTTCAAATTGATTGGCTGAGGCCATTGTAAAATAGCTTCCAATTTTCCAGTGTCCATAGCAACACCTTCACTAGAGAGTGTATGGCCCAAGTACTCTATCTTTTGAACACCAAAGGAGCATTTTGATAACTTTGCAAAAAGCTGATGATTCTGTAGGATTTTTAAAACAGATTCCAAGTGCCATAAGTGATCTTTCCAAGATGGACTATAGATCAATATGTCATCAAAGAAAACAAGTACATACTTTCTCAAAAGACCTTTGAAGATATCATTCATAAGGCTTTGAAAAGTGGCTGGAGCATTAGTCAATCCAAAAGGCATTACTAACCATTCATAATGACCAAAATGAGTTCTAAAAGCTGTTTTGCATCTGTCAGTAGGGTTCACCAAAATTTGGTGATAACCTGATCTTAAATCAAGTTTGGAGAAGTAGCATGCCCCATATAATTCATCAATTAGTTCATCAACAGTAGGAATTGGAAATGAGTCTTTCACTGTGATAGCATTGAGAGCTCTATAATCAGTACATACTCTCCATGAACCATCTTTTTTTTTTTTATTAAGAGAATTGGAGAAGAAAAAGGACTTTTGCTAGGCTGAATTATCCCTTCTTTCAACATACCTTCCACTAATTTTTCAATCTCCTCTTTTTGACTATGAGGATACTTGTAAGGTTTCACTTTGACAGGATTAGAGTCTTCCAACAAGGGAATGAAATGATCATGCGATCTAGGAGGAGGCAGTGAGGTAGGTGTGGCAAACACCTCACTATAAGTGTGCAACAATAAGGCTAGCTCAGGTTCCATATTTTCAGGCAATGCAAGTGGTGGAGTAGGAGAATTATCATTAATCATCTGCATGCTGAAAATTTCTGCAATAGAATCTGTGTGCATCATTCTTTTGATATGATGGAGTTCTGCTTGAGAAGGAATGAGTTCCTTATCACCTTGAAGAGTAGTGAATTTGCCCTGCCACAGAAATTTCAGTTGCAATTCTTCATAATCAGCAATATGAGGTCCAATGGTCTTCAACCAACTAGCCCCTAAGATTAAATCTGCTCCTGATATAGGTAATAGAAATGCCGACAATTGAAAAGAATTTCCTTGAACTTGCACTGTGAGTTGTTGAATGAGTCCTTCAGCAGTCATATAATTCCCATTTCCCACCATCACTTTGAACATGGGAGCAGGTTCTATTGGTAGCTTAAGAAACTTAGCTACTCTAGGCTGAAGGAAATTATCAGAACTCCCACCATCAATCAAAACAGTTATGGGTAATTGGTCAATGTGAGCTAAGAATCTGATCGTGCCTACCCCCATACCACCTTTTAAGGCATTTAGAGATAAATGGTGATCCTTAGCATTGACTTGTTCTTCTAGTTCCGCATTAATTTGTACCTCCGAATCACACAAAACAGGTTCATCATTACATTCTTCTAATTGCAAGAATAACATTTGTCTATTTGGGCATTTATGGTTAAAGGTAAACTTTTCATCACAAAAATAACATAAGCCCTTTTCTCTCCTTAGCTGCATTTCTGCTGGGCTGATTTTTTTGACATTTGAATTCCTCAAGGGAGGGCCCTCAGGAGTTGGCAATAAGCCAGATGAAGTGTTTCTAGCAGTAGGTTTATGCACAACAACAAATGAATTAGATGCTATTGGGGAGTATTTGTGAGTGTAGTTTGCATTGACAGCCTTAGTCACAGGTGTATATCTTTCCTCATAGAGTCTAGCTAAGGCTACTGCACGCAATAAAGTAGGAGGAGCCATTGCTACCACATCACGTCAAATTTCTTTTTGCGAACCACCAACAAAGCAGTTTAAAAGAGCTTCATCATTTAAGCCTACAGATCTATTAGCTAGGGCCATGAATTTAAGATAATAATCAGAGATAGAACCTGTTTGTGTCAACTTGAATAATTCTGCCATTGGACAATCATATGGGGAAGGTCCAAACTGAGATTCCATTGCTCTAGTGAGATCTAGCCATGAAGTTATTGCAGAAATTCGATTCAACATTTGAAACCAAGGCACTACATCTTTATCAAAATGCATGGCAGCAATATCAACTCTCGATAGATCTGGAGTGTTGTGATAGTTAAAGAATTTTTCTGCCTTAAAAATCCATTCCAGCACCGGTGTTGTTCCATCAAAATGGGGAAATCCCAGTGAAATTTCCTTAACAGGAAGAGCAGCATTTCCTAGAGGAACATGGTTAGGTCCTGAGTTCGAATTGCTTCCACCAACGTGAGAAGTGTTCTGCATAATTTGTTGTAAGGCAAGTTGTATCTGCTCCATACGAAGATTATGTTCATTGAATCGATTATCCATCGTTTGGGCTAAACGATTAAGTTCATCTGAATGAGTTGTGACTGTTGCTTGTAAATCCCTCAATCTTGTATTCTCAGCCATGGAAGCTCAATGAAAGCACCAAATGTAACGACTTAAAATTTATTAAGCACCAAGGATAAGGATAATACTGTAAGGAAGAGTTGTATTAAGCTTGTAGAATGAAATGCATAAGTTCATTACGGTATGATAGTAGCTTAGAAAAGAAGAAGGTGTGTAGAGAACGAAGAAGGAGAAGGCAGAAAGAATGAATCCGAGAGAAACAGAGAGAATGTGCAGAGGGAAATCATTACACATCATTTCACACCCCACTCATTACATAATCATGCCATTTAACATTCTCCCTTCTGTTGCGTCTGCTCCTACGCAATTCTTCAGCCTCAGGATCACCAGCCACGTGTCCAGTGGGCAAAACTAATTCCTCCACTCTTTCTCTGTCCATAACAGAATTTCCATTATTCTCCTTTATCACCCTTTCACGTGTTACACATACAGCTATTGATAATATATCTGAAATCACGGCAAGGAAAAAGGCAAACAGTTCCAAGATCTTGCAAGCCAATAAGGATTGGAAATTTAGAATACAGACAGGCATTGACATCATGGCAAGGATAAAGGAAGAGTGGTTTGAAGAGTATCAGAGAGATCTTGGAATCATCTCATGGGTTGCTTGTAAAATTTATTTGTAACAACTAGACATCTCATGGCTTGTAAAATTTATTAATAACAACTAGACAGTGTTGTGAACTATGGATAGCTGAAAATATCGGTAGATTTGCTATAGTCTCAATATCTTGTACTAAAAACAAATTGCAGATTCTCATTCTTACATTGCAGTTTCTCGAGATGAGATTGAGATCTTGATGGATACATGCCACAGAATAAGGAGGACAGGGCTATCAATTCAATGATGCGGCGTAATAAACAATGCTCCCGTCCTTGCACAAAAAACTAGAGTCTCTAATGGATGAAATACATAATCTCTTCTAATCCGTGTGATTTCATAAAAAGAAAACTATGTTTGACAGCAGATGTACTACAATGAATCAAATTACCAAAAAAATGCTTGATTAGCATATACTTTTTGGAAGACTGTTCAATTGTTCGGTGTGTTTTTTGCTTATGTCACTGAAAATTACAGGTCCTATGGTTCTGCAAAACTGAATCACTACAACATTGTAAAGATGATTGTAGGTTGAGAAATACTTCCTCTAAACTTGGCATTGTCCACAGCACCAATTTGTAAAATAAACAGAAGGAAGGAAACCACTTCATTTAACATTAAGTTTGATAATTGTTAGTTTTATAGGGAGAGCAGAATCTAATTTTCAGCAGCAGATGACAGCAGAATCTATTGAAACTGCATTTCCTTTTCAAGTCATACACTAAAACTTAACAAAAACATTGTTATAGTGAATTACATGATCCTCTTAACAAAAAATCTCATGTCTTGTCATTTTATTTAACCTGCTGCAATTGCGCCCTTCCCCAGCCCAATTTGAATTTTAACAAACCCCTGCCATTTCAACATTTTATTTCCAACGATCTATTCAAGCAGTACCTCACAAACAGAAATCACCTAATTCTATTTTCTCAATTAAGGTAATTAAACAGTACAAATTAAGCAAGTGCAGGGAATGAAAGTTACGGAAATACTGATATCATTGATGAAAATATGATTGAAATGTAGTAGGGAACAACCTCCTAACTACCCCAGATCTAAGCTCCTCAGAGAATATTCAAATGCTCTGCCAATAACAGAAATTAACTTTTCTCTCCACTCCCCTCACCTCCCCTATATAACAGAATTCATAAACCACCACTTCTAACTGACATCTCACTCTCCCAACTCAGCAAGCTTCTCTTGCTTCCTCTTCCTCCTTTGGGCCCATTTTGATTGCCTAGGCCCAGGTTATCACTGAAGGCCCTATTAAACATAGTGACAAATAAGTTACAAAACAATGCACAACTAAAACATGCAACTATTGCTTCTGTGTCATTGATAAGTAAGCTGAATATCTTAAATCATGGTAAGGAAAAATGCAAACAGTTCCAAGATCTTGCAAGCCAATAAGGATTGGAGATTTAGAATACAGCCAGGCATTGACATCTACTCACCCATAAAGGAAGAGTGGTTTGAAGTGTGTCGGAGAGATCTTGGAACCATCTCATGGGTTGCTTGTAAAATTCATTTGTAACAACTAGGCAATGTTAAGAGAAAACTATGTTTGACAGCAGATGTACTACAATGAATCAAATACCAAAAAATGTTTTATTAGCATATACTTTTTGGTAGACTGTTCAATTGTTCAATCTGATGTTTTTAAAGGTGTTCTGCAAAACTGAATCACTGCAACATTGTAAAGATGATTGCATGTTATATACCATAAGACTCATCCTCTAAAGTTGGCGGCACTGTCCGTGGAACCAGTTTGTAGAATAAACAGAAGGAAGGAAACCGCTTCATTTAACAAGTTGGATAATTGTTAGTGTTATAGGAGAGCAGAATCTAATTTCAGAAGCAGAAGCAGAATCTATTGAAACTGCATTTCCTTTTCACAATAATACACTAAAACATAAGAAAAACATTGTTTCAGTAATTACATGATCCTCTTAGCAAAAAATCTCATGTGTTGTCATTTTATTTAATCCGGCTGCAATTGCTCCCTTCCCCAGCCCAACTTTTATCAGATTGGAAACATGTTAAACAAATTTGAATTTTAACAACACACTGCCATTTCAACATTTTGTTTCCAACAATCTAATCAAGCAGTACTTCATAAACAAAAATCATCTCATTCTATTTTCTCAATTATTATCATTACACTAAACAAAACTCTACCAATTACCGAAGGAAACTAATCCAGTACAACTAGTTTCTGATACTCCGGTCCAGCGATAGCAGCTTCCATAGCTTCTACAGGGCTTATTTCACCATCATTGTTCAAGAACAATGTCAGCAGGTTCTTAGAAAATCCACTCACCAACGCCACACCTTTCTGAGTGGCCGGCACCGGGGTGGCCTTTGAGTCTCTCAGATTCCAAAAAACTATCTGAGGCACAGCAGAACCGTATCCCTTCTCTCTATACTTCCTAGTGATCGCTTGGTAATCCGTCTCCCATGGATTTGCAGAAGCTTGATCAAACTCCATGTCGCTGAAAACAAAGATCCTCTTAATCATCTGATCCTCTGTGAGATTCCCATTGACAGCAACGTCCAATATGCGATCAAACACCTTCTGGAAATCAGTGTTTCCACCCCAATCCATGTTCCTCACAAACTCCGTCTTGGACTGGAGATCATTCCCTTCAACCAAATGAAGCTGAGGCTCTGCACTGAAAGTAATAATCTTCCCTTTCCAAGGTTCCTCATTCAATTCAGACACCAACAATCCCAATGCCACAGACACCTCCATAGGGATCCCAAACATACTCCCTGACACATCACTCACAGCAAGACAATTCTTCATCTTTCCTTTCTGAAGCAAATCATCAACCATTCTTTTCCACTGCAATTCAGCAACTTCACCACCATCTCCATCCGTCAAAGATCCTATAATCTCATGAGGAAGCAAAGCACCGGCCGCAATGGTAGTCTTCCCTGCCTTCACATCCTCCAAATACTTCTCAAACCTCTCCTTATCATGCTTCAAAAACTTCTCCTTATAAAACTTCATCGCCACGGAAGCAACCCTATTGTAAGGAATCAAATCCCATCTGTTAGCACCAATGAACACCTCAGGCAACTCCAAAACCTTCCTCAAAGGCACCAACACATCCTTCCTCAATCGATTGCGAACCCTGTAAGCGTAATGCGCCTCCTCCACCCCTTCATACTCTTCCCTAGGGAAAATCTTCTTCGCAATGGTCTCACACAAAAGCGTTGACCGATCAAAAGAAGAGCCAACAGAAGGACACCATTTGGCAGCAAGACTGATTTTTGTGGATGACCCAGATTTCAAAAACTCTAGATCTTTCTTCAAACAATCAGCAAAATGATCAGAGATAGAATCATGAAGGGAACGAAAATTGGAGTCGCTATTGTATCGTTCAACAAGCTTCTTAGCCAATGAGATCCTCTTCTCTTCTTTCAAAGCATGAGCGGTTTCTTTCTCAGCTTTAGCCCTCGCCAACATCTCTTCAGTCATCACAGAGTCTTTTTCGTTCGGGATCCATTCCCTCTTCTCCTTCTTCTTCTTCCTCATCCTCCCGTAGATATCATAATCGTAAACGATCTCATCTTCAACGTTCTCATCGTTAACGTTCACATCGTCAACCTGCTCATCGTCGTCATCGTTGTAGTTGGGTTGTATTTGGTGTGTTTTTCTTACACCAAATTTCCTTTTCTCCCATTCCTCTTTCTGAATTTGACGAACTTGAGAACCTTCTAGAAGGCGATAGAGAAGTTCAGGGAGATCTTTGAAGTAACCAAAGTCAGCAAGAGAAGGAACGTTGGAAGCTAGAGTTTTAGGGTGGTGTTCGTGAAACCAGAGAGCGGCGGCGTAGAAGCCTTCTTTGTCAGACTTTCCGGTACCGCGAACACCACGGAGGTTACAGACGAGTTTGAGAGCAGTGAGTGGGTTTTGGTCCCAGGCTAGTCGAAGTCTCGCGACAAGAGTTTCAGAGGGAGTATCGGGAACAATATGGAAGAAAAAATCGAGACAGGGGTTACCTGTGGTGAGAAATGTTGGTGACATGTTCTCTGTTAAACCCATCGGTGGTTGATTGTTTGGAAATGAGTTGAAATTGGCTATCATTTGGTCGATGAAAGCATTGTTAGTTGATGGTCTGGTTGTTTCCGCGGTGGTGGTGGTTTCAGCGTTGGCGGTGGTTTCAGCGATGGTGGGCTTAGCGTTTGATGGTTTGAAAGTGTAGATTTCGGGGGGACCAATTAGAGTGGGGGCCATGATGAGAAGTGAAGTGAAGAAAAACGATTTGGATTGAAAAGTACGATGGTAGGGTTAAGGAAGAGGAGGGTGTGAGATCCGAGGTTGATTTCGTTGGTATTGTATTTATATAAAATACTTTGTGCGTGGCCTCCAAGTTTTATAACTGCATCACGCTCACGCAATCTTGCTCGTTAAGTAAATCATTCTTCTCTATCTCTGCCTTTCGTGTCTATATAATTAAACTTCTTTTTTGAGTTTTTCTTTTTTTTCAATATCTTTTTTTAAAAAAGAAAATTATTAAATATTCTCTTTTCAAAATTATATATTTAAAATATTCTTTTTATTTTAAGATATAAGTTGTCAAAAAATTCATTTTTAAATGGTAATTTTTTTAAAAAATTTAAAAAAAAATTAATTTTTTTAATTTTTGCTTATAAAAAAGTACTTTCTTTTACTTTAATTAAAAAAAGATATTTAAGTATATAAATTTAAAAATTGAGTATTTGAATAATTTTTTTAAAAAAAAAATTATTTAAAAAAAACCTCTTTTTGGTACATGAAATTTAACTACAATACTTCTGCTTCATCTTAATATTAAAATATGAAAATTGGTTAAACGTAGGAAAGTCAAAGTAAAAAGAAAAATCCTAAAATTTAGAATCAGGTT
>JBBPBR010000008.1:11463587-11500074 GCA_037974775.1 Cicer pinnatifidum
AAATTATTTAAGTCATCCTTGTTCCAATTCTCTTTTAAGTTGGAGAAATTGAAATAGCTAACATTATCCATTTATAAAAGATAAAAGACGAAATAAAATTAAAAACAATAAAAATAAATTTTAAATTAAAAATAAATGCAAAAAATATTTATGTGGTGTTTGTTCCAATTCTATTTTAAGTTAGAAAAATTGCAAATACTTATAGTTCTCTTTTTAAGCATGGTAAAAATTAAAATTAAAAACATTATTGCATTTCATATATCTACTTATAACTTATAAAGTCATCGTATTACAAATTACAAACAGTCCATGCAGAGGCGGATCCAAAAAAATTTCATAGTAGAGGCAAAGATATAATTTATAATAACATTCATCAAATAAATTATTGTAAGCTATGCAAAATAAAATTTTATGACAAAATCTCCAAGAACAACTATAATATGTAGGAAAGTGTTTCCTTTTAATACATCACAAGATACATTATAAAGGTTAAATATCACTTAACCTTTTAGTCCTTTATTATTATTTATTTTTTTGATTTGATCATTTATTTTAATTTTAATTGACAATTTGATCTTTTATGTTTTAAAATGTCAACAGTGTTATCCTTATTTTTTGCAAAAATTTAAAATATTCATAAAAAATTTCAAATAAAACCCATAAAATTAATTATCATCCTCAATATAATTTGTCATAGAGTATATTAATGTGTGAATTTAAATTTTTTTAAAGTCCCACATTGGAAAACTCTATATTTTGAGTAGTTTTCAACTCTATAAATACTAAAGTTCCATATTTGATAGAAAACATATGTGGGTTTACTTTTATCACTATATAATGAGTTTCAAACTCTTGTGATAAGTACATCAAAGTTGGACGCATTTTCAAACTTTCTTTTTTCTCCCTTTTTTATTATGCTTGACTTATTACTGATATTGGTGAGAAGTTTTGTACCGTTGTCTCTTTGATTTTAGAGTGGTTGTTATGTCATAGTCGCTTCGTTTTTTAGAGTAGTTGTTATGCCACAATCCCTTCGATTTTTAGAGTGGTTGTTATGTGGTAGTCCCTTCGATTTTTTGAGCGGTTGTTATGACGTAGTCCCTCGTTTTTTAGAGCGGTTATTATGCCATAGTCCATCTGATTTCTAGAGCAATTGTTATGCTTCTGTCCCTTCGATTTTTAGAGCGGTTCTTATGCCGTAGTTCCGTCGATTTTTTAAGTGATCCTAATACCACTATATTTTTAGAGCAGTTTTTATGTCGTAGTTCTGTCGATTTTTTTAGTGGTCCTAATACCACTATCCTTTTAGAGCGGTTTTATGTCGTAGTTACGTTGATTTTTTAGTGGTTCTAATACCACTATGAGTGGTTTTTGTATCGTAGTCTTTTGTAGCGGTTTGTGTATTGTAGTCTTTTAGAGCGGTTTTTTGTGTTGTAGTCCTTTTGATTTATGATTGATCATAGTACCATATTGCAAGTGACTTTGATTTTCATATTGAGAGTGACTTTAACCACCATATTGAGGGTGTAATTCTAGAACGATTTTCTACGGTGCAGTGGAGCTTCGATACAGTGAATCTGGGTTGTTTTATCTTGGGGACTTCGTGGTTGATAGTCTGCCTTGCACAATTTGGACAGTTCCGCGAAACGTCTTAAAGAGAGCGACCTAGTCTACGACTCAACCCAATAATCTCTTCGGTGGCATAAATTGATTTTCAAAATAATTTTTGAAACTCAAAAACAACAATTTTAAGATGTTTCTTTCTACCATGTCAATCGAAATGATTACTGGATCTAATTTTGGTGCCTCTAATTTCAATAAACTATTTCAATGAGACAAATAGAAAAGGATAAGAAAGTTGATGAGTTAACCTATGAGAGGATAATAATTACTCTATAAGAATTATATTTTTATTGGACTTGCTGATGATCTGTATAACTACTACAATTCTAACAATATTGTGAGTTGCTACCTCAAAAGATGACTGACGACAAATTTGTGGAGGCTCACTCCCATAAAATTCAGAAGATAACACATGAGATCATCTATTAAGGTACGTCACTCATGTCATATTTAAATTAAATGGTGAAATTTAATGTCTCCTTCTGATGAAATGTTGAAATCAATAAAATGTCTCATTCTGCTTATGTGTTATGTGATTTTAATTGTTGACATGTTAGACTCTGTAATGTGAACACATTTGATTTTAAACTTAAGTAACTTAGATTTAATTTCAAAGTTATTTTTAAATGATTTTGAAAAATGTGATTTTTGTAGTCGAGCTAAAATAATCAAGAGTTCACATAAATCTGAAGTTAGAGAATCTGAGTCTTTAGATTTATTACACTGTGATATATATGAACTTGATGGGACGTTAACAAGTAATGAAAAATAAAAGTGAAACACTTGACATGTTAAGCATCTTTGTAATTGAAATTGAAAATCAATTTAGTAGAAATATTAAGAGGTTTCAAGTATGATTCTAGTTTGTTTAATGAGTTTTATAAATTGTATAGAATTATACATGGAACAGATGCACCATAGTTGCTTGAAGTGAATGGTAAAGTTGAAAGAAAAAAAGAATATAACTCTTACTAAACTAGTTGTTGCTAGTATGCTTAACTCTGGTGCTGCATCTCATTGGTGTGCGGAAAATATATTGCTTATTTGCTATGTTTTGAATAGAGTTCCTAAATCTAAAAACAAAACATCTCCTTATGAGATATGAATATATATTAATTGGGTATGCAGTTAACAAAGAAGTGTATGATTTTATGACCTAAATGCAAAAGTGATCATAGAGTAAAATGATGTTGACTTCTATGAAAATAAATTCTCTTTCAAATCGTGAAATAGTGGGGGCAGCGAACCAAGTCATGTTCCCGTGACAAGAAGGATTGCAATCAACAAACAAGGTGAAACCGAAACTCAAAAAGGTAAGAGAGTTAACATTGCTAAATATTATGGAACCCCATTATACGGTCTATACCTTATAAGAGGATCCTGTAAATCTTTAAGAAGTTGTCATCTTTGAATGCAGATTTTTTGCAAGATGCAATAAATGACGAAATGAATTCTCTAGAGATTAACATGATCTGATATTTTGTAGACTTGCCTCATGGTTGCAAATCAATAGGTTGTAAATGAATATTGAAAAGGAAACTAAAACTCAATAAAATGATTGATAAATATAAGGCTCGCCTTGTAGCCAAATGTTTTAGACAAAGATAAAATATAAACTTCTTCAACACCTTTTCACCAATCACTAGAATTACATCCATTAGGGTACTCATCTCACTTGGTGATATTCATAACTTGATGGTATACCAAATGGATGTCAAAACTGTTTTATTAAATAGTGATTTGGATGAACAAATCTTTATGGAACAACCTCAAGATTTTGTTATTCAAGGACAAGAAGACAATGTCTGTAAGTTACATAAATCTCTATATGATCTTAAACAAACTCCTAAGCAATGACATGAAAAGTTTGATAACTTGATTATATCGAATGAGTTTAAAGTGAATGAAAGTGACAAATGTATTTATTACAAATTTGAAAATGACATTTGCACTATCATGTCTCTATGGAGACGACCTACTCAAATTTTGATTCAACTATTCATGCTGTAAAAATTGTGAAATCATTGTTGTGTAACAACTTGATATGAAATACCTCGAAGAAGCGAACATAATTCTCAAAGTCAAGATTACTAGGTCAGAAAAATGGAATTTATTTGGATCAGTCTCACTATGTTGAAAGAATCCTAAAGAAATATAAATACTTTGAATGTAAACCTGCAGGCACACCATATGATCCAATGTGAAACTTTTTAAGAACACTAGCGAAGGTGTTAGACAAACTTAATATGCGAGCATCGTTGGCAGCCTCAGGTATGCCATTTACTGTACTAGACCCAACATTGGCTACGTCATGGGACTGTTGTGTAGGTTTATCAGTAGTCCTAGTACAAAACATCTGCACACTATCGAAAGAGTCATGAGATACCTAAAAAGGACCATGAGTCTAGGATTACATTATCAAAGATTTTTTGTCGTCCTTGAAGAATACAATGTTGCTGATTGAAACATTTTATCAGATGACTGCAAAGCAACCAGTGGCTATATTTTAGTAGCTAGTGGTGTTGTATCTTAGAAATGAAGAACATATGATATTAGCTTAGTCCACTATGGAATTTGAAATGATAGCACTAGCTACTATTAGTGAAGAAGCGAGCTGGTTGAGATGCTTGATAATTGAGATCCCTTTATGGAAGAAAAAAACTATGACAAATATGTTGATCCATTGCGATAGTATCACGATTATTGCAAAGATTGAGAATCGTTATTACAACGGTAAGAGACGACACATTCGTCGTAAACACAACGTTGTTAGAGAGTAACTTTCTAAAGGAGTTGTTATAGTGGATCATGTACGCACTGATGATAATTTAGCAGATCCTTTGACGAAATAGTTAGCTAATGAGAAAATCCTAAGTACATCCAAAAGGATGAGACTAATGTTTATAGAGTCACTCATGATGGTAATCCAACCTAAAAGACCGGAGATCTCAAGAATTAGATTCAATGAGTAATAACAAGTCATAATGTGTTATGAGATGAACATGTTAATTATAAATCAGAGAAACGTGATTATTGAAACGATGATAGGATGACGTAATAGAAACTCATAATGAGATCTATACTTTTATGTAGAGTGGAGTACCTAGCTACAAGAGTACTCTTAATAGACTCACCTATGTGAATGTGGAAATGAGACCGCTTCCTATAGAAAATTTTCTAAATATATTTTTCTCATAACAATATCGAAAAAAATTAAAATAACATTTTTTCTCAAACAATTTTGTAAGAAAAATAAAAAAAAAATCAATTTTTTTTATGAATTAAAAATTTTTTGAATAAAAAAATTATAAATCTTTTTTTATTAAAAAAATTGTAATTTTTTTATCAAAAAATTTTAAATAAAAAAAAAACTTTATTTATCATAAAAAAAATGAAAACAATTGTCAAAATTTCTTTTTAAAAGTGGGTCCATAGCACCATGGCCACAAACTTTTGAGAACTTTTTAGTTTTTAGATATATTTTTTTTTTAATTTAGAGCATTTTTAATTATAAAATGTTTTTTTTACCCTACAATAAGTAAATTATAGTCAATAATCAGTGGAGTTGTAAAATTGATATTTTTATCGCAAACAATCACGTTACCATTTGTCTCAAAATTTTTAGGACAAACTCTGTTCACATTAGCACAGCAGGGCAGCTAGTTGATTGACAGCCCTGTGAACCTCCTTGTGGTGTTACCGAAACCGGTAGATTGAAACCATCAACAACACTAACATCGTAGAAGTTGCCTGTGAGCCTCCACCACCAGTTAGAGTAGCTGGCCATATGGTGTATGGACAATTGTTTTTTATTGTGAAATTTGCTGAGTTAGCTCCTGCATACATCAATGTGTTAGTTATTCAAATTCTACATTTCTCGTAGAAGGAAACAACATGACAAATAGAAAAGTTGTGTTCGAATATGAGACATCGTGTCATTTACCCGACCTAATACAGAATCCGCGTATAAAATAAGTTGACAGTTTCATGCTTTTGTATTTATGTTTGCCACCTTCTTTCGGTCTATTCTCTTCTATGTGGAAGCAACTATCTCCATCATTCCACTAAAACAAAGGTGGCTCCCTCTGTCCCCACCAACATCCCTTCTCACCTTGGTCTCAGGCTTCTCAGGGGTGCTTTAAATGTAGGAGATTTAAAGCGTGCCCACCAACTGTTTGATAATATTCCTCAACCAGACCCTACTACTTGTTCCACTCTAATTTCAGCTTTAACCACTCATGGACTTCCAAATGAAGCCATAAAGCTCTATGCTTCGTTACAGGCACGTGGGATCAAACCCCAAAAGCCGGTGTTCTTCGCTGTTGCCAAGGCTTGTGCTGCTTATGGTGATGCCTTAAGAGTCAAGGAAGTTCATGACGATGCGATTCGGTGTGGGGTGATATCTGATGTTTTTGTTGGAAACGCATTGATTCATGCCTATGGTAAGTGTAAATGTGTCAAGGGTGCAATACGTGTTTTCGATGCTTTGGTTGTTAGAGACGTGGTTACCTGGACCTCGTTGTCCTCATGCTATGTTAATTGTGGATTACCTCGGCAGGGTCTGAATGTTTTTCGTGAAATGAGATGGAATGGGGTGAAGCCGAATCCAGTGACTGTGTCTAGCATTTTGCCTGCGTGCTCAGAATTGAAAGATTTGAAATGGGGTAAAGAGATTCATGGATTTGCAGTGAGACATGGGATGGTTGAAAATGTGTTTGTTTGCAGTGCACTTGTGAGCTTGTATGCAAAATGTCTTAGTGTAAGAGAAGCTCAAGCAGTGTTTGATTTGATGCCATGTCGAGATGTTGTGTCTTGGAATGGAGTTTTAACAGCATACTTCACAAATAAAGAATATGAGAAGGGTCTTTCCATGTTTTCTCAGATGAGCAGAGATGGAGTTAAAGCAGATGAAGCTACATGGAATGCCGTTATTGGTGGATGCATGGAGAATGGACGAATAGAGGAGGCAATGGAAATGCTTAGGAAGATGCAAAATATGGGATTTAAACCTAATGAAATAACAATTAGTAGTATCTTACCTGCTTGCGCTTTTTCAGAAAGCTTGAGAATGGGCAAGGAGATACACTGCTATGCCTTCAGGCATTGGAAAGTTGGGGACTTGACAAGCACAACAGCTCTAGTATATATGTACGCCAAATGCGGTGATTTGAATCTTTCAAGGAATGTCTTCGACATGATGCCCAGAAAAGATGTTGTTGCTTGGAACACAATGATCGTTGCTAATGCAATGCACGGGAATGGAAAAGAAGCGCTTTTTCTCTTCGAGAAGATGCTACTATCAAAGGTCAAGCCTAATTCTGTTACTTTTACTGGTATTCTATCTGGTTGTAGCCATTCAAGGCTAGTTGAAGAAGGACTCCGGATATTCAATTCGATGGGTAGAGATCATCTGGTAGAACCTGATGCAAATCATTATTCATGTGTGGTTGATATCTATAGCCGTGCTGGTCGCCTCGATGAAGCATACGAGTTTATACAGAAAATGCCTATGGAACCAACTGCTAGTGCTTGGGGAGCACTCCTTGGTGCTTGTAGGGTTTTTAAGAATGTGGAGTTGGCGAAAATTTCGACTAAGAAACTGTTTGAGATTGAACCCAACAACCCTGGAAATTATGTTTCTTTATTCAACATTCTTGTTACTGCCAAATTGTGGAATGAAGCTTCAAAAATCAGAATATTTATGAAAGAGAGAGGAATTACTAAAACTCCAGGATGTAGTTGGCTTCAAGTGGGAAATAGAGTTCACACTTTTGTTGTTGGAGAGAAAAGTAATATGGAGAGTGATAAAATCCATAACTTTTTGGCTGAGTTGGTAGAGAAAATGAAACTGGTTGGATATAAGCCTGACACTGAGTATGTTCTGCAAGATATTGATCAAGAGGAAAAAGTGGAGAGTCTTTGTAACCATAGCGAGAAGCTTGCTGTTGCCTTTGGGATGCTTAATTTGAATGGACAATCGACAATACGCGTTTTTAAAAACTTGAGAATTTGTGGTGACTGTCACAATGCCATTAAGTATATGTCTAAGGTTGTTGGTGTAATGATTGTTGTGAGAGACTCTTTGAGATTTCATCACTTCAAAAATGGAAATTGTTCATGTAATGACTTATGGTGATTATTTGAATCAGATTATTGGGATTAAGTGGTGACAATTATCCTATTTGAGTCTATCTAACTCAAATTTCATTAGAATAATTAATGTTTAGATAATTATCCTATTTGACAATTATCCTATAGTATTTTTGCTTAGATAATTAATGCTATTTTATGTGAACCCCATCTACTGTTAATGCCACTAGTATTGGGTATTAAGATTTCTGCCTAAAGTACATGTTATAGTTAATGAGCCATTGAGATGCTGGTGGAATTTTGTCAATTCGTGAGGAATGAAATTAAGTTCATCTTTTAATAACAGTTGTTATTAATGTAATAATGTTTGAATCATTCTTGAAAACTATGGTCTATCTGAAGACTCTGAACCTTATTTCTTGTATTTTGATGACATCCCTTGCAGGCCCATGGGGTCTGATTTTAGGAAGTGATATGGAGAGGATTAGTGGAGTGGCTATAGTTGTGTTTCATTTAGCATTGTGTGACATTGAATTGATGTAGTGATATATTATCTAATGCAGAAAAATATAGCCTTCTTGATACCCATTTTTAGTGCAGTGTTGGATTTGTGGTACAAGTTTGTATGTAAAAGCCAAATCATTGTTTCATTGCAGTCTCATGCTTGGCAGATGATGTTCTGTATTTTTGCATGTTTTGTTTTTTGTCTTGAGTTTTATTTTGATTTTTCATGTTCATCTATGTCAACGATGTTATTTATCAGTGGAAGAAGAAGCGCATGAGGAGGTTGTTGAGACAATCTCTCAAATGATTTTAATGATAACAAAATTACTTAAGAGATTATGATTGTGGTTAATGACTAATATGTGCTCTTGGAGTGAATTCATATAAGAAAACAGATTATTAATCATTAAAGCAAAAAGGAGAAAAATTTGATTCAAATCAAGAGGATGAAAATTCATGAGGATGGCCTCACGAAGAGGATGAAACTTCAAATATGTACAATACTCATCATCACTAGAACAAATGTTTTTATTCATTACAAAAAGACACAACAATATCAAATAATGAATAAATAAAACATTTGAAATAAAGAAGTTAGAAGGCCAAAGGAATAGGTACGAGGATGACCAAATCTAGACAAGAGGATGACAGTACTAGGCTGGACGGTTCTATAAAGTTGAAAGCAACTCATCTAACATGTGCAAAGGCTAAAATCAGACCTATTTATCATCCTTGTATGAATGAAAACAATGAAGAAGTCAATCCACAGAAAAACAACAACAAACAAGCCAAAAATAGAAGCCTTCACATGTTATGAAAAAAACAGATCTGAACCTTGTATAAGAGGATGGCAGTTTTGTAAATATGATGAAAAACCTTGGATCCTTTGTAATATTTCAACGGTCATCAAGAGCTTGACACATGAAAGAAACATCATAAGACTTCTATAAAAGGCAGCAAACTCTTAATCATCAAACACACAACAACATTGGATAAAAAGATTAAGTATCTTAAAGCTATCAAGAGCAATACCCATCATCTCTTCATACTTTCTATAATCCTACATTAGATCTTTGAAATATCATTTGAGAAAGTATTTAGAATCAATCACACTCATATCACTCTGTAATTTTCACATGAGATACACTTGGAAATAGTTGAAACTTGATTGTAAGCTTGGTGAGACGAAAGAATACACAAATTGTAATCATCCTCAGTGAGAGGTTAGTCTATTTGAACATTAGTGAAATCTCACAAGTATGTGAGGACTAGGCGTAGCCTTCATTGAGTGAACCAGTATAAAAATTGTGTGTCATTCTCATATTTTTCTCTCACTCTTTTGCTCAGCTCAAATTTGAAGGTTTGAAAAAACCATCTTCGGGTTTGCGATCCTCTACGAGAGGATAGTTTAAAAACACTTGAAAATTATTTTTAACAGCAAAATTCCTATTCAACCACTCTTCTAGTGATATTTAGCTACATCAGAGATTGAAGAGGCAGCCTCGAAAGATGAGACAGAGATCCAAGTAGGTCGATTGGCAGGAGACATACTTTCCATCCTTCTATGTGCCTGCTTCATGACTTGTTAGCAAGTTCAGGTCTAATGATGTGAGGTTTGGTTTGGAGGGGAAGCTTCTCTCTAGACAATTGATTTTGAGTGTTATTTTTTGTATTGATTGCTTGTACTGGTTTGGTATACTGACCCATATATATTTATATGGCTTATGCATTAACATATTGAGACTTGCATGAAAATTTGATCCTTTTATTTACGCTTAAATTTACCTTTATTCATTATGAAATCATGTTTTATGATAACTTATAATACGAGTATCAAGAAGGCTATATTTTTAAATAATTTTTTATTGAAAATTGAGAGAAAAAATCGAAAAAAATTTATTTCCTAAAAAAAAATTTGTCGAAATATTTTAATCGAAAAAAATTTGAAAAAGTGTACCCTTAAACCTACAAAATTTTAGGAGTTTTTTTAGTTTTTAGGGTCTTTTTACTTATCAAATTTTTAGTTTATCCGACATGTAAATTGGGGTCAATAATTAGTAAATTTGTGAAATTGATTGTAGATATTATATTTCAATATCAGATACCTTGTACATATTATATTTCAATATCATATACCTCATCAATTATTAGTAAGAACTTATTTGCTTTCATATTAAATACCACTGTACATATTAGAGTTTAATATCGTAGACCTCACCCTATATATATTTTTTAATTTGTCAGCACCATATTTAAACCTGGTTTGGAGCAGGATATTGTTCTTCAATACTCATATCTTTAAGTTTAATGTTTTGATTAGCCTCATATATTTTCTTTAAAAGTTCAAAACTGCTTGATAGTAGTTCAGATGTGAGACTTTGTTTTTTGACTCAAGCAGAGACAGAGTTGAGACTTTCCACACCACAATAAAAGGTATCTATCATTAATATCTCATTCAACAACCATCAATCAATACTTGTCCACTATAATATCTTTTCAAAAAAATCTATTCAACCCAATAACAAAACTTCCTTTAAAAAATCCTCGAATATCAATACTTATAAATTATTGATCAATAAATCGATAATATTTTTTTTATAAATAATAGCTCGCAATCCTCTCCATTTTTATGAATAAAACTATGGATTCAATACACCATACATATTTATTTTTATTTTATTTTAATCAAACTGATATGATTTAAGTCAATATACATATTTGTTTTATCTGAAAAGGAAACAAAGTTACTGACCTATGTATATTAGAAGGATAATGCTTAAAGTTACTGCCAGTTGTTTTGTTTTATCTTTTATAATTTTTATTGAGACAACTGTTAAAATGTTTATAGGTGCAATATAATGTTATTAGACATTTTTTTTATGTAAAAGAACATTTCTTTTGTGGGGGCAAGAGCCCCATACCAATATACATAGGTCAGTCGAAATGTCTAAAATTTCAATTTTGATAAAATGCACGTGTTTTCATGAAATTTATGAAATCCTAAACCCGTCAACCACGATATAGTCTAAGAAATGAAGGCTTTTTATAACAAACAAAAGCTACCAGACACAAACAATTCCATTAAAATTAATCAACTCAATATTAGAGTTGGTGCTCGAACACCTAATCCCAGAAACAGAAAAATAGGGTTGAAACCTCACCTGCATTAGAATTAAAGGAGGAAGATAAAGTCTAGTTACAAAGCAGATGCAAACATCCTCATTCACCAATGTCTCTAAAGGTTATCTATGTCTATAGGAACTATTCCACGTTAGAACAAGTCAGGCTTCATCAGAAGCACCTTCCGCAATGTTCAATGCAATGATGTCAACAACCATACTTTTTATCATGAGTCTTTGATCTCTTTGGAGGATGGAGAATGAAAAATGCCCTCTTCTGGACGAGCATTCGATGGTGGCTACCACAAGAAATCTAGTTTAGTCTTGAAGATAATTATTTCTCTTTGAAATAGTTGAATACAATTATTTATTTATTTGTAAAAATGCACTTCTCTTCAGAATCGATTTCTTTAAAAAAAATGACTACGGGTTTAAATGGTAAAATGATATATGAATTGCCTACTTAAGCATCAATGAGACTTGGGACTCAGTCTTGCTAAAAATATGGGAAGACAAATTTCTAACATTACTAAGAAATTTCCACTACAGACTACAATATATGGAAATACAGCATTTGATGCAAGCCATAGATACAAAATATTTACATATAAATACGTGACATCTGACTAAACCGAGTAGACCAGAACAGATTAATGAAACCAGTAAAACTAACTAGTCACAATCAAACACCTAAGAAACAAAAACAAAATACTACTGCTTCACTGCCACTGATATGTACGTATCATATAATGGCACATCTTGTAGCCATTAATTCTTGGGGATACTACAACCGAAGAATGGTTCTAAGTGTGTCAGAGAGATTTTGAATAGTTCGCTGCTCCTGGGTTGCTTGCAACTCTTGCAGTGGCATATCTTCGAAACACCTGATAACAAGTAAAGCAATTATGTGAAGAATAACCACATTTACATATGAAACCAATACATGCCTAAGAGGAAATGAAAGGAATTATCATATCAAAAGGAAGGGATCCAATATTGCGTGATTTTTTTACACAAGTACACAGATGAAAACCTAAACAGTTCTCCATTTTAAGCATTTGCACAAATTATCCTACTGAAAAAATATGTAAATAGAAATGGAGAAAAAACAGTGGTGTAAAATCTGAAGGGACGTACGTCTTATGATAAGCTAAAGCCTGAGCCAAATTCATTAGAGTAGAACTTGATGTTAATCTTTGGTAAATGCTCGGAGGAAGTGGCATATGCTGCATGTCAATTAACAAACCAATATAAGTGACTGTAAGAAGTGCACAACAACACACAAATGTGCATGGTGAGTGCACAAATCCACACACTCAGTCACCTCATTTAGTCCTCTCCGGCCCTTTTTAGACTGCCCATCGCCACTAAAAAGCTCTTGCAATGCTTCTACTGTTCTACTTCCACTGGTTTCCTGTTGCATGCCGCCAAGCACATTGTCTGAAAGGAGAGCAATAGGTGATATATCTGTCGCCCTTAAGAATGGTATAGGCACAGTATTACCGGCGGCATAAATGGACCAAAGCTGAAAAAGGAAAAAAAGAAAAAGAAAATAGATGATAAATCTTAGACTGCAGTCTCACAATAGCCATTTATGAAAGCTGAAAACAATACAAAAGATAAGGCTATTCATTCAAGAAAAAAACAATACAAAAGATAAGGCTATTCATTCAAGAAAAAAACAATCTCCTTGTCCTTAAGTTTTAAGAATCATAAAGGAGTCACCAACTCAAGTAACCAAAAAGCACAATCTTTGCGGAGTTTGCTCAAATGATGTGATTACATACAAGAATAGTGCTTGACGGCAGATATATAAATCAAATTACAAAAATACCTTATCTTGTAAAGCAAATTTGCGACTAACTGTTTCATTCTTCAGTGTGCTCTTCCTTAGATCACTACCAATTCCAGCTTGGGCTCGATGACTGCCTTTTGTTTTGAGGGTCTGCTCAGTTGAATTACTAACATATGGTAAAGACGATTGTATAGCATCTGTCGTAAGACCAGATTCTCTAAAAGAGGAAGTGTTCATGTCACCAACTCTTTGACTCTCAACCCTAAAATTTATCCACAAAAGAAACAAACTACATTAGGAAAAAGGCGGAATGAAAAGGAAAAAAGAGGGGAGGCTCTAGTAAGCATAAAATTTAGGCAGTAGAGGTAAACGGTAATTACATTTTCACGTAATAAGGTCATCATAAAATTTTGTCAGTCTCTCTTTTTTACAAAGCCATTAAATAGAGGGGGCTCTATCAAAATTTGTGAATGGTTATGAAGAGAGCTAAATACAAAATTGACATGTGACTGTCATTTGAAAATTTAACACAAGGAAATTCATTCTTAGAGTTAAATTGGCAGGGAAGTACCCAGGGTCAGATAATCTGCCTCTTGTGCTGCTGGAGAAAGCAGATAAATAACCAGAAGAATCTGCATCCTGTGTGGTTTTATGTAATTCATCTCCATGGATTATCACAGTGCCAAAGTTACCTGCCAATAATAAAAATAAATCACAACATATCAAAAAAATAATAACATCCATATCTCTAGGAAATTAGAAAATTAAATTAATTTGAATCTAAGCTGTTATTTAAGGTTAATCAGGGAGGAGAGAATTTGAAATGCAGAGAAGATTTGATGTCTTTAATTGTTTCCACAGTTTTCCTTCTTACCTACTCTCTTAATTTACTATTCAACAAATCAAGAGAAAAAATATAAAAATAAGTTTTCTTTTCTTCTCAGTCCAAACAAAAGGGTAAGTGACAAAAACTACAAGGACAACATAACCAACTTTTTTTAAGTATAAACTCCAGACATGAGGCAGATGGAAGAAAGAAGCTTCAGGAAAATTGAGCTCAGATTTGAACCTAGTTGACAACAGCTACATCGGCATTCATGGAACCATCTGGCTTACAACCAATGTGACATAGCCAGTAGGTTCTCAAAGTTCACATCACACAGATTATTTGGTAAAATTGTAGAAAAATTCCTAGTGCTTGAATAATGAGTAATTAAATAAAAACCAAACAAGTATAAACTATGGTTAAGCACGACATCCACCAAAAACTATATAACACCATCAAATTAAAACATTTCCGATAGCTATGCCTTATGAGAGCTTCTCTTCAAAGACAGTCACACCTGTTACCCACTTCTCCTCTCACTCTCATCCGCACCTTAAATATCAAGAACCAAAATAGTGATAGAAAAATAGCTATTATTAATGTAAAGCCTCTGGTTGTAGTATAGCCCTTTTTTAGATGTAAACAGTGACTTTATTGTTACATGTAGTTATTGAAAAAACAAAAATGTTAAATACATCGGAATTCTGAGAACTACTAGTAATCACCACCAAACCAGTTTCTCAATAGCTAGGTTCAAGTTCCCACAACTATACCCAACAAAGATCGTAAAATTCACTTCAACCAGGCTTGAGGGCTACAGCCTCCGTGTATGTCCAATTATTGTGAAGCTCAGCAGACAATGAAGTGAAATTTGAATGCCCGCTTTATTTTCTTAAGCTCATTTTCTCGCAATTATAGGGCGAAAAAACCACATCCTTTAAGTAGCAACAGAAATAATCAAACTTGAAAATAAGAAAAGTCAAGCTACAGATAAGATGCAAGAACGGCAGACCTTCACTATTGTCCACCTCATCCACCTTACGCAGCTTCCTCATAGTTCCATGTGATGAGGCCTCCTCATCGCCTATGTTATGAGGTCTGGATGGAACAGTATCTCCATATTCGTCATTTAGTATGGAAGCGATCATTGGCTCCTTCAGATTAAGAATGTGTATTAAACAATTATTTTCTGCTTACTACATTAAGCGAATCTGTATAGATGAAAAGAACAAGTATGTGCAGATGTGTGTAAGAGCAAAAGAGAGGAGAGGGATGGGAGGGGAAAGTTTTAATCATACTTGATCTCCCGCTGCAGCTGGAGCTAGAGTTTGTGCCTGTAAAGCCATTGAAGCCCTGACTTGCCTTGCCTTTTCTAGTTTTGGAAACATTGCAGCAGATCCAGTTTTCCATTTTTCGAAAAATTTGTGCTAGGCAGCCAGAAAACAACTCAGACTCAATGGAAACATCCAATAATTGAAGAAAATATATGCAATTGCAAACTCAATAAGCATAAAAGAAATTAATTTAGAAATTAATAAAGGCATACATTTTTGAGTTTGTTTAGACACCCAATATAAGCAATGGCCAACATAAAAGGTAATGCATGATCAGCCATTACTTAAAGGACTACCTTGGTAATTTCAGATAACTACTGTATGTTTTGATCCATTATTGTTATTTTGTTTTAACTTACTAATATCTGCTGCAGGCAATGTTGAACATAAAAACACTATATAAGCACTCACATTTTATTTAAGACAAGAATCACATGAAAGAGAGTAACTTTGTATTATACTGGGAAGGCCAACTATGAAAGCTAAATACTTACAAAGACAGATGGAGATATATCAATGAAATCAAAACAACTGCGCAAGATTTTCATTGATTTGGAAAAGATATAACAGGGTTCCGTGAGAGATCTATAGAAGAAATGGACCCAGAATTCAAATGCTTAAATTTGAGAAATCAAAGATATATACTAGTGAATTACAGCTAGCGGAAGAACAGAGCAGGGCTGTAGAAGATTTTACTATAACTATTAAGTTTGCACCTAGAGTTAACTATGAGGCCTTGTCTTTTCTCTTGGATGTATATGAGCTAACTGAACATATCTAAGACTAATAAGACATGGTGCCATTGCGCATGCTTTTTGCAAATAGTGTATCTTAGTTGGGGAGTTGAGAGAAGAAAAATGAAAAGTTAGAGACATGGAGACAACTTTGAAGCACACAAAAATAAAATAGTTCAGAAAAATGTCAGTAATCTCCATCATAACAAAAATTTAAGAAGCTTCAGTTAAAGCAAAATAGTTAAATTTAAGTATATAATAGATAAACTAAAATCAAATTAATCAATATTCTAATAGTTGAAACAGAGTAAAAAAAATAGTTGAAACAATTATTTTAACCAACTGATATATTGGTGGAAACACCCTTCAATCCCTTTTAAATTTCCATCTTGTCATTTACTACCTTTTGTTTGAAGGAGCTTTGAAAAACATAGGTTGTCTTTATTGGGCACTTTACATTTCTCTACTTTTTGCCTTTCCTACTGGTAGTGCTTCTTTACGTTTCTCTACTTTTTGCCTTTCCTACTACTATTTAATATCAGCTCTAAATGAATTTAAGACTCCTCAGAGTCACTGGATTTTCATCTGAAACAATATAACTGAGCATACCTTCAACATCTCAGATGCAGCAGGGCGGAGTCGAGGTTCTTTGGTAAGGCACTTTGCAACAAAATCGTGGAAATATAAAGACCTACACAAGAAAAATCAAATTAAAAACATTATCATACACAAAGAGGTCATCACTTAATTGAGACACTATCTCAACTCTCAAGTGCCATTACGAAATTGGCACTTGGAAAATTAGATTATGAGAGCAGTCAGGGTGAGTAATGACTACTAAGTACTTTCCAACAAATAGCAGTCAGGGTGATGCACTTATACCACTGGACAAATAATACAGTATATAAGCAATAACCTTGTCTTTTTTAATATTGGGACAACAAAATAAATTTCATGGAGATCGAGAAAAAGATTACGATGAATTTGGAATACAAGGAGTTCTTTTAACTGGAAAGCACCAACCTTGTATTATTAATCCTTAACACATGCTAGGGTATTGCCATTTAAATGGATGTGTTAAATTCACAGAAGACAACAGAGCTTAGATACAGTTCTTGCTGAACACATGTATCTTAGATACAGCATATGAGAAAAGATTTCTGCAAGTCTCACTTTAACTATACACGGGGTTTAAATTTAATGGCATCTTAATATGGGGTAGTTTTATCAAAAAGATCACAGTAAAGTATCTGAGAGATTGTATAGTAAAAGTACTGCACAAAGCGGAAACTCAGTACTGCCTTTAAAAAAGACAAAACAAGCCCAAAATATATATAGCATATGAAAAATATCACTTAAATTACTAAACCAAATAGCATCATGGATCATCAACCGAACCAATTGTTTGAAGCTCACTGATTCACAAATTATCTGCAATAAGAGCTCAGAGTATAGAATATAAAAACAAACCATTTTTCTTTGTCCTCGAGCATTGGAGCTGGTTCAATGGATATCATGAATAAAACCTACAAAAGACAAACACATTTTATAACTCCACTGCTCTAAAAAATGAAAACAAACCATGCACTTGATTTATAAAACAAAATTTAAAGAATAAAGAACCCAATGGATCCCTTCAAACAAATGTTATTCTAGTACATTTTTTTCTTAAATACCAAGTTTTTTTAGCCTGCAGACAAACAAATTTTGCGTTTCCTTTAGACAAGTCTATATCATCAATATTTCATTAAATAGGATAATAGCAAAAAAGGAAATAAAACAAAAGTTGATATTTTCTTTGTAAAAGCACTAATTCAAATAAAAATTCTCGAAGTATACAAGAATCTCTGTAGCTTCTGCTGAAAGAAGAAACTACATAGATTGTATCTCCTTTCACATTGGTTCCCACAAATTCACCTTTTATTTTATGACGGAAAAGGGGAGGAACCCCTCTTACAAACTCATCTATTGCTAAAAAAACTTTCATACAACATATTTTCACAACAAGGAAAAAAAAAACCACTCTGCATGTAATTTAGATATAAAGTTTACACCTATCACCAACAGACATAACAGATAAATAACCTTGGCCTGAATTCTGAAAGAACTAGAATCTAGATTCTTTTATAACTAATTAATACTTCACCAAAAACACCCTCTGATAGGTTTGTTTTGTTAGTTAAAGGAGTCAGAGCTAGTAGTTAGGGACAGGGAATAACTAGAGAAATAAGGCATGTTGTCAACAAATATGAAGAGGGGTTGAGAGGGGCAGATAATATGGCGTCTGAAAGAGCCAAGGCTTTTGGATATAGGGAGAGAGCAGAGCCTCAAAATTCAGTATTTTATTCTGCAATCGATGGTATTTTATAATTTTCGTAGTAAGGTACCAGGTTCCTATCACCCTCACAACACAGATGTTCAAAATCATATTCCCTCCATCTCCTTGCATGTCAATTGTCATGTCTATTTATCTCAGTTACTCTTCTGTTTCTCCCCTCCTAATTCACACAAAGATCTAAGTTTCTCCCAACATAGTGACTAACATGTAAATACGTAATAGTGGATGAAATAATAAATCATCTGAAAATTATATGAGTATCAATATCAATATAAATGACCAGTTAAAAATTATTTATGAAAAAGGGGGGAAGAAAAGAGATTATGTATAATCACTTAACAATAATACACCAGTCGGGGGTGGGTGGGTAGCTCAACTGGTTTGAGTAATGGGTTAAAGAATTAGAGGACCCCGGTTCAAACCCAGGCGACGAAAAAAAAAATCCTAACATAACAACTAATTTCTAACTTTGGCCGTTTCAAATGAAAAATAATAATACACCAGTCAACATCAAAGTTCTAAATTACCAACCCTCATCGGATGCACTGATGATCTTGGTGGAACACCCTGAAAATTAAAAATATAAGAAGATTATAGACCCCATTGGATAAAGTAACAGTTCATTTGGAAGCCATAGAACATAAAACATAAGCATTGGATATACCTCTGCCATTTCAATTGCAGACACGCCAAGAGCCCACACATCAACCTGAAAAACATAGTTATTAAATAAATAAAAACCATATCATATACAGGTATGACCAATACTCTGACTGCAATAATTTAGAACAATGCACTATGCAGCATAGGAAACAGCAGGAGTAACTTCCTGATGGCAGTTAATGATGAGGAAACAATTAGTGGCAGAACAGTGTATTAGCAATTATTAGCCAATTATCTTTAGAAAATAAGTTATGGCAATCGTTTATTACTTATTAGTATATGTGATAGTAGTGTAGGGCATATATTTTCTGTTATGTCAGATTGTTTTTATGTATTTTGGATAGAGATTATACTGTAGGAGACTTGGTCTGGGACAGTGAGACAGCAGTGCATCGCTTCTCTAATATAAATTGCTTCTCTAATATAAATTTAGTGATATTTTCCAAAAATATCTGGTGCTCTATCAGAAACTCACAAGTGTCAAATTAAAAATCCTTGAGTTAATTTTTCAGTAAAACTACAACATATGGACACGTATAAATGCTGCTGAATGTTGTTGGGCACTATGGTACGACAACTTTTACTGCTAAGTCCTAAACGAAGAACCAAATAACAGAGGAGAAAAAGTGAAGGCAAATGGAATAAAGCAAGGAGAAGATGCAGTACAGTGGCAACAAATGAAGACACACAAGCACAACTAAGAAAACCAGGTTAACAAATTCTGGAAAGTTCAATACCTTTCCATCATAGCGACTTTCCTGAATGACTTCCGGAGCCATCCAATGAGGGGTTCCAATGAACTACAAGCACATTAAACCAAAAACATCAAAAGGTCTTGCCATGATAAAAAGAATAAATAACATGTCCATACAAAAATTGCAGAAACACATCAATGCAGGTCAAATGTTTTTGAATATAACAAGTTCATGTCACATTCAAGAATGCTCAAGGGAAACTCTCAAGCGCAAGTTCAAGGTTTGAAATGTCTCATTACATAACAGCAAGGAACCTTCAACAAGTAAATATAATGGGACTGAGAATTTTAGGACTTAGATTAGTAGTTAGTTAAGGAGATGGAGAGATATCATTGAATATTATAATCAACTGTTGAATAGAGAATGTTCCCTATTGTGAATGGAAACCCTTGGGCGGAGAGATTTCCCTCCTAGTTCTCAATAAAAGTGTTATTTCTTAGGAATCCAATTCTCCGGTTCCTAACAGAGAACTGCTATGTCACAATAAGTTGCACACCGAAACTAGGATGGAGAATTTAATATCGCTTACAGTACAAGTTAATCAGAAATAGATACACCAAAAGCCAGTGCCACTTGCAGGATACTAAAGCACACTTATACTTGTAGCCAACTGCAAGTTCCCAAAACCAATCATATTTTTAATTATTTATGCTATGCACGCTTGTAGCTGTGACCAAAGCCAATGCCACCTGCAGGACTCTTGTATAATGCACAAAGGACATATCATCTCTATCTCAGTTTATGGATGGAAGGAACACGTATCTCAATAAACACCCACATAATATAAATATGCAGGGACAGCTGTTTGTTATCTAGAAGGAAGTCAGATGCATGTTTCATTTACATATAAAAACAGTTAATTCAACCAAAAAGCATAAAGAAATGCAGTCACCCCATAGGCTGAACATTTATTGGCACCTTTTTGCTTTATCTCCAATTTAATATTTGTTTCAAAATTGGAAGACCATGATGTAAGTAAGAAACGTTTGTTCCTGAATTTGCTATTTAATACAAAAATAACAATCTTACATTTACACCATCACTTTGTCATCAAAGATTTCAAAACCATGTTCCGACTTCTCACTTCATATATTATCTGACTCAATAACAATAAATAATACTAAACACAGCAACTACCGTATTGCGCTTTGACATAGTCCTTGTCAGTTGTGCAGCAACTCCAAAATCCCCTGCTCATTATCAACCAGGAATCTAAATCAGTTTGTTAAAAGTCCAGGAATATTAGTACCTTGGATATACATCTTTAAAACAATATCTTGCTAAATGTTTTCTAAGAAGTGTGCCACAGTCAATTTAATCCTTGATATACACAATGAAGTCCAGCTCATTAAATGCTTCTGACTACTAAATTGAAGTGCATCAAAGAGACATTATGAATAGCAATTGGAAAAATTTCAGAGTTCTGTACATATTCTTTTAGACGAAAAAAAATGTTCAGTACACATATGTAGCTCCAGGAAAAATATCCATGACATTGCATGTAATTATATTTTAAAAATACACTTAAAAATAAAGAATAAAAATAAATATTTGAGCAATTCCAAAACATACTACCATTGACTATCAAATAATAGAATATAACTTGTTTTACTTTTACATTTTACAGTTGTAAAAATGTCACGTCAGGATTAAAATTTGTTAAATGTAGACTTGAAAGATAAGGATAGCTCAAATCATAGACACCACAACAAATTGAATAGTAAGCAACAATGTGACAAATATTTTCTTCATCCTTCACTATGATTATAGAGGGGCCATTTATTTGACAATAATTATAGTTGCAGTAATAATTTAGACTAGGGATTAGTTACATGCAGTCACTCTTTCTTAGCAGAATAGCCTCTAGATGGTATACAACATTTTATATAGAGAGAATTAGAGCTTTAAACAATGCCCATCTCAATCATATATGCTAAGACATTTTAGCTACTTGCTAAATAAAATATTCAAGAAAAAGTTACAACACCAAATAGTGAATTCAAATTATTGTTTGAGAGGAGCGGAAATATAAGATAGTCAACATGTTCAATGTATACTAATCATGATTTTTGTGTTAAAGGAAACAATGATAATCATCAATCACCGGTAGTTGACAAATGTTACAAAAAATACAACTACAGTACTCACCTAGCTTGACATCTCCTTGTTCAGTTAATAAGATATTCCCTCCTTTAATGTCTCTATGGACTTTGAAAATTGAATGTAAATAATCAAGTCCCTATACATAACCGAAGAAGATATTAGAAAAAAATAAACAAAAACAATATTATTTTTATTTGCGCAGAAATCTTGGTCCAAATAATTCTGTTGAAGTACTCTTTCTATTTGAGGCAATGAAGAACAAATCAACTGAAAACCTTGGCAGAGGTTAAAGGATAAATCAATAAGTAGGACAACATCAGTAAATACATCCAGTGCTAATCCATTAAGTCAACTATACCTTCAGTGCCTCCCTACAGATATATGCTATTTGACACTCATCCAATGGTTCATCAGTCACGCTCATCAGATCAGCAACACTACCACCACCACAGTATTCCATCACTATCTGCCAAAATCTTAATCAGAGATTCAGAATTTAGAAACCATATTTTATCAAGCAAAACCAACCACATCGCTTGTATTTATACAAAAGAGGAAGCCTCGGTTAAAATGAACGTAGAAAATAGGTCCAAGCGAAAGAAACAACAAAAAACGAAATCCAAAGATGAATACATTCCTCTAAAACAAATCATTAGCAAATCACCATAACCATAAGGAAGGCCAATAACAGCAAACATGTGATTTTCACAAATTACAAACAAAAACCCACTAAATCTAGAAAGAGTTTCAGAAAAGCAGCACCATACAAACCATAAGTTTAGGTTTAGGAAAAGCCCTTTTAGTTCTTACCCAAAGATACTCTTCTCCTTGATAGCTTCCAAGATAACGGACAACATTAGGATGATTACACTGTTGTAACATCTCAATCTCACCACGAATTTCCTCGTATCCTTCCTCCTAACGAGCACAAGAATCATTATAATTGTTCATTCAAAAAGTTCAAACACGGTCCAATTAATCAAATGACCAGAATGTAAATATCTACAATACAAAAAGAAACAAAAGCTTACCCCTTCAGATAATGATATAACTTTGATAGCAACCATCTCCGAGGTTCTGAAATCCCTGGCTTTGTAAACAGCACCATAAGAACCCTTTCCTACAACAAATTCAAACACAAAATCCATTAGAAATGCATGCAAATAAAAACAAAAGTTAGTGAATATATAAGAAACAAGCTCGAATTGATTAATTTTTTAGCACCTACCAAGTTCATTGAGCAATTCATACTTGGTGGTAGGGTCTTCTCTGATAACACTATCAGGAATCGAACTCGTCGAAACCTTGCTAGGCCTCGATTGGCCCTTCCCATCTTCGTTCTGTGAAGATCCACTTCCTTTCCTCTGTTTCCCGATTCCAAACTCTCCCACCCCTTGCATACTTGCAATTGCTCTCTCCATTGTCGAACCTCCACCTTCGCTACCTCCGCCTGTCCGGCGCACCATCGTTCCGCTTACAGACTCTCTCTCGCCGCTCCTTACCGTCGAACGCACAACGAACGTTGAAAATCCACCGCCGTCGTCATCCTCATCATCGTCCCCGCTGTTCAAAGGATTCGCCTGAAAAGAACTCCGAGTTTTCCAGGTCGAACCCGCCGGTGAGGTCAAACCAGAAGAAGATCGATCCCGCTGCCGGCTACGATCGGACTTCACGATCATGGTACCGAAGTCGCCGGATTCTTCGTCATCGTCGTAGTCCATCGACGCTCCGCCACCGAAATCCTTGGGGAGACGCTTGAGGAGAGGAGGGAGAGAGGAATCTTCGTCTTCATCGTCGTCGTCGTGGCCGTTGTCTTTGAACACCATTGTACCGTATGGATCTTCCTGGGCTTCCGCGCTTACCGCTTTCCGACGCCGATTGGTTTCGCTGTCGTCATCGTCGTCGTCGTGGATTATAAAAGTAGAGTATATATCGGATTTGGGTCGGGTATTCCGGGTTAGCGCGGAGAAAGAGCTCCGATCCATTTTTCAAACAAGAGTGTAGGAGGAATCTGATCTCACACTCAAACAACTTGGCTGAACCACTGACGAACAATGCATGTGATGTTAATTGGGCTTTTGATGGGCCGTTTTGAGTTTTGGGCCTCTGTCTTACAGTTTACAATTTCATGGAGTGGTTACTTTTTGCACCCAATTTTGTCCTAATGCCCTTCTCTTTTTTCCCGAAATATTGTTATCTAAAAAATAATCTGGAATCCAATTAAGAATTTAAGATAGATACTAAATATTAATTTTCAAAATTTGTCAAAAAAAAAAATTTAATTTTCAATACATTTTGTTTTTATTTATATTTTATTTGAAAAATTTCAACGAATATGCACTCTAGAATTTCAATTCTTTAATATAGTGAAAGTTAATAATTTATAAGAAGAATGGGATAACTGTTCTTGAGTCTTGACACACTAGAGAAGGATATATCAAAGAAACAAGTTCAAATTATTATTTTGACATTTATCATATTTGTTGAGCAATTCATATACGGTGGTAAAGTCTTCTCTAGTCTCTAGTAATATAAATTAGAAGATAAATCAATTTTTCATTCATAAGTTACAATTCGGTAGTAACAGTGGCGCAAAATGGATGTAATACTAATTTGTCTATTCTCATCGTTTGCTTCTAAAGGGAAACAAAAAGTCTCTTATTCTTCTTTGTTTTCAAAAAAATTTCTTACAAAATTCACACTTCCTCCTTAATTGACAAAAAATGTTGTGCTCAAGAAACCTATTCATCTTCTTATGGAAACCTTTTCTAAAACATGATACGATTAATTTATCATATTTTACTCTAATCATGTGTTTGATGCATCCAACTGATATGACATATTAATATTGTTTTTAATCTTATCCTACTTAGCCTTTGTATTTTTTATTGTGAGTTTAGACTAAGTTAAAATTATCCTGTTGACAATCTCATATGGATTGAAATGTTTTTTTTTCTTATTTTGTCCTCTATTTTTCAAGCATACGAATATGATAGTTGCCTCTCCCTTCTCCATCCTCTTCAACCTTTCTCCATCTCCATCGTCTCCAACCTTCTTGTCCTGCTCCCCACCAATATTTCTTCTCAACCTTCTTTTTTTATCTCTACGTTGGAGTTTAATGGTGACAATTGCTACAAGACTTTAACAATAAAGTTATTGATGAAGATTGTATGTAGAGAATTCCAAAACGTGTTGTCATACTAGGCTTCAGGTTCAATTCGCCCCACCAATCAGATGCAAATGGGATGAACAACGAATGTTCAAGGTACTTTGAAAATCCTTGATATGATTTGCACTAACACACCAATAGTATGTTACAAAAGAATATTTAATATGTTTCACTCATGCATTAGTGAAGGATATGATAACTTATAATACAAAAAATGAATGAGAAAATTATGGATGATATATAATGGCAGAATTAGTGAGTCGTTTCTTACACATCTTGGCATATTGTTCTAAAAATTGTTATTAAGTTCCTATTTAAATTATCAGGATAAACAATTAATAGGTATTTTAATTCATTGTTGAATGGGGTCTTTCAAGTACATGAAATTCTTCTTAGAGCACTTAATCCTATACCAAAAAATGTTAAGGTTAGTTTATAAAAAAAATTGCGATATGATAAATAAAAGTGGATTGATTGGGATCAAGAGAGAAAAATTATTAAGATGGATAGAAAATGAAGTGCGGATGGAGCATGTGAAGGTTAACGTTCATTAACTTATTTCAATTTCATATTTTTTTAGTTAGTTTATGTTGCTCTTTTATGATTATCTAAAAAGTTTTATTTTTTGTGTAAAGTCACTAAAACACAAAAGATTATAGGTTTGCTCTAATTCCACGTTTTGTTAAGCTTGCTCATGCTTTAGGGAAAAATCATGCTACTGGTAAATGATCTACTCACTCTGCTAATAATGTTAAAGAGATTGATAAAGAATAAGTAGATCAAATTAATAATGGCAAGCTTGAAATAGAAATTGCTTAATCATTATCTCTTAATCAATCACAATCTAAAAGAGAGAACAACGAGATAGAAGTTCAATGAGAAGAAATAGAATAAACACGTTATTGCTCATGGTATACCTATGTTGGGAAAAAAATTGAGATTTGGCTTGAAAAAAGTCTAGAACAATTGGGTGAAGGTGCACATCATCTAGCTGAAAGGATGAATAGAACCTCGCTTGAAAGAATGAGATGTCTTCTGTCAAATGCAGTGATGCCTGCACAGTTCTAGGGAGAAGTTGTCCATACAACTTGTTATTTGATAAACTTGAGTCCCTCTACTGCAATTGAACTCAAAACCCCTTAAGAGATGTGGACAGGGCATGCTGCAAACTACAATCATCTAAAAGTATTTGGATGTGTTGCATACTACTATGTAAATGAAGGGAAGCTAGCCCCTCGAGCCAAGAAATGGTATTTTATTGGATATCCAAGTGGTGTAAAAGGTTATAGAATATGGTGCCCTGAAAGTAAGAAATGTAACATCAACAGGGATGTAAAGTTTCATGAGATTAAGCTATATAAGTCTGTAAATAATGCGGCAAATAAAGGCACACATAAAATTGAAGATGAGAGGTTTGATCTTGAGGTGGAGAAAGTTGGAGAGAAATGGAGAATGTTCTTGGAACAACAACAGACTCAACAAGATAGAACTGGGAGGTTTGATCTTGAGGTGGAGAAAGTTGCAGAAAAACGGAGAACGTTCTTGACTTCAGCCACAAAAAAGGAGAAAGATCAACAGAAGTCAAGAACGTTCTTGATTTTAGAACAACAATAGGCTCAGCAAGACAAGAATGATGCAAACCCATCAGAACATGCTATGTTTCCATAGCAAGAATCATATAATTATAACCTCATCAGGGACAGAGAAAAAAAGGACATCAAAACCCACTAAAAGATATGGCTATGTAGACATGATCGCATATGCATTACATGCCGCTGAAGAGATCATACAAGAAGATCCCAGGATCTACAATGAAATTGTCAAGTCTCAAGACAAAGACAAATGGATTTTAGCTATGATTGAGGAGCTAAAATCATCGGAGAACAACAACACTTGGGAACTCATACCTAAACCAGCCAATTCCATACTTGAAGGTAGCAAATTGATCTTCAAGAGGAAGGAAGGAACTTCACGAGTTGAACCACCCAAGTTCAAAGCAAGTCTAATAACAAAGGGATTCACTCAAAGGAAAGGTGTAGACTATAGTGAAATATTTTATCCAGTAGTCAAGCATGCATCAACAAGGATAACTCTAGCCAAGGTAGCACACTTTGACATGGAATTAGAACAGATGGATGTCAAAACAACATTTTTCCATGGTGATCTAAATGAAACAATCTTAATACAACAACTAGATGGCTTTAGGACTCAAGGAAAGGAGGATTGGGTATGCTTGTTAAAGAGATCACTATATGGGCTAAAGCAATCACCAAGACAATGGTATTTGAGTTTTGATTCATTCATGCTCATTCAAAGTTATGCTATTAGTAATTTTGATAGTTGTGTGTACTATAAACAAGTATCATCAACCACATACATTTAGTTGTTGCTATATGTGGATGACATGCTAATAGCATCTAAAAGTATGAAAGAAATAGAAAAAATTGAAGGGTCAGTAGAAGAAATAATTTTAGATGAAGGTTTTTGGGCCAACCAAGAGGATCCTAAGAATGGAAATCATCATAATTAGAGAACAAGGAAAACGAATAATTTCCCAAGAAAACTGCATTGGAAAGGTTCTAAATAGATTCAATATGAGCGAATCAAAGGCAGTCAACTCTCCACTAGCAGCTCACTTCAAGCTTTCTTTAGCCATTTCACCAAATACAAACCTGGAAGTAGAAGACATGAATAATATACCATATCCAAGTGCCATAGGGAGTCATTGGCAGACATTACTCATGATGTAAGTGTCACAAGCAGGTTTATGGGAAACCCAAGGATGAGTCATTGGCAAACTGTCAAATGGATTCTAAGATACCTAAAGGGAACTCAAAGCATGTGTTTGGAATACAACAAAAGTTCATAAACATCAAAACCAATCCAAGGATTTGTAGACTCTGATTTTGCTGGAGATTTAGATGGAAGAAGGTCTCTTATAGGATATGTGCTCACAATGTTTAACAACATAGTTAGTTGGAAAGCTAATCTTCAACACATTGGGCATTATCAACAACAGAAGCAGAATATGTTGCTCTTGCTAAAGTTGTGAAAGAAGGAATTTGGCTGAGAGGATTGATCATCGAACTTGGTGTTAAACAAGAGTCGGTTTGCATAAATTGTGACAGCCAACGTGTCATTTATTTAAGTAAAAGTCAAATGTATCATGAAATAACCAAGCATATAGACATCAGGTTGCATTTCATCAGAATGTCATTGAAAGGGATGACATAAATGTGGCAAAGGTGCACACAAGTGACAACTTAGCTGACATATTTACATAACCTGACACAGTTAGCAAGTTCAAGTACTGTTTGAATTTGCTTAATATCAATCCTAGAAATTGATATCATTGACCAAGAGGATCAAATTTGAAGAATCACAAAGCTGAAGTTTCTCATTTGGTACAAGATGAAGATTTCTTAAATATGGTACTTAATTAGAAGACTTTAGAGTTAGAGTTAGAGTTAATTTTGGGTAGTTAGTCTTCAGTTAGTTAGTTGTGACTAATTTGTTTGTTACTCCCAAATTGTAAACAACTTGTATGTAAGCCAAAACAAGACAAAAAAAAAAGAAATATAGAACAGAAAGAGAGCAGTTGTAGTTTTGATATAAGTGTGGAAAATCGATAGTAGAAAAACATCAAGAAGTTTGTAATCATTTTCATCTCATTATAGTGATAATTCAAGTCGAATTCAGTCCCCCAGATGTAGGAGTTAATCTCTGAATTGGGTTAAGAATTGTGGGTGTTTATTTTCGAATTGAAAGCTTTAAACATTTATTAGTTAGAAAATGGAAAACATTGTTCCTTTTGCAATTGATCATTCTTCGTTTTCAGTTTCAATCATTATGCATTTTTTTTGGATAAAATCAAGAATAGTTTTGGTTTAATTACTCATTGATCTATGTTTTTCAATAACATTAAAGTTATTTATTTAGTAGCATAATGTTTTTTCAACTATATAAAATTATTTCATAATATATTTATTTATAAAAAATTAAAATTATAAATGTTGATTTCAAAGAAAAAAAATTAACATATTACAAGGGTAATTTTGCCATGATATATCTTATCATTTGATTATTTGGTGTGTATCAAACATTAATTCTAATAAAATAATCTTATCAAGTTTATTATCTTGTGCGAATCAATCACATGGCATGATAAGTTCTTATCATGTTTGGAACACCCTAATTTTTAACAGCGTGAGTGTATTTTTTTTTTCAAAATCAATTAATAAAGTACCAAAGTGTAGCACAAACGACAATTGTCATAATTAATTACATCATTATTATAACAAACTGAATTAGTTGAGGCAATAAACCAAAATATCCAAACATAAAATACGTCGGGGCTATGAGACCTATCCGACATCGCTCATACCTCTGGGGTATTCTCAGCAGACACTTGTACAAGTACTGTTCCAAGAAATATTAATCCCTCCATGGTCACGCCAAAAAAATGGAACATAGACCCACCAAAACAGAAGTCATTTGACGGTATAAGTATAGTTACAGTCATCCCAAAATGAAATAAGTATAGCCACCAAAAGAAAGACATCAAGCCCCTATACAACCAAACTAATCTGATCATACTCTAGCAACTACAATAACATGGGTAACCTTCACACATTCCACAAGTATCGTCTGACGCAACATCCATCTTCGAGGTAACCTCCTCCTCATCAACATCCATAGACAGATCGGTCTCTTAAGAAGTAAGATCCACCCACGAGATATGTGGCTTCGGCGGCGCTGGAATCTCAAAACAATTCAATAATTCAATGAAGGTAGGTAAGTGATCATTCACTGGAAAAGGAAGCTCTACCTCGGTCCGCCTAGATGGCCCTGCAATCTCTCGCTCCACGGGCATCGACCCCTTATCCTTTCCGCCAGTCCCTGGTCCAACCATTGTATCCTCAGCTCCCACGGTGGCCTCCGCCTCAACTCTAACTAAGGAATCCTTCGCATCTTCCCAAGCCCCACTCATCCCAAGCACCAATCCGAAAGGTACCGGATAATCAATCTTCTCGCGAGTGAGTTCCACAAGATATATTGCCCCAGCTTTCCTACTACTCCTCACTACCCTCCACTTATAAGTAACCCTGCTTGAGGTGGGGTCGTATGCCCAAGCAGTCGGTGAATCTCGGTCAGGGAAGTCTAACGATGTTTCCATCGTCAAGATAACAGTCAATGGAATGAACTCGGGTATCATCTGAGGGCAAAGCCTAATTTCCACAATAATTTTAAAGGGTTACCAACCGAAATTAACAAATAACACTTAACATTTAAATTTCAAATGCACAAAATAACCTTTCAACTTAGTATACTCCACGAGAGGATTTTCATATGTCCAAAAATGCATAACAATGTTGAAAAATGAAGTTTTGACAAACTGCACTATCATAGACGAATACAATTGAGAAAATGCAGATTTTTAGTTCTAAAATGACTCTAAATCAATCAACACTTCAAACATTAATATTATCAATTATAAACAAATAATTACATCTAAACTTAGGCAACTCAACTTCACATCTCAAAGCAATTAAGGCAAATCACAACAACAACCAAATATGTATATACAATTATCATAGTATAACAAACACGATTCGCGTGCAAAGCACTCTAATGCAATGCGTATATGCTAGAACGCATGATTCCGGAATTTCAAGCCAAAACCCTCCTCGAAGGGCGTAAATCATAATTGTACAGCCTCTCACAGACCAACACTAATTACCAAGTTGCAATCCCTCATGGATCAAGACGATTTACTAGCATGCAGTCGCTCACAGACCAGCACGACATACAAGAGTGTAGTCGCTCACAGACCAACACGATTTTCTAGAGTGCAATCGCTCACAGATCATCACATTCTAGAGTGCAATCTCTCACAGATCAGCACGACATACAACAGTGCAGTCGCTCACAGACCAACACGATTTTCTAGAGTGCAATCGCTCACAGATCAACACATTTTAGAGTGCAATCTCTCACAGATCAGCACGACACAACAATCCTCGCAAGGATAAGATGAATCAAAAATTCACATGGCATTATCTCGTGGCCTATCACGGTCACCACTATCACCATGGCCCCATCGCGGTCACCATGTACTATGAAATGCATGAGCATACTTTAACTATTTTCACCACAATCATTAAGTAAATGCAGCTATTAAAAGATTCCTCATTTTTAATACTAATTTAACACTAATGATTTTTCAGATACAACACAGAGCATACTCAAACATAATTATTCACAACAGTTTTAATTTCCACAAACACACATAAATCACATCTCCAAATCTAATCCACACATAAATTGAATTAAATTTATTTTCCACCAATTCACACATAAATTTCTTCTAAAAAATTCATAATATTAATTATGAACACATCAATTTTACCAAACATGAATCACCACAATTTTCAAACATTAATCACCCATATTCAATCTCCAAAATTTTCAACCATAAATCACCACAACAACATTAATATAACAGAGTTCTCCCCACCGCTAACACGGTGCCAACGGTCTCGATTCCTTTTTGTGATTCAAGGAGCTAACTACATAAACACAAATATATATAATAATTTGTTCACAATAAAATTAATCCAACCACAATGAAATTCTCAAAATTAAATCTTTCTCATACATCAAACTTTTAAAACCAAATAATTTATATTATTTACTTAAAACAAATATTGTCCAAATTTCACATACACACACTCGACTATTAAAGCACCGAAATTTTTGAATTAATAAAATACTCTAAACTTTTTTTTTAGAAGAGTAATTAAAATTTTTAACATTTTAAACTCTAACAATTTTTAATTTCAATCTATCTTTTTGCTCAAACTCTTTAACTTAGTTAAAATTTGAACTTTTTCACAACTTTAACAACTCTAATTTTTTTGTAAAATTTCAATTTCAGTTCAAACTCATTTATTTGAAAATAACTCATTACGTAACTCAAACTCATCAAATTTAATTACCGCCAATTCACACCAACAACAATCAATTCAATTCCACAACACACATATATCACCTCAATTAAATTTCAACAATTCAAACATAACTCATCCAATTTCAAAACTCCACATTTTTACACATAAACCACTAAATTTCATCAATTCATTTTCCACAAAATCTGCAAATATATCATATCTCAAAAATTCATAATAATATTTATGAACATATAAATCACATCAATATATGGATCACACCACAAATCGCACCTCAAAACACACCGAAAACAAATTTCACTAATTCACACATAAACAAATTAAATTCATTTTTCACAAATTCACACCTCAAATACATCAAATTTCTTTTTCACAAAATTACAAATAATGTCCTAAATACAAACTAAAAGTTTGGAAGGACCCCTTACCTCCGTTGTAGCTTTAACAACCGATTACAGAACCATGATTAACTACGGTAAAATTTTCGTTCGCATCATCACTTCCAAAGTTGGCTCACTAGCACCATAGTGTCGAGATAAACAACTTTCCCTTCTGTCACTTCTCGAAAGGGAGTTTAGATCTAGAAAAAAAACGATGATTTGTGTTTTGTTTATTTCTTTAAAACCACCAACATAAAATTCTTTTTTTGAAACAGAAAGGAAAACAAGAAATGAGAAGGCGAGGAGCAGGAAACGTCTTTTGTTTCGCTTTCTCATTCCTTTCTATTGGTTCCATCTATATATTTATATAGGTTACTTTATAATATATATATATATATATATATATATATATATATATATATATATATATATATATATATATATATATTATAATTAAAATCAAACCAACAAATATCTAACAACTCTTACACACATCATTTCACTCACATCTCCATTTAATTTAATAAAAAAAAAATATATATACACTCGTCGCAACTCAATTGACAAATGAATTAATTTTTTTGTAATAAGTAATATTTTTTTAAAAATGTGTTCGGTATGAAATTGTTCGTAACATCATTAAATTATTCTTCGACAAATAATTTTAATCGGGTCTCAATATATATTTATATTAAAATATATATATAAATATTAAATTTATTATTAACTCTAATAAAATATGATTTTGATATTTAATTTCCAAAATTAAAATTCAATTGGGCTAAATGCCTAAGCAATTTAACACAAGATACCCTAAAATTGCATAAATTAGAATTTAGAAAATTAAGAGTCTTACAATGTCCATATCTTATCTTGTTTCAATCATGTTATATATCCTATTATATTTGCATCCTATATTGACCATCAAACAAACTCTAATTCTTTTTTTCTATTTCACTTCTTTGACAACCAAGTTATGTTTGTTCTTTTCTTTGCGGCATTTATTTATTCTCTTCCTCCAATGAGTGTTATAACAGCCTAATTTTTAACAACGCGATTGTATTTTTTTTTAAATCAATTAATAAAATACCAAAGTGTAGCACAACGACAAATTTCATAATTATAACAAACTGAAATAGTTTTGAGGCCATAAATCAAAATATCCAAATATAAAATACACCGGAGCTATGAGACCTATCAGGCATCGCTCATACCCCTTGGGTATTCTCGGCAAACACCTGTACAAGTACTGCTCCAAGGAATACTAATCCCCCATGGCCACGTAAAAAAAAATGGAACATGGACCCACCAAAACAAAAGTCATATGACCGTATGAGTATAGCTACAATCACCCCAAAATAAAATAAGTACAGTCACCAAAAGAAAGACATCAAGTCTCTATACAGCAAAACTAATCTGATCATACTCTACAACTACAATAACATGGGTGACCTCCACACACTCCATAAGTCCCGTCTGACGCAGTATCCATCTTTGAGGTAACCTCATCCTCATCAACATCCATAGACGGATCAGTCTCTTCAGAAGTCAGATCCACCCACGAGATATGTGACTTTGGCGACACTGAAATCTCAAAACAATTCAATAATTCAATGGTTGGTAAGTGATCATTCACCGGTAAGTGATTATGAAATTGTGGTCTATTGCAAATTCTGTTGAACAGATTGAATTTGGTGATTCTAATTTATTATTCATTATTATTGCCTCTGTTTTTATTAAGGTATATGGATTAATTCAATCGTAAAGTTCTAGATAATTGATATTGAGTCTTACAATTTCATAAGAAAAATATGATTTTATTGCATGAAACAAGTCTATCTTAATTTAAACTTTTTCCTACCAAAAAAATGAACGATAAATTCTTTCCTAATTAAATTTTGCTTAAAATCATTAAGAAGTGAACGTCTTATAACATGAATTCCAAAAAAAAAAAAATATAAAATGGCAAGAAAATCAGTCTGGGCATTGAATTGGACGTTTTAAAAATTGATTTATTTTATAGAACAATAAACACAATTTTTTCGTAGGTAGTAAATAATTTATCCACGGACTTAAATCAATGGATAATCTCTTGTTCCTTTTTCAATAACCGGTCATGTTTCATTGTATATAGTATGTGAATTTTCTTCCTTGGTAGAGGTATGAAATAAATTCCATCTTTAGTTGGCTTAATTGGCATCGTGTTGGATGAAGTTGTGGAATGGTGGAAAACTTACTTGCTTTCAATTCTCTGGTGAAAGGTAAACGTGTTAATAAGTTGTCTCATTTGACGTGGTGAGCTACTTCATGAAGTATTTGGTTGAAGATGAATGATATTCTTTTCAATGGGAATGTAAAAAATTTAATGATAATTATTGATTAATTATATCAAAATATTTTCATAAGTAGTAAAGGTCCGTGAAAAAATTTTATTTTATTTTTCATATAGGTGGAATAGTCCGTTATGTTATCTTCAAAGTTTCGAAGAATATCTACTATAATAAATTTTAGATTTAATTACAATTTTATTTCTCTTATTTATATTAATTTATGAAATTGATCTCTTTATTTTTAAAGTCGACAATTTTGTACTTTCATTTTTTTTTAACTAAAAACTAGCAATGTGATATGTTTTAAATACTTCTCATATGATGCAATTATCTAGAATAATTAATGCATAAAAAATCACAATAAAATTCGATAAAAATTTAATTTTCAATTATTAAAATAGATGAATCAATTATGTAAATTGATAAAAACAAAAATATTAAAACTATAATTAAACTTTAATTTTAAGTATCTTTTAAGTTTTTTTCTACCTACATTTATTTGCATATTAAAAAAATAAACTATAGAGGATATCTATGGTGCACACATAATTTTCTTTTTTATTTATAAAAAATTTAAAATTAAAGCACAACAATTTTATAAGATGGACCATCCTAATGCAACAAGTTTAACCATGGAACAACTCTATAGTAATGGACCACCCTAAAATTATATTACAAACAGAAATATACGTGAATCTCTTAAATCTGATGCACGACCACTAACTGACCATATGTGACCACATACGATATTGATGTGTCACGGCAACATATATCTCCTGTCTGCCGCCACAGCAGTCACCACAACATATATCTCCTGTCTTCCGCCACACCTACCCATGGCATCTAAATAGATTATTTATTGTGATCAATGGCCCTTGTATTCCGCCACACCTACCCATGGCATCTAAATAGATTCTTACTTTTATTGTTGATCAATGGCCCTTATAATTTTTAATAATTTTTTAAAAAATATTCTATATTTTAATATTTTTTTTAAAAAAATACTATTATTTTTATTTTATTCATAAAAGACGTTTGAGTTATAATTTATTCAACTATATACAAATTAAATTCCATGCAAAGATACAAAAATTTATATATGTATTGTCTATATTCAAATTCTAAAATTGGGAGTAGTAAAATTTTATATACATAAAATAATTTACGTTAAAAAATTTGAAAAATGAATAACTATTTATTGTGACTAAGTTGTAAAAATTAAATTATATAAATTTAATATATATTAATCGGTGATGAATTTTGACTGACATATGTTAATAAATATACTAATTAATATAGATATTGTTGTGTATGTTGGTGTAATTTTAGGATTTATAATGAATGTATTTTATGAGTAAAATTGTTTTTATGAATTGAATTATAGTTGTTCGGTAATGGTTGTGGAGATATATATTTGAGTCTAATATGTGAAGATGACATGATATATGTGCATCTTTTCTTGTTACATGAATTAACCTAATCAAATAACATGTATCATGTAGGTTATATCATATAAATTGGTATGAATAGATCCTCATTCCATAGTGTAGATTGGTATTTGTATATGAATTAAAATTAATTTTATCAATTTTTTTAATAATTAAAATTGTATTTTTTATTAGGTTCAATTTTTTAATTTAGAACCGGTCTTCAAATGAACCAAATACACAATTTTATATAGACCAAATTATAATCTAGATGTCTATTATAAAAATAAAAATAAAAATAAAAACAAGATAAAATAAGTTATAAAATA
>JBBPBR010000008.1:11500504-11513323 GCA_037974775.1 Cicer pinnatifidum
GTACAAAAAAGGATAACATTGTTGAAATTTTAAAATATAAAATATCAAATTGTCACTTAAAATTAAAAGAAAGGAACTCGGGAAAAAAAAAGATAAAGGACTAAAACGTTACCTGAAATTAAGTTAAAGGACTACGAATATAATTTAGCCTAAAATAAATTACAAAAACAAATACTATAATTATAAAATAAAATAAATTTTATAACCTAAATTCTGAATTTTATTTATTAAAAATGTCAAACCAAAATTAATTTACTATCTCTTTCTAATATATTTTTATAAATTTACAATTTAAAATTTTTATATGCAATATAATATTATATTTTTTATTTATATTTTAAAATTTCGAAATTTTGACTACCCAAATATTTTCTTTTAAGATCAACAAATGCTATAATGCTACTTCATGAGAATCTCACCATCTATATTAAAATTCAGCCACACCTTTGCGAAAACCAAAAAGTAGACAATACTAAAAGAAAATGCTACAAACAAATTGCCCCAAATTGAACGACAAGTTGGTTCAATAAGATTTTTTCTCATTTTTAATATTTATTTATTTATTTATTAGGTATTCAATTCAATCATGATTAAACTGATTAAATCAATAACATTTATTTTATATGCATCTTCTATACAAGAAAGTTTTACATGATTACAAGTATTTGAGCATATAATTTATAGACTCACTGAAAAAAGTTAGAATTTTTTTAAAAAGAAAAATTAAATAATATATATTAATGTATTTGTGAATGTCTAAATACATAAATAAAAATTGAGAAGCTTTTGGAATGCTATCGGTCACCCGTATAAGTTATTTATCATAGAATGTGTTCCGACAAAAATGTTTATATGTCTTGAGTTCTTATTCTTCTATCATTTAAAAGTAGCACTCATGTAAAGTGCCATATCATTGCACTTGATAGATGGAAGCTCTATCTTCATAAATCTACAACCACTCATGTCCAAGACTTTTAATGCTGGAAGACCTTGACAATGAATATGGTGTTTTATATCTCACTAACATAAGATAAACGATAAAGTTATTTATTTTTTAAAAAAATTGTCTTTATTGCAATAAATTATTTTCACTAGACAATGATTGGTATTATCTACACTTCATGCCAAATCACTATAAAAACTATGCCATGCATGGTTGTACATAGTTAATTTTGGATTATGAAATTAGCTTGATCTTGCACCACTTTAGTCATTACCATTTTAATTTTGTCTTTATTACTTTTGATAGGGATATATAGTCCAAGTATTTGAAGAACAATTTTCAAGAATTGAGCATAGATTCTTCTTATGACATTTGTATGTAAATTTTGAAGCATGAGTGGACAAGACGTTGAAGGTGAAGGAGGATATATAATACTTGCTTATGACTAGTTAGTAGCAATTCAGTAAGCACACCTTTCCTTTTTATTCTAGGTATAATGTGCTAGTGAATAATATGAGTGAGTCTTTTAATGCCACCATTCTCTTACAAAGAGATAAACTAATTATTATAATGTTTGAGTGTATTAAAACTAATTTAATGGGAAGGTTTGCAACACTAAGGGAAAAGTTGAGGAGTTATTTAGTTGAGATTATGCCAAAACCATTGAAAATGCTGGATTGGGAGATAGAAAAAAGTGGAAATTGGTTTGCCACATTTGCTGGTAAATTAACCTTTGAAGTCATGCATGCATACTCTATTTACTAATAAGTTTATTATTGATTTGGAAAAATACAGTTGTGCTTGCAATTATTGGAAATTGATTGGAATACCTTGAAGGCGTGTCATTGTTGCAATAACTAGAAAACAAGATTATCCTACAAATTATGTCCATAGATATTACAGAAGAAACTCTTGCGTATAGTGTTATAATTGAAGCACCTCACCCATTAACGACTATGTTCCACCATAATTTTTGCACCAATGCTTGAACAAGTGCTAGCACCTGTCCTTAAACAATTGCCACCAATCGTTGAACAAGTGTTAGAACCAATCCTAGAACTAATCCATCAACAAGTTGTTGAACGATAATTGAACATGACTTGCTAGCTTTAATTTTGATTGGAGATGTCCTTGTTGATTGGACTGTTGTTGTTGAACTGGACATTGGACTTGTTGTTGAACCCATGAACAAAACTATTGTTGAAACCGCGAACCAAACTGCTGCTGAAATCGTGAACAAACCTACTATTGAACTGATAATTGAAATTGTGTTTGGTTAACTTGTTGAAAAAAATTTTAAGTTGAATTTGTATATTATCGAACAAAACTATTGTTGAATTTTTATTTGTGTTTGTAATTGTAGGGAAAGAAAAACAAATCAAAACAACTTATGTTAAAATGTAAAAAAAAGTAAGAAAGAGATATATGGTTACATTTTTCAAACAAATCCTATTTAAGATTCTAGAAAGTGGTGCAAATAAACCACTAGTCTTTGATGAATTTGATTATGAATGGGAAGGTGATTCGAAATTTGGATTTTTTTTATGTATGAAATAGTTTTGTACAGTTTAAGTCGATGGAGCCTTTAATTTAATACATTTATTTTGATGAAAGATTTGGTTTGTGATCCAAATAGTTAATGAGAATGTTACACCTTTTTTATTTAACCAATATTTCTATTGTGATTAACTTCAAGGTCTGAATAAACAACAGGGTCACACAAAAACCTGTAAATTAGAAAAACATAAGGAAATTAGAAAGAAACATAAAGCATTAGACAAATTAAATTGGAAGTTTCTACGACACATTCACAAATTGAAAGATTTTGATACATTTATCTTAAATCAATAAATTAACGATGATTTTATAAATCCAACAGCTATTTATCAACTTTTTAAGTTTTAGGAAAGATCATTTATGTAAGAGTCATGTCACTACCTTAGGAATACTTTTAAGATTTAAGTAATAATTAGAATTTCTAGAATTTTATTAATTGTTAATGTTGTATTTTTAGTAATATTAAATTAGGAGCAATGGTAGAATAGGGGAGTAGTATGATTAACCAGTTCAAGTGGCAAAGAGAGAGTTTGCCACATTTACTTCTCTCTTTCTCCTTCATTCATGTGCACTAACTTATCTTTCACCTTCATTTTCTTTCATTCTCCAATCATATGCTCTCAAAACATTTTGAAAATATCAATATTGTTACTATTCACCTTCTTCTCCAAATCCTACATTTTTCCTTCTCTCCCAAATTTTTGAAATACTAAAAGTTCACTAAAATCCTCCAAAGCTGCCCATCAACCTTGAATGCATGAATTTGTCTCTTCATTAGTGTTGCTTTTGTGAGTTTTATTACATTAACCTATTTTAGCATGTGGGTTATGGGAGTTTATTCATTGAAATCATTTACTTCTTCTAGTAGAAATTACTTTGGGGATTGTACAAGTTAAAAGAACTTAGATGCATGAGAAAAATGATTTTTTTAGCATATAGGTGTTTTGAATTTGCACCCAAATATTTGAATTGACATGGATGTGGTCAATTTGCTTGATTGATGTGTTAGCAATTTAAGGAATTCCTGAATTATGGGAAAATATTTCGAGTGCAAGGTGCTAATCATGCCCCAGAAGGAAAATACTAGTGCTTGGATGTTTTTCACCCTTGTCAATGTGTTTTATATCTGATGATTGTATATACTCCTGCCTCTGCCTCTGATAGCTCTTTCTAAATCTTCTAAGTGTTTATGCCTCTGATATTTTTTCTCATTTTGCCTCTAGTGGCTATCGTTGTTAAATTCAAAGTATTATGCTTCTAGTAGTTTCCCTTATTTTAGCTCTAGTGGTTATCGTTATTCAATTCTATGTTTTTCTACCTCTAGTATTTTTCATCATTTTGCTTCTGATGGCTATCGTTGTTAAATTATAAGTATTTCTTCCTCTAGTAGTTTTCTTCATTTTGCTCTCGTTCCTAAATTATAAGTATTTCTACCTCTAGTGGTTTTCCTCATTTTGCCTCTAGTGGTTATCATTATTAAATTCTAAGTGTTTCTACTTATGGTAGTTTTCTTCGTCTTTCCTTTAATTCTCTTTCTCTATTTTTTCTTCCTCTGAATACTTCTCCATTTTTCTTCCTCTAACACTTTATCTATTTTTCTTCCTCTAACTCTGGTCATTGTTCATATTTGTCTAACTCTAATCATTGTTCATCTTCCTCTGACTCTAATCATTGTTCAACATCTTCTAGACATGTATCATTTTATACTTTCTACGAACATGTATCAGATGACCAGAAATTACGCCTCTGGCTAAGTTGTCTCTAGTTCCAGCTATGATTAGGGACTTAGAATTTAATTTCCACTTGATTTTCGATTTATTGTTAAGTTATTATAAGTATTATGGAGTGATGATGCCTTGCAAATCCATGCTACTAAGACATTGCATACATAACATCTCAAGTACATTACATTCCCATTAATCAGATCATGCATGACCTTATTTGTAGTGAGACATTTAGAGTTTTTCCAAGCATGAAACAACATATAGAGGAGAACAATCAAAACACTGGTTAAGATTTGGCCAGACCACCTTTACCAATCAAGATTCAATTATCTTGGTAACCCACATCAAGATATTGAGCGATTTTTTCTTGTTTCAATAAAAAGATTTAAGGTCATACATAGTTACAGAACCATAATGATTTGCATCATAATTTCATGTTATGCATATCTATGAAATAAATATTTAAAACTACCTCTTCCTTTTTTTTTAGAACTCGTTGACATTTTACATCTCACCCTTTATTTTATTTTCGTAGAAGTAAGAGGAACTTGAGATGTGGGGGTAGAATCAGGTGATCAATTTCAAATTTGTTGAAAATTAAATTTGACGTTTTTATTTTATTATATACTGTAATCAGAAAGTTGTGGTTTATTTTTAGATGTAATATTTTGTGAATTTGTTGAACAAATCGTAAACTATAATTGTAAATATAGTTTTTAATTGAATTTGGTGATTCTAATTTATTATTCATTATTATTGTCTCTGTTTTTATTAAGGTATATGCATTCAATCGCAAAGTTTTAGATAATTGGTATTGAGTCTTACAATTTCATTAGAAAAATATGATTTTATTGCATGAAACATGTCTCTCTTAATTTAAAATGTTTCCTACTAAAAAAATGAATGATAAATTCTTTCCTAATTGAATTTTGCTTAAAATCATTAAGTGAACGTCTTATAACATGAATTCCAAAAAAACAAACGTATAAAATGGCAAGAAAATCAGTCTGGTTATTGAAGTGAACATTTTAAAAATTGATTTATTTTATAGAATAATAAGCACGGTTTTTTCGTAGGTAGTAAATAATTTATCCACAGACTTAGATCTGTGGATAATTTTCCGTAGATATATAAACATTTTCTTGTAGTGAGTAAGAAGAATGACGAGCACATAACAAACAAAGTGAAGTCTGCAATACACTATTCACCGTTAGCATTCAACCAAACCATTATCACTCGACCATACATTATCCATTGTTATCTTCTCTCTAATCACTCTATTATTGCATAACTACATCAATGTAGAAAAAAAAAGGGAAATTTTTATTGGGAATGTAAAATCCATTTTCAGAACCAATGCCTTACACATTAACTATCTCTTTGTTTTTCACTAACTTAACATTCTATATAGTTGTACTACTATTCAGCTAGCTTCTTCATTCTTCTTCCTTCTTTCCATCTATGAAATGATTTTTCACTCCTCAAGTTGAATATAAAATGTTATAGTAATCTTGTATTATATATCCACAGGAGACATTAATTAATATGGAAAAAGATTCATTATTTCGATTCATTCAAATGTTGAAAATATGTTGAAAGAGAATCATTATGAGTAATATCAGTTCAACATAAAACTATCTACCAACTATTTTTTACACACATGGGCTAAACATGGATCCTCATTGAACTCTAGATTCAGTTTTTGTTGAAGGTGTAGTTAGGTTGTGGTGGAAATATTGCACTTGAGCATTGGATGATCACTTACAAATATTTATGGAAGATGTAGATGCAATATAAATGTCTACAATTGATGAGGACAACAAGTTAGATGTTGAAATATAAGTGTTGGATCCAGCGCTTGAACAAGTGTTGGATCCAGTCCAAGAATAAGTTCATTATCCAATTGTAGAACTGCTAATATAACATAATTTGATTGCTTTAATTTTTATTGGATATTTCCCTAGTGATTGGACTGTTGTTGTTGATCTGGACATTGGACCAGCTGTTGAACATGTGAACAAAATTGTTATTGAATTTTTGAACGAAACTACTGTTGAAACCATGAACAAACTTGTTGTTGAAACGATAATGAAAATTGTGTTTAGTAAACTTGTTGCATGAAACCATGAATTTGTATATTACTGAACAAAACTGTTGTTGAATTTGGATTTGTGTTTGTAATTGTAGGGGGAAAAAACAAATCAAAACAACCTACTGATAAAGATGTAAAGAAAGTAAGAAGGAGTGATAGGCTTAAAATTTTCAAACCAATACTACTTAATGATCTAGAAATGATGCAAACAAACCACTAGTCTTTGATGAATTTGATTATGAATTTGAAGGTGATTGTGAATATGAATCAAAGGTGGCAAGTTCTGTGGAAACTTTTTTATTCAAATTTTTGAAATGTAATGTTTAAATAGTTCCAACCTTTAATTTGATACTTATATTTTCATTGACCATTTGGTTTGCTTCTATTTTGATGAACATCAAGGTCTTATAAACACAAATGTCGTACAAAAGCCCGTATACTAGAAAAACATAAGGAAATTAGATATAAACATAAATGAATAGAAAAATTAAATTGGAAGCTTCTACAACACCTTCACCAATTGAACTGTTTTGATACATTATTTTCTACAACACCTTCACCAATTGAACTGTTAAACATAACTGTTTTGATACAACACCTTCACCAGTTAAACATAACAATCATTTTTATAAATCAAAGAACTGTTATCGACTTTTTGAGTTTTAGGAAAGATAATTTCATAAAAAAATATATCATTTTATTGTATGAAACATGTCTATTTAATTTAAATTTTTCCTACCAAAAAAATGAATGGTAAATTCTTTTCTAATGCAGTTTCGTTTAAACTCATTAAAAAGTGCATGTCTCATTACATGAATCCCAAACAAAAATGAGTCTTAGCAGTGAACAGATGGTACTGGAATGAGAATAATGCAATATTAGGAAGGTAATATCTATTTTTTGTTAAAGATTGGAAAGTTAATATCCATTTTTAGCACCAATGCCTTACACATCAACTTTATTTTTATTCCAGTAATTGATCATGTTTCATTCTATATAACATGTACTATCATGCTAGCTAGTTATACTTGTAATCTTGTATTATATATCCACCAGAGAAATTAATATGGAAAAAGATTCATTATTATTATTCATTCAAATGTTTAAAATAGGTCGAAAGAGAATTATTACGAGTATCACAAGTTCAACACAAAACTATCTAGCAATTGTTTTTTACACACATCGCATAAGCAAAATTGTTTTTGAATTTCTATCTGTGTTTGTTATTATAGGGAAAGAAAAACAAATCCAAATAATTAACCTACTGTTAAAGATGTAAAGAAAGTAAGAAAATAAGAAACAGTGATATGCTTATATTTTCAAACCAATACTTAAGGGTCCAAAAAGTGATGCAAACAATCCAATAGTCTTTGATGAACCTAATTATAAATATAAAGAGGGATGGTCAATAATTATAAACAACTAGATTATGGCCCGCGCGCTGCGCGGATATTAATTAATTAATTTTATAAATTTTATAAGTGATATTTTATATATTATAAATAAAATTATTTTATAATATTATTTTATTGATTTGTATTAATTAAATATAATTAGGAAAATTAAAATGAGAGAAAATCATGTTTATCACAATCATCATCTAATTTAATTTTTAAAATATTTTATAAAATTCGTATGATAATTTATTATATAGGATAATTATTTGACTCATTGTGCTTTGATTGTTAATTTATTTTCCAACATATAATGATACTTGTATTTATTTGATGAAATAAAATGTAAAATACAAACCAAAAAATAAGCCGTAAAAAGTTATAAATATAATTGACTATTTAATATTTTTTATTTAAAAAAAATATTAATGTTGAATTATATTGTATCGTAGTCTAAATTTATTTGTTTTATTAGTATAATATTTTAATTGTGAGCATGAGAAGTTGTTCTAAAAACAAAATTATTGAATACATTTCATGAAGAGTTTGAAATTTATTTTATTAAAGATGTACATATACTTTAAATCAATTTTAGGTATTTAAAAGTTTTAACTAATTATTTGTGCAATTGAATTATTGTTATATTGATATGTACCAAAAATAAATTCTATAAAAAATAATTTAATTTTATGCAATACTTAATTTTTTATTTTTTTTTAAATTCAAATCATCATTATAATAAGAAAAATTAAAATAAAAAATAGCATTCAATTATAAATATAGAATTTAATTGATCAAAATTTAGTATTAACATATTTTTTCAGAACACATATATAGTAAATTTTTGTTCATTATATTTTTTAATATATATATATATATTGTAATTTTAAATAAATTTATGTATTTTAATAATTATAAGTAACTTTTTTTTAATAATTTTTCATATATTTGTATTTTATGATTATTTTTAATAATTGTATTTTCTATCAAATACAAAATATATTTTTATTTTATAAAATGTTACTAAAAAAATAGGTTGACATAAATTGAAAGAAATTATAAATGAATTGACATTAATGAATAATTGAATTTTTAACGTATAAAATCATTACTCACCATAAGTGGAATAATATAATTGTATAAAGAGCATTTATGTCGATATTTATGAGTGATTAGTCGGTTTTCTTTTTATTGAATTTAATGATTAATAATATAAATTATTACCATTGGTAAATGACTAATAATATTATAAAATAATTTATAAATTTATTATAAAATAAATAAGTTGTTCTGATATCGGGAGTGTATTTTAAATATATATAATAGGTAATAGATTTTAATAATTGGAAGTAACTTTTTTAATAATTTTTCATATATTCACATTTGATTATTATTTTTAATAAATTTATGAATTTTTTGTCAAATAGAATATATATTTTTATTTTATAAAATATTAATAAAAAAAATGGATGGACATTTGACATTAATGAGTAATTAAATTTTTAACATATAAAATAATATAATTGTTATTAGATAAATAATATTTATGTCGATATTTATGAGTGATTAGATGGGTTTTTTCAATTAAATTTAATGACTAATAATATAAATTGTAAAATAATTTATAAATTATAAATTTATTATAAGTAATTATAAAATAATTTTATAAGTTTTATAAGTAATATTTTATGTATTATAAATATAATTATCTTATAATATTACTTTATTGATTTGTAATAATTGAATATGATTAGAAAAATTAAAATGAGAGAAAATCATGTTTATCACAATAATTTATAAATTTATTATAAAATAACTTATAAAATAATTTGATAGTAATATAAATTATAAATTATTATCAAATAGAATATATATTTTATTATGAATAATATTATAAAAATAATTTATATATTTATTATAAAATAATATTATCAAATAAATTTTAGAGCTATTAAAGAAATTATGAAAGAAAGAAGAGAAGTTATTGAATGAGAATGACATACTTTTCAAGATGTACACATCAGCTTTTTGGCTGAGGTGGATGAAATATGATGAAGTGGCCAAATATGATGAGGTGGCATCGGGAGTCTGTTTTAAATATATATAATAGATCCAATAATCTTTGATGAACCTAGATAATGGTTAATATAATTCAAAGGAGGGAAGTTGTGTGCAACCAACTAGGAAATTGTAGTTTATTTTATGAAAATTGTTTTTATTCAACATTTTGAAATGTAATTCCAAACTTAGATGTTTATTTTAATGTATGGAATATGTAATATAGAATAGGTCCGTACAGTGTAAGTTTATGAAACCTTTAATTGATACTTTTATTTTGATGGAACCTTTGGTTTGTGATCCAAATAGTTAATGAGGTCTTATTAACCAATGCTTCTATTTTGATTAACATTGAGGTCTTAATAAACAACAAGGTCACACAAAATCCCTTAAATTAGAAAAACATAAGAAAGTTAGAAATACACAAAAATATATAGACAAATTAATTTCAAGCTTCTAAGGCACATTCACATATAGACAAATTATCTTTTTTCTAATCACTCTATAGTCTATTGTACTGGATAACTCCATCGGTGTAGAAAGTAAGAAAATAAATGTTTATGAGAAGGTAATATCGATTTTTAGCACCAATGTCTTACACATAAACTCTCTTCTTCCTTTTGTAGTAACTGGTCTTGTTTCATTCTATCTAGTGTGTACTAAATATCTAGCTTCTTCATTATTCTTTCTACCTTGCAGGCAAAAAAAATTCATTCCTCAAATAGTTAATGCAACATTTGGTTTGTGAACCAAATAGTTAATGAGAATGTTAGACCCTTTTTATGTAACCAGTGTTTCTATTTTGATTAACATCAAATTATTAATAAACACCAAGGTCGCTCAAAAGTTTGTAAATTACAAAAAAAACATAAGAAAAATAGAAATAAACATAATGATATAGATAAATTTAATTTAAGCTTCTACGACACATTTACATATCAAAGTGTGTTGAAACATTATCTTCTAAAATCAATAAATTAACGATATTTTTATTAATAAAAAAGCTGTTTATGACTTTTTGGTTTTTATGAAAAATCATTTCATAAGAAAAATGAAGTTAATTATTTTCTTGTATGAAATGCGTCTATCTTAATTTAAATTTCTTCCTACCAAAAAAAAATGAATGGTAAGTTAATTTTTAATGGAGTTTTGTTTAAATCATTAAAAAGTCCACATACTATCACTCTCATTTAATTGTTTTTTCTCACTCTCACCCACCATCTGTGCTTGAGTTACCTCTCTTGCCTATACAAAAAAAAAAAAAAATCATTGTTCCCTTCTCTCTAATCACTATATACTATATAGTCTATTCTACTGCATCAGTTTAGATAAAAAGGACACATTTTTATTGAAAAGGTAACACCTATTTGTAGCACCGATACCTTACAAATCAACTCTCTTGTTCCTTTTTAAATAACCGGTCATGTTTCATTCTATATAGTATGTGAATTTTCTTCCTTGGTAGAGGTATGGAATAAATTCCATCTTTAGTTGGCTTAATTGGCATTGTGTTGGATGAAGTTGTGGAATGGTGGAAAACATACTTCAAAGGTTAACATGTTAATAAGTTGTCTCATTTGACGTGGTGAGCTACTTCATGGAGTATTTGGTTGAAGATTTTTCAATGGGAATGTAAAAAATTTAATGAAAATGATTGATTATATCAAAATATTGTCATAAGTAGTAAAGGTCCGTGAAAAAATTTTGTTTTTTTTTAAGAATAGTCAGTTGTGTTATCTTCAAAGTTTCTAAGAATATTTACTGTAATAAATTTTAGATTTAATTACAATTTTACTCTTTTTATTTGTATTAATTTATGAAATTGATTTCCTTATTTTTAAAGTCGACAATTTTGTACTTTCATCTTATTTTTTTTATTAAAAACTAGCAATGTGACATACTTTAAATACTTCTCATATGATGCGATTATCTAAAATAATTAATGCATAAAAAATCAGAATAAAATTCGGTAAAAATTTAATTTTCAACTTGAAACATTTTTCTATATTTGTAGTTAATTAATGATATATAATAAATAATAAATTTAAATAGTTACATATCATTGTACACGTTATTTAATATACCTTAAATCATCATTTTTTGAATTAAAAAATATGAAAGAAGACTATAAGTATCAATTATTAAAATAGATCAATTAATTATATAAATTTATAAAAACAAAAAGTATTAAAACTATAATAAACTTTAATTTTAACTATCTTTTAATTTTTTAATTTTACTTACATTCATTTGTGTATTAAAAAAATAAACTTATACTAGGATATATATATATATATATGGTGCACACATAATTTTTTTTCATTCATAAAAATTTTTAAATTAAAGCACATCAATTTTATACTGGACCGTCCTAACATTATACTGCAACAATTTTATAGCGATGGAACAACTTTATTGGATGGACCACCTAAAAATTATATTAGACAGAAATATACGGTGAATCTGCTGAATCTGCACGACTACTGACCACATTGATATGTGACCACAACATATATGTGACCACAAGATACGATATTCATATGTGACCACAACATATATCTCCTGTCTGCCGCCACACCCACCCATCCCATGTAAATAGATTCTTACTTTTTATTGCAGCATGATAAATGGCGCTTATCGGAGTGACCACTCTGTGCTTTTTAATACTTTAAAAAAATACTCTATTTTTTAATTATTTTTTTTAAAAAATATTATTATTTTTATTTTATTGATGTTTGAGTTATAATTTTTCAACTATATACAAATCAAAGTCCATTATACTTTTGTGTGTAAAGATACAAAAATTTATATATGTATTGTCTATATTCAAATTTTAAAATTGGAAGTAGTAAAATTTTATATACACAAAAAAAAAATTGTCTATATTCAAATTCTAAAATTGGAAATAGTAAAATTTTATATACACAAAAAAATTAAATTTATGTTAAAAAATTTAAAAAATGAATAATTATTAATGGTCACTAAGTTGTGAAAATCAAATTATATAAGTTTACATGTCATTTAATATATATTAATCGGTGATTTAATATA
>JBBPBR010000008.1:11513530-11528538 GCA_037974775.1 Cicer pinnatifidum
TTTATCAATTTTTTTAATAATTAAAATTGTATTTTTTATTAAGTTCAATTTTTTAATTTAGAATCAGTCTTCAAATGAACCAAATACACAATTTTATATAGACCAAATTATAATTTAGACTTCTATTATAAAAATAAAAATAAAAACCAAATAAAATAAGTTATAAAATAAATTACAAAAAAAACTACTATAATTATAAAATAAAATAAATTTTATAACCTAAATTCTGAATTTTATTTATTAAAAATGTCAAACTAAAACTAATTTACTACCTCTTTCTAATATATTTTTATAAATTTACAGTTTAAAATTCTTATATATAATATAATATTATATTTTTTATTTATATATTAAAATTTCAAAATTTTGACTACCCCAATATTTTCTTTTAAGGTCTACAACTGAATGATATAATGCTACTTCATGAGAATCTCACTATCTATATTAAAATTCAGCCACACCTTTGCGAAAACCAAAAAGTAGAAAAATACTAAAAGAAGATGCTACAAACAAATTGCCCTAAATTGAACGACAAGTTGGTTCAATAACATTTTTTTTCTCATTTTTAATATTTATTTATTTATTAGGTATTCAATTCAATCATAATTAAACTGATTAAATCAATAAAAGTTAGAATTTTTTAAAAAGAAAAATTAAATAATATATATTAATGTATTTGTGAATGTCTAAATACATAAATAAAAATTGAGAAGCTTTTGGAATGCTATCGGTCACCCGTATAAGTTATTTATCATAGAATGTGTTCCGACAAAAATGTTTATATGTCTTGAGTTCTTATTCTTCTATCATTTAAAAGTAGCACTCATGTAAAGTGCCATATCATTGCACTTGATAGATGGAAGCTCTATCTTCATAAATCTACAACCACTAACTTTTGTTTTTAGGAATTTGATTGCGTACAAGCACATTTAAAAGATGACGAGTTTGGGTAATTTGATCAATGGAATGGTGTGTTTGATTGGTATCCAACCTCTTAACACATAATCACATAATTGGGCAGGAGTTCTAGGAACTTTTTTTTAGAAGATGGATAAATGTTTTTTATTATGACGTTGAATCTCGACCGTTTAAGAGCTAAAGATTGGAGTATCTCTTGTACTTATTAAATGATATTTATGCTTATTAAAAAATTGTTAAAAAAGTAATTCAATACATATTATTTTGATGATGTTTAAAATTAATTTTATTTCTAAAAGTGATTCTAAATTTAAAGTTAGAATACCAAATTTTTTATTCTGAACATCATTTTATATTTAAATTTATTGTTAAACTTTCTACTTGAATGTATTCAATCATAATTTATTTTACAATTAATTCATTTTTAACTACAATATCAATTATGCAAAATCAATTTCATCAAACTTAATTTTTTTTACTAATATCATTAAAACAATATGATAACAAATCAAAAACAAACACCGAAAAAATACAAGACCAAATATCTTTAATCCACGTATTATCCAGATTATAAATAACCTATTTATTTAAACAGTGATCAGTTTGGTTAGCTTCATATCTAACATTAAAAAAAAAAACTAATAGCAAAACATTGAAATTAATACAACAATATGTACATGGTGTACTATTCATATTTATTTTTTTCAAAAAAAATATTAAATCATTTTTGTAACACAATACAAATTTATGTCATTAATCACTTTAAATACTTATTAACCACTAAAATACATGCCATTAACCATTCATTAAATATATATCTCATTAATTACTAAAATACATGACATTAATTACTAAATTAAATTATATTAACCATTTTAGAGTATTTTTTAACCACTAAATCTCAATAATCTAAAGTGGTTAATGTCTTGCATTTTAATGGTAAATGATATATATGATAAATAAGTGGTTAATAATTTGTATTTTATTATAGTTAGTGAGAGGATTGACTTGGATGCAATCAAGTTAGTGGCGAACCAAGATAAATCTATGTGGCAAATTATTTATGTTTTCTTTGTTTGCTGCCTCTGAACTCGATTGCTTCTTATCTAAGTAATTTATAAAAGCCAACAATCCTTCATCAAATTAGCAAAAAGTTATCAACTTTTTCAAACACAATTCAACTCCCCCTTCTTGTGTTTGCACCTTCGATAAGAACTCCCTCTTTATTTATGTTCCATGATTGGAAAGCTAGGATAAAAAACACAATCGGACAGGTTAGGGAAATCTTCGAATAGGCAATGTGTGCAACCGATGTCGCTGCCCAAATATGCAGTGAGTATAAAGATTGTAATGTCCCTATGTACGAGTTTGTATTCAAGGAGATGTATGTCTGCCTTTTACTAATTTTTTGTTGGCCATTTTAAATCATTTAAATGGGACTCCTTCTCAAATGCATTCTAACAGTTGGGTTGAGCTCCGACCAATCCAATATTTGTGCGACCACTTGAAATATAAGCCTTTAGTTCAGTTTTTCTTCTACATATTCACATTGTAGAGGAAGTTGGAAAGATCTAACACCAATCATGGCTTTATCTCTTTCAAATAGCTTGTGGAAAAGATTTTTTAGGTGAACACAGATTCCTTCAAAACATTCAAAATTAGGTTTTATATTGCCCGTCTTGGGACACCTAAGGCGCCCTTTATGGAATGAAGTTGGGGAAGCTTTGAGGACAAAGAGAAGCTAGGATGAGGCCAATTGCATTTGTCAGTTTCTAAATATTGGTCGTCTTGCCACTTTCAAAAGAAGTGGTCGGAAATGATCTTTAAAAAGAATGACTTGGACTCCGTTGTGGTTGCTACATTAAGTCTTATGCAAGAATACATTGAAAGAATAAAGCCATGGGTCTTTGACGTGGAGAGTAGCGATAAAGTCTACAAGAAGCCTAGGTTGATCGACGTCAAAGTCCTTCTCAAATACAAGAACCCTAATGCCATAGTCGAGGGCCTTGGTATGAACCCTAACATTTATTCATCTGAACTTATTAAAGTCGTACTTGTTAGCTCTGATCATGTTTTTTATTTTGTGTTATCTTGTTTTCTTCTTTTGGTTGTGAAGCTAATATGCAAAAGCTTGAGTGGTTGAAGCAAAAGAAGCTTGAATAGGAGAATGGGAGGCGGGGCACTTTCTCCTATGTTACTGTTGTGGTCGGGCCCATTGTCCTAGTCGATGCTTCAACCAAAGACACCCCAGACAATCAATCATCAGGGAACAATAAACATTTAGCCGCTGAAACGTCTTTCGAACACAGGTCTCAGGTGAAAAGGGTAAAGATCAAGGTCAAACGCGGCCAAGTCCTCAAGCCTAGTACATGTCCCCCTATCTTTCGGTAAGTTTTTTCCAATAGGTCTTCCTCTACTTCAGGAGGCCACAAAGTTGTCCCCATATACAGACCTTTCACCTGCCATATACGTATGATCTTCTAGAGAACTTGTTGGATCCATTCGAGGAGGAATTTTTTGATTGACGAAGAGCTTGGTAACTCTTAGGCTCTACTAGAAAAGGATATGTCTGACATTGTGAAGACAAGGTCTATTGCTTGCTCTTTACTGAGTGTAGATCAGGCTAAGGCTTCAGAGAATTTCTAGCTTTGTTAATAAGGCCAAGTTAGATGCTCATGTCCAAATTCTTCATATCAATAATGAAGATTATATCAAGCTAGTGAACATGCTCTAGTCTAGTGTGGACAAGGATGAGAAGGCGATGAATGTTGCAAAGGAAGCAGAAACGAAGGTTGATGAGCCGAAGACAACCTTGGTTGAGGAGAACACAATCCTTGAGGCTCAACTCGTAGAATATGAAACCAAGATCCGAAAAACAAAGGCCCAACTGGAAGGATTGAAGATAAGTGCATGTGCAAGGATCTCGATCCTAGAGCAAGAGGTGAAAAACTTGAAGGCGTAACTGGAGACATAGCAATAAGTTGTGGACAAGGAGCGTGCAAATTTTTTGGAAAACATAGAGGGCATCCTTGTTGAAATATTCCAGAATGGTTCCAATCAAGTTGTCCACTTCAACTACAACCTAAATCTAGCCTTTGAAGAGCTTGAATGCAACAAGATCCTCGAGAACCGGATCCTTTTTAGATTCTCTTATATTATTTTCATGTGTTTCTCTTCTTTATTTTGCTTATAAGAATATAGTTGAGGTTGTCAAGGCACATCTAATTAATGGATTTTGAACTTATCTTTGGTTATTGCTTTCGGTTTCATAACCTTGATATAATAATCGTAGATTTGTTTCTGGAATAATTATGTACTTGATATAATAATCATATTGTAGCTTTGCAATATTGTGCGAATTCAAACAACTATGTGTGAGTCATCGCTAGCATGTTCTCGGCAAAGGGTCACACTCATCAATTTGGTGGCTAGTCGAACAAGCGGGGTGTGCTAGGAATGAGGCCTCATATGCACTGCCCTTCCAAAAAATATTATTTAGAAAATAATCAAGAAACACACTACCAATGAAGTAAATATTTTTTTTTTTTTTCACTAACTGCTTCATGAAAGACCATTTCTTAACAAATTAACAAACATTTATCTCGTATATAATGTATACAAAGAGTTATAACTAATGAATTATATTTATTTTAAAAAAATTTATGTTGAAGTTATTAAGGAATAATGGGGGAAGAAGAGAAAAGTGTGATAAAAGAGAAAGATAAAAGTGAAGGATAGATCGCGAGAAAGATGAATGAAAGAGAAACAACAAGTAAGAGAGAAAATATAATATCATGTTTTAAAATTTGTGAGAGAATGAAAAGGGAAAATTTTTACCCAAAAGAAAATTGTAAATATTTGTAGTAGAGATGTTTATGGTATTTTAATTGTAGTAAATATTTGTACATTATAATTATCGTAAAATATATGACTCCATAGATAAATTTGACGAAATTAAAAAGTTGTTGATTGTATTAAGAGTATATATGAGAATGTTCTCATTCACACATTTTTTCTTGATCACTTCTTGATCAATTACAATCTTCACCTTTCAACCTAGAAATGATTTTTACAATCACCTTTCAATTTTAAAGGATTTTTACAAACACACTCAATCAACATAAAAGATAAACGTGAGTTACAAATGATGTGTATGATAAAAAAAAAAATTGGGATCTTGAAACTTATCAATACTTGTTTGAGATAAAAGAAAGACAAACTTAGTAAATAATGATCCACAAATATAGTGAAGAGAGCTGGAGTTTGCTTGAAACGTTTTTAACATGTTCTAACTTGAACAAGTGTTCGTAGATTTGTAAATTGAACTTTTGCCTTCATCTTCCAATTGATCTTCAATTTATAGATGATAAAAGGTTTTGAATATTTAGTTTAAATTGAATATAGTCATTGGACAAACTTCTCAAGTGTTAGATATATTTTAAAGCAATTAAATGTGTGTTTAACTGCTGCCCAGAACATTATTGTTTTTGAGTTTGATGAAAAACGTGAATGAGTGAGTGAATGAGTTGTGGAATGTTAGTTTGGTATTGTTTCCAATCAGAACTATGCAGAGCTTTCTGCAGAATATTGTAAGTACAATGTACTTGCGTCCTTGCTAACAACTCATCAGTTTGGTGATCAATCTTGAGGTTGTTTTCCTCATATGGGAATTCAGCTCGAGTTCTAGGCTTCACCATTGATTTGAGCAGTCTTGATACTCCTTTAATGTGGTTCGAATTGTGGAAAATGATTTGTTTTAATTATGTCTTTAAACGAGAATAACCAGAATTTTCGTTTGTAAAAGTAGAACATTCTTCGTTTCGGTTTTGCATGAGTGCTGAATTTTCCATGTTTTTCTGCTTTGTACGCGTATTACTTTTTGCAAAGATGCAGTGTTGGTATTTATGTCCTTGTTGTACCTTTTAATCATAAATATGGAGATTAATCTTGTTGCTTGTTCTTGATGTTTTGCTTTGCCTTTGGCAATCCTCTTTGAGCGAATCTGTCCAAAATGTTCTTGAGTAGATTATTAAATTTCTCTGTAATGAATATTGATGATTTGTAGTCTAGATAGATGTACTTTTATAGCCCAAACCGATCTCAAATTACATCAGATTTTTTTCTTTGTTAACCAGGACGTTCTTGTATTATAGTTTTGAAAACCATAACGATCTTCATTTCAATTTTGAGTGATTTTTGGATTTTAAACTTTTAATAGTTGTTGCGTGCCAAGCTTTTTGTTTTGTACGAGTGTCAATGATGTAGTGACTTTATCATTTCTTTTCAGGTTGTACTTGCTTATCTTAGCCATCAATTTGGAGATTGATCTTGCTATTTGTTCTTGATGTTTTGCTTTGCTTTTTGTTGATCAAATATGTCCAAAGAAATCTTGTTGTATAACTATGTTCTTTGGTTTTGAAGATTGGTTTATTTGTAATGAAGGTTGATATATTTTTGCAGTCTAGAACGATCTTGATCAATGAAATATTTGTCTAGAATGTTCTTCGACTGAATGCTTAGAAAACCAAAACGATCTTCCTTTTTCTGTTTAAAAACTAGAACAATCTTGTTTTCTCATATTTCTATTTTTAACAAACTAGAATGATCTTCGTTTTTCCAAAATAATCTTGTCATCAATTTTTATACACTTTGATGAAGTGAATGGCTTCTTGCTTGTTGACTTATGCAATTCATGTTCCTTAAATAAAACTCAAGTTCAATTATTAGTAGATCACCATTAACAAAACTTAATCGTTTATTTCATAAGGTTTGTTGTCATTAAAACATACATCAAAAAGGTTTTTACCTCAATAAAAGTCTCCAACTTCAAATTCATTGATACAATCACCATCATCATTCAAGACAATTGGATCAATCACATCACGACAATCATAGTGCTCTTTTGGAGTCTGATAAATACTTAACGAAAACCAAGTCTTGCAACCTCTTATGCTCAAGTTTACTTCTCTTTTTTGAATGAATCTATGTATTATCACTTAAAATGTTTGTTTACTAGATTAATATGAACCTACTTAGTAGTGTACTCTATAACTTATTAGCAAGTATTAACTTACATGCTCAAAAGTACTTCAATTGCGCTCACATCCTGAAGAAGTATGTCAAACTCAACACTTTAATGGCCAATACTGGAAAAAGTGGAGTTTGTGCTCCATAAGTCTTCCGCCACTTAGCTGCAATGAAACAATCATTTTAATTTTTTTATACACAAGTTGTTGTGTGCTAAAAGTTTTTAGAAGAAAATAAATGAACTTCCAATTACTAGAAGCTAATGTTGCCTTTTGTCTTATTGCTCCACCTAATCCTAATAGACCATTAACAATCTTATATTCCACCAACTGTATTGTAGTTATGTACTCATTTGATGACTTTTACTAAGTGTTTCGATGCATAAGTGAATATCTCCCACCAATATAGGATCATTATCAATTGTTAGTTTGCTATAAAAATATTTCGGATTTAGGTAGTAGCTTGCAGATGATGAAGTTGACATTTCCAACTTTCATCAATGTTTGCAAATACATCTATGTACTTGATTTCTTGTTCATTGAAATTCTTTCGAATATCCTCATTGGCCTTGATCTTTGTTGCATATATGTATTCCATTGTAGGTTTTTTCTTAGTATCAATAAGTCTTAACACTTGTACAAGAGGTTGCATAACCTTAAGAGTGTAAATAGTATCATTCCAAAATAATGTCATAAGTACAATACGGGTTGCCATCTTTACCTTAGGATTGTTAGTTGCTTTGGAATTCAACCATTATTTTGAAGTGAACATCTTTCTAAGGTTGGGTTTTTGTTTATGCAATATTTACAAATATGAAATGTTGTAGCAAACCTTTTGACTCCATGTCTAACCAACTCAATATTGTCAGTGTTCTTCCTCATTGTGTTCAATACCAATGTGTGGTTATAAATGAAGCCTAAATAACAAATCCCTCTATGAATAATTGTTTTAACCTTTGCAGTCTTTCGAATATCTTCTACAGGTCTAGACATTGTGCATCATATTGAGTCCAAAATAAGTGTGGTCTCTTAGTAGTTAGCAGTTTACCAACCAATACATAATTACTTCCATTGTCAGTAACCACTTGAACAATATTTTGCTCACCAATCTCCTCAACAAAATTTTCCAATAGCTCAAATATCTTAATCACAGTCTTCATGTAGGGAGAAACATCAATACTCTTCACAAACATTGTTTTTGTTGTAGAATTCACCAAGAAACTTATCAAAGTCCTATTATTTATGTATGTCCAACCATTTGACATAATTGAGCATCTGAATTTTGTGTGATGCTCTTGGCGACCATTCAATAAACCTTTTACATATTCCAACTCTTTTTCAAGGAGTAGAACCTTCAACTCATGATAGTTTGGAGTTTCAAATGAAGATCGTAGTTTTCAACCGCTTCCATCATCAACTTGAAGCTTTTTGATTGTGCAATATTAAAATCAATTCCATTAGTATATATAAAAAAAGAGCAATGTATTATACTGTTCTTGCCATTGCTTCTTTGTCACAAGCATCATTTATGCTCGTTTTTCTTTTGTTTTTATCCAATTTGTTTTCTTCTTTTTTCATGAACATTAAATTCAATGGACCTTTTGTCTTCATGGCAGCTAGTAAAGGGACCTCAATTGTCCTTCTTCCACTTTGAATTCTCCTTATTTCAATTACATCATCATCAATTTGCACTTCCACCTCATTTAATATTCCATCTTTTAGTGTTTGTTTCTCATTATAATCTATCTGCAACAATAGCTTACAACTTGGTGGCATTTTCTTTTTCCAACTTTTTACATCTCCTTTTACTCACATGTCACCTTCTTCCTATGATTTTTGTCCTTTACATTGTTAAATTGTCATACCAAGTCAACATTATGACTTATTAGTTTAATTATTACACAAGCAACTGAACTATTACTATGTTGGATTACAGATGGTGTTGCTATGGCTTTTTGAAAAGCAAGCAGAGAAATTAGAAGGAAAGAAGTAAGTAACAAAAGAAAAGAAAAACTAAACAAAAAAAAATAAGGAAGGAAGTAAGCAACAAAAGAAAAAGAAAAGAAAAACTAAAGAAGGAAGGAAGTAACAAAGGAAAAGAAAAACTAAATTAAAAAGAAACAAAGAAACAAATAAAGAAGAAAAAAAACAGATGACAAATGAAGGCTCGTAGTGTTCGAAGTTGGACGCGGCACGATAGTGGTGTTTGAAGTTGGACAACGCGACTGGTGGTGGAAGAACGAAAACGGTAGTGAGGAGGAACTTAGAAGAGGAAGAACGAGGAAGATGGGTAAAATGAAATTTGGATAATAGTGAAATCTGAAGGAAGGAATACCCAAAATATCCTCAAAATGTTTTACAATTGAAGGGTAAAATTGGTTTTTCTAAAAAAAGAATTCCCATTTTCTAGATTTTGGGAACACGCGACCCACAAACGCGTCCAAATCGCATGCGATCTTCCTTCTCCTTGCGCTGCATTGTGTCGTCGCGACCATGCCCTTCGCCGCCACATTTCACCGCAATCGCGTCGGGAACCACCGCGATTGACTACCTAACTTAAAAGTAAGTTAAACATAAAATGATTTTTATTTATATATATTTACGTAAAAGTGAATTGAATAATAAATTTCAGTATGAAAATTATATTTACACTCAATGAATATAAATTACAATTTCAAGCTAGAGACAAAATTAATTCTATTTGACAACAAATAAACATATCAAAATCAATTTTATATCTCAAAAATCAATTATATGTGCTCCAAAGCTTGAAGATAGTTTAAAGGCAACAGAGTTGATGAAGTGGTTGTGTTGGCAACGGGTTCTCAAGTGCAAAAGAGAGAGCACAATGAGTCTTATTGCCACATAGATATTCTTTTTAACAGGAAGTTTTACAAATGTTGTAAATGTTCAATTTAAAATAAAATAAATTAATAAATCATTTTTTGAATTTATATCAAAGGAGCACACATTTTTTGCCTACTTATAAAAATACTAAATTTTGATATTATTTTTACAAATAAAAAAATCATTTAATTCATTTTATTTTCTATTGACAATCAAATAAATAATTTTTTAAATATAAAATTCTTTTAAAAGTGTTTGGACGAGGAAATGTAATTTTTTAAATGAATTTAAATTTTTCGAGACAAATTACTTTGTTTGGATAATAATTTCAGAAAATTTTTAAAACAAAAGAATTTTTTGTGACATTTTTTCAAAATTAAATTTAAATATTTTTAAATTTTCTCTTTACTTTATATAATATACAAATCATTAAATGATCCCTATAATATTATCAAGTTTATAATTTTGATTTTATATCTTTTAAAATTTGAATTTCAGTATTGATATTTTGATATTTTTTCAAATTTTGCAAAATAGTGTCTCAAATTTTTCAAAAAGTAGAATTTTGTGACAAATTTAATTTTTATTTTTGATAAAAACTTTTTAAATTTATAAAAGTAGTCTAGTTTTAAACAAACAATTCCTTTTTTAAAAACAATAAATTTTAAATAAAAGACATTTAATTGAAGCTGAATACCAGAATTTTAATTTTTTTATAATTTATAATTACCCCATTTAAACACATTTTTAGCGTATTTAATAGTTGCCCAAATAGATGATGAAAATTAAAACATGACTTGCCACACCGAAACGCCAAAGACACCGAAAGCCTAAAGCCCTGTAAGCTAATTTCAGGGTGCTTCCACAGCTCACGCTTTCCCGTACCAATGAAGGCGCGTGAGGTGGCGCGTGTAGTTAAAGGTAGAGATATAGACAACTTATAAAAGATTTGTTTTGTTCGTTGGTTCCTACATGGGAGGAATCAAATGGAGAAGAGAGTGTATACCTCGGTGTGGTTAATTTCGTGGTAGGAGTATGCTTCTTTATTTTTTGGGGGAAAGTACTAAAGAGGATGTGTGTGGGGGTATATGAATATAATTACTACTAGTACCCACTATTCATGCATAGATTGGAATGTAAATTAGTGTAAAATCTTCTCTTTCTATACGTACAAGCGGTCTTCTCCGACAAACTTGACGGACTAGTTTTTTTTAACTCATCATGCATTGCATCCCTTACTTAACTCCCCGATTTAAAGGTTTTTTTTCGTTATATCCTTTTTTTGAAAGAAATAAAAATCTAAAATATGTTCTTTAAAAATTAATATATTAGAAAGACCTATTTTTATTATACGAAGACAATTGGCTGGAGATTCGAGACTATGTGATGGATAATATTTTTTACTCAATTTAGAAGATTGCATCTTAGGAATGTGGCTAAAGTATAATAATAAATTCAACAAAATATATTAAATGCAAATAAATTATTAAATTTTAATTCACTATATTTACATAAATATCTTTTAGATTTTTACTAAATAACATAAAATGTCGGTAAACTATATTAGTTATCATGAATTTGTATTGAAGTGCAACTTTTGTTTAATGACATTTGCATGTTTGACTTTGGATTGTAGTAATTGATTGTTATTCTTGTTTCATTGGCCATTTATTTATTTCACGACAACAAGACCTTATATAGCCTTTTTTGTTCAACATCTCTAAGTACACAGATGTTTAATCCTCTAACCTCTCATCATAATGTTGCCTTTTCATGTTCTCCGATACCATAAGAAAAATCTTGGCTATAGTTTAATGTTTCTATCAACATGTTCTATTCAACTCAAAACTTTTAATAATTCTTATTTGGCTTCCTATTCAACATGTTAATATGTCATCGGTTACAACATGTACATGGGCAACAAGCTCATTTCATGGCGTTCTTGTCCAATAAGCAAGCAGTTGTTTCTTGTTCCTCCTCCGAAGCAAAGTACAAGGTGCTTGTTGGTTAGCCTTGTTATTGTTTGTAGTTAATTAGTTTGTTAGCTTAGTTAGAATATGTACAAGTTAAGTATTTTGTTTTAGTGTGGTTTCATTCTAAATTGTATACATACTTCGGTCAGTTATCAATAAAGGAGTTAAGTTTTCTCTTTACTTCAAAATTGTAGTATTTACTTTTTATATCCAACCATACAAAAAGAGAGAACAATACACTTCTTTAAAAACTAAACACTACATCAAATCTTTTAGTCTAGATTTTATTTATGACCGAGATGGAATACGACCTAGAGTCTACATCAAACTAAATAAAAATTTTGTTTATATAATAGATAAAACTAAAACTTTTTGAATATTAGCATGAATATTATCATATATTAGATTTTAAACTTTATATTAAATTATAAGTTTGTTAAGCTTTTAGTAGTTTAATTATTTTGGTCTTTAATAATTTTCATATTTAAATGTATATTCTTTAAATTCAAATTCTTTAATATATCAAGTCAAATTATAAAAAATGTATTTAATTTTATTAACCTACTCACTCGTTAATATATTTAAATATATGTCTTATTACTAATTCAAATAATATCTTAATATGATAATGGATTTCAAATACATTTACTTATAAGCCATACTAAATTTTCAAAAAATATTGACTATAACTTTTTGAGAGAGTTAAAATAAACCTATACCGGGCCACAATCCTTAAAGTTTTTGAGAAACTTACCAATCTTTGTTTGGCATAATCTATTCACACCTTTATCCACAAGTCATTTTTATACAGAGTAAATATTCAAATTTTTAAAGAAATACACATTTATCCTTAAAAATCTTAAATGCATGTGGGTCAAAGTTTCCCCTTATTAGCATGAATATAGGTGTAAATATAAAATATTTTTAGGCATAAAAACATTGACCGAAGGCTATCAACATCATGAACCATGGTTGATAAAAAGAATAAAAAATAATCAAATAAAGTGTAGTGATTCTATTTTATGGGAAAAGTTGAAAATATATGATTTGAAAGGCAGATTAATTCTCAAAACTTTTACAAAATATTCTTGAACTAGCTGACAAATTATCAACGAATAATTTGACTGATACAAATACTAATAGAACATTAAAAAGAACACTGTAGGTGTTGCACATATAAATACTTTTCATATATATAATAAGAGAGTTGAAAAGATATGATTTGAAAAGCAAACTAATTAACAAAGCTTTAGAATATATGGAGCAACTTGCGCCCCAAAATTTAAAGGAGCAATGTATTATATTTTTGGGCATATGATTTTGTTGTTTCTAATATACATATAAAATGAAGATAGTACGTAGAAGGTGGATAGTTGTTTATGCTATGATGTTGAATTGAATTATTTTGATTGTTGTATAGGTTGGAGTACTCTTTTTATTTCATCTTTCTAACTATAAGCAACAACTCGGAGTACAAATGATACATAACAAGTGATGGGTTAGCATAATATTTGCAAGCAATCTATAGGACAATTACACCAAGGTGCAAAAGAATAACCAATCCTACCTAGTTGTAGCTGAATTTACACTATTTGGGTCTTGCCATTAGTTTAGAATACTTTATTAGACATTTCATTTCGTCACTTTAGAACACACATTTGGTGGACCTTGTCACTTAAAATGTCTGGTCCCCCATTTTTTATTTTTTTATTTTTTTAATAGTACTTATGATATATTTTTTTCTGACTTTATTTATAAATAAAAGTGATTTAAAAAACATTTAAATTAATATGTCTTTGATTCTTGCAATATACCACTTTTTTATTTTAGTTCATGTAATTTTTTTTATTTAGTCCACGTAAAATAAAAAATAATCAATTTTACTTCTTAAAAAAAGAGCTGATAAATAATCATGACATATACGTCTATAAATACACACAAATATATTATATTTTATGATATATTAAAAATTAAAATATTTTATATTATTAATTAATAAATATATTTATTGATTATTTAATAATTAGTATTATAAAGAAAATACGAATAAAATTTAAAAGAAGGGTTTATAGATTTTTGAATTAAAATAAAAAAAATGGTATATTTGCATGAACTAAAAATGGTTTTAAAGTTTAAACTAAGAACATTAACTTTTGTCAATTTAATTTAGTTTATAAATAATGAAGGGAGTATTTAATGGATTATCAACGTAAAAAAAAAAATTATCAACTAAAAAATTTGCCCAGAAAAAAGAATATGATATCAAATTAGTATATGAACTAAATTATGAGTTATGATCATCTCAATTTCCTCCATTATTAAAATTTTGGGTCTATATTTACATATACATTTCAAGAACATGTGAATAAATTGAATATTTATTATTTTATATAAATAAAAAAACTATAATAATTGTGTGCTCCATTTCGTTTCAAAAATAGATAGGATCTCATCCTGAATTATTTGAAAATGTAATGTGTTAAGGAAAAAACCATTGGTTTAGCTTTTATTAAATTGAGGTGCAAAAGAATTAACAAGTGCGGTGATCGTTGGTTCATTCGAAAGACATGCATGCATAAAAAAAGGTAAGTTGCAAATGAGAACAAAAAGGAATAAAGGTAGATGGGCCATAGAGAGTTTGTGATTGTGTATGACGATATAACCAAAATAGAATGATCGTGGTTTTGAATATGGTTCCTTTATTAAGCAAAAAAAAGGAAAAGTTAGCTTTGTTGAAAGTGGATGAAGAATGAGCCATATGGAAAGTCTCCTTCAATTCTAGTCTTTTTCATTCCTAAAGTAGGTAATTATAAGGAATCAAATAAAGTTATAAAGAGGTTTTGGTTGGAAACAAAAGTATGTAAGTACAAACGCACACAAATATAGTTAGAGAGCTGAGTCATATTAATAAGCTTAAAACATGTTTGGATTGGAATCTCTTGAAAAGGACTTTTCTACCTAGTGCTATCTTCATTAAAAAATTTACTAAAACCAAATCGATAATTTTTTTTATACATCCACAATTGTTAGATATTATTGTGTTGTTTATATAAATTTGGGTCGTGAGGATTAATGTATTCTTATTTAAAATAGAATGGTATGTATGAAAGTAGAATGAAATGAATTTAATTCAATAATGTTGCATATAAAATTAAACTGTTAGTATTATTGCAAGTTAGCGTCATACAACTACTTTATTAAAAGATATCTCATTATATAAGATGTTTATAAAAAAAACCGGGAC
>JBBPBR010000008.1:11563545-11582551 GCA_037974775.1 Cicer pinnatifidum
ACCTATTGTTAATAAAGTTACCCTTTATATTATAGTTGGTTTGCTTTGTTGTATTTTTTCCAGCTATTTTCATTAAGTTCATCCCCTTTTTGTTAGGCTCTTCAATCTTCATCCCTTTCTCATCTTCTCTCTCTTAAAACTTACAAGAAATTCAATTTCTTCTACGTCATCTTTTTCATTATCTTATAATCTTCTTCCAACATCATCTTTTTCTCTCCACATTCAATGTCCAAAATCAAACAAAAAATAAGAACAAATTGTAAACTCATAGCTGAAATAAAGAATAAATTAAACTATACATCCACACTAGATTTCACTCTTTTGATAACCCAGATTTTAAACAAACCAAAAATTGAAACCCATAAAAATATAATATAGTTCTTGAACTCAAACAAAGAGATTTTTTTGCCATTTCATTTTTCTCTTTTGATTTTCAATAAAGAAGAAGTGAGTTTTGGTTTTGTTAATGTATTATAATGATGTTTTTTTACTTTTGATTGGTTATCTAGAGATTTTTGTCAGTGGAAGAAAAACATCAAGGAGAATGTTTGAAAATTTATGAAATTTTGAATTTTCTGGGATTCAATTTGTTTTGGTTGATGAAAGTAACGAAGAAGAGGAGGCTAAAATAACTTAAACGGCCTATGGAAAATTTGAACATTCCTTAAAGGATTAAGAATATAATTTTACCTAAAATTACATATAATTGGGTTAGTAAAAATATTATGAAGAATTTTACCTAATTTTTTTTGTAATGAACAATTAATTCTAAGTTTTAACTTGAACTGAGACTATCGTTATAATCTATAAATTCACTAGAGTGAATTTTAAGTTTTAAACATAAATAATGTCTCATCTATTTAGGTTTTTGTTTACCTTAGTTGCATCCTCTTAAAACTTTTTCTTCTTTGTCTATGTTTGGATATATAGTGATAATATAATTATTGTTTTCTAATACATACTTACAATGATTTCGCAAAGCTAAAAATTGAATTTGACCAAATCAAGTTTATAACGTGATTTTCGCAAAATTCGAACACACACTTCCACTGAAGAGGGTGATTTTGGATTATTTTTGGTCTGAAATCACCTCTTACTACATTTTTTTTCTTTTAAATTTTGACAAGTTGATTACACGTGTGAACATGAGTATTTATGATTATTCGATTTTGACATATTTTTAAATATTTTGATTATATCATTTTATATAAGTCCGTAAAATTATTCATAAATTTATCATTGTCAACTTTAGCAAATTTAAATTTATGTTGTTTTCGTGATATTTTATCAATTTAAATGAATAAATATTCTTTAACAAAAAAAATTTTCTGAACATAATAATTATAAAATTTTAATGATATAATAATTACTACAATATTATGTTTTGTAAGTGTGTTTCTAATTAAAAGAGATAGTAATTTTAATAGTGTAATTCTTTAGTTTTTATAACAAAAAATCCTCTTATTCCAGTAAAAAAAATCCTATTATACTCGAGAAAAGCCATTTAAATGTGACAAGTCATGTACAAGGATTTGGATTAAAGTCGAATATTTGGATGATGATCTAAAGCCCATTAGTCACTTTATGTATATAGTCTTGTTTCCACTCCTCTTGACTCTCAACAGTGTTCAATTGTTTGCTTTTTTATTTTATTTTAAGAGAGATTCTGTTTCTAACCCATATACATTTTAGAAGTACATATAAAAAAACACTACTTTTTCCACTAAATATATGCTTTTTTAACAAAAATATAGGGACATTTTATTTTATAAAAATATTTTTTTTTTTTTTAAAAAAAATACGTGTTTATTTATCTTGATAATACACTACTAGAAAATTGCATTTTAGCTGCCATTTTAGCGTCGACCCCCGACTCCGACGCTAAGTAGCGTTGGTGTAGCCGACGCTAAGGTAATAAATGTTTTCCAATTTTGTTGACAATTAGTGTCGGCGCGGCCGACGCTAAGTAAAATAAATCAGGCGTAGTTTATTCCTTTAATTTTTTATTTTTCATTTCAATATGTAGCGTCGGAGTGGCTGACGCTAGGTTATTTTTAAATTTTTTAATATTATTTGTAAAGTCAGATTGTGCCCTTAGAAAATCCAATCAAATTGAACCCTTCTCCTACGTTTTGAACCCTTCTCTCACTGTTTCTCATTGTTGAACCCTAAATTTAGAACCCTACTTCGATTCTCATTCCTCTCAATGCCGTGAGTATTGCCGCCGAACCTGTGACCGTCACCGTCACTCTTAGAGTCGTCGTCACCATCCCCCTCTCGAACCTGTGACCCTCTCGAACCCGTCACCGTTAAGTGTCGTCGTCGCACTCTCATCTGTGGTCTATTCTCAATGTAAGTGTCGTTGTCTCACTCTCAAGGTAGCCGTTCACGTTTTTTCCTAATATTAGAATTTATGATTTGACATTTTCTCTTATTTTTTTTTTCAATTTCAAACAGTGGATATTGATTTATGGTTTCAGATTTTTAGTTCTACTTTCTGGTTTTTAGAAGTTCTGCTTAGAAGTTCTGATTATTAGAACCAAGATTAGAAATTTTGATTTTTAGAACCAAGATTAGAATTTTTGATTTTTAGAACCAAGATGAGAAGTTATGCTTTCTGATTTATAGTGATGATGTGGATGAAACTAATTTTTAAAACAAATAATCTTGAGGATGATGGTTTGGGCCAACAATCATAGAAACTTGATACACATGCTTCAAAGCTGCATGCAATGCTGGTATTTGAAGTTCTTTGATGGTTGTGATTGTCCATAAATAATTAAAGAATGATTAATTGAGATTTTGCAGTGGTTAGACTTAGATAATAAATGTGAGTAATTAACAATATATCATGGTCTGAATTAAATATTTATTATGAATGTGTTATGATGTTAATATAATGTATTGATATTGTGTGTTTGTACTTATGTTTATTAACTCTTAGTTATTTGTATTTGACGTAGATTTATGGAAGTTGTAATGAAATCAATATGAAAAATGCATAAACCATAGAGTTTAATGTTTTTATTTCAATATGTAGTACTCTTTATCCTAACCACAAAAAGAAACATAATTTGAAAATCAACAAACTTTCAAACATTCCCCCAACCACCAGACCGTGATAGGTAGATACAAATGAAACATTGATGCTTGAGATGACAATCGTAATCACGTTCGATTCTAAATATGTAATAGATATTACCTAAGTTTCATTTGGTCCAAGTTGATGTTTGAGTACATGTGTTGTGATTTTTTACTTTCCTTTTATTTCAATTATGTCCTAAGCGTTTATTAGAAGAGAAACTTTTAATTAGTTATCACATCTTTATCAAACAATAAACAATATCATCATCATAGTTTGAGAGGTTATTAATAAAATTCAATAAACAATATTTCTTTTAAAAAATCAACATAGTTTGAGAGGTTACAAATTTTGTTGTCGCCAATGCAATTGGAGGGAGACAAACATCATCATCATCATCATGAATTGGTTAAGAGCTGGTGGTGCTTGGCTTCTTCAAGAATAAAACTAACACCTAATTCTGAAGGTAGCTTGGTACCTTGTTGCCAAATGTAGGTTCTGGTTTGAACACCAATGTAAAATGCACTATCTTACACCAAGAAATCAGTTTTCTAGACAAATTGCACTATATGGATAGATTGCATAATTTCTAGACAGATTCCATGATTTTTCTTTAATTGCACTATCTGGACAGATTGTCTGATTTCTCTTTAATTGCTTATATTAAGTTAGACATAACTTAGACATAATTTATGGTTCATTTTTCTGCGTTTTTCTGCGTTTCTGGTTCATTTTTCTGCTTGGTTCTGTAAGTTGTTGCTTTCTAACTATCTCAAATGCATTGATGCAAGACCTGATTCCCTGTATCCTGGTGAATTTCGATAAACAACAAATCGTAGTTTGGAGGGGGGAGGATTATAAGCACTTGAAAGGTATGGATGTTGTTAATTTGATTATACTTTGTTATTAATATGGATGTTGTTGAGTTTGTTTGTTGGTGTACATGCTGAATTTGGAAAACTCGCCGAACTCTGTAAAAGTGCAATCTAACTAAACTAAAATATGATGTTCAATGCAAGTTTGGAAAACCTCCCTATACTTTGTTTAAATTGCTCCTATACTAAAATATGATGTTCAAGTGCAATCTAAGGCTGATTTGCCTCCCTATACTTTGTTTAAATTGCTCCTATACTAAAATCTGATGTTCAATGCAAGTTTGGAAAACTTCCCTATACTTTGTTTAAATTGCTCTTATACTAAAATATGATGTTCAAGTGCAATCTAAGGATGGTTTGGAAAACCTCCCTATACTTTGTTTAATTTGCTCATGATTTAATTTGATTATACTTTGTTTTCAATCTAATTATCTAACTAATTAGTTAGTTGCATTGTTATGCAATGCCATGATATATTAATCTATATGACTTAGATATATTGCATAAAATTGTTAGGTTCATGAGTTTATTTATCTCTATAATTTTTCAAACTTATTTAGTGATTGACAAGTTAAGTTTTGGTATTGTAGTAAATGGATCGTACTTGAATGTACAATAGGGTACATGAAAATAGACGTGGATTGAAAGAGGAGTATGTTAGTGGTGTTAAAGATTTTGTGAAGAGGGCTTTGAAACAACCGATTTGTATATCTAAGGGAGGGATAAGGTGTCCGTGTATAAAATGCAAGTGTATGAAGATATCTGCAGCAACTATTGTTAGACTTCACTTGTACCGAGATGGATTTCAACCTGATTATTGGATTTGGACTGAACACGGAGAACTGAAGCCAATGGTTGAAACAAGGGGTGGTTCGACTAGTAGTAGGATTGTGCATCACGACGACCAATTTAATGCAATGGATGAAATGGTGTTTGATGCTTTTAGGCCTTATCGAGATGTCTTTGATGTGAACACTAACATGGAAAATGATAAATTTGCTGAGGATGAGTTGCCTAACGAAGATGCAAAATGCTTTTATGACAATTTGATATCCACCAACAAGCCCATCTACGAGGGGGCTACCCAATCATTGTTATCAATATGTGTTCAACTTCTGACAATTAGGTCTAATTGGCATGTTCTACAAAAAGGTATATATTTTGTTATAAAAATGCTTAAAGTGTATGTCCAGTGCCAACATGCTTGCCCGATAATTATTACCAAGAAACACAATTGGTTTCAAAGTTAGGGTTGAAGGTTGAGAAGATTGATTGTTGTAAGAAAGGATGTATGTTATATTACAAGGATAATAACAAGTTATTTGAGTGCAAAATTTGTCATTCTCCTAGGTTCATTCCATGTAAGATTGGTATGGGAAAATACAAAGATGTTCCAGCAAAAAGAATGTTTTATTTCCCTATCTTTCCTAGATTACAAAGATTGTATGCATCAACAGAGTCTGCAGCTGAAATGAGATGGCATCACGAGAATAAAAAGAGTTCAAACGTCCTTCGCCATCTGTCTGATGGAAAAGTGTGGAAACATTTTGACGATGTATATCCTGACTTTGCTAGTGACCCCAGAAATATAAGATTGGGTCTATGTTTAGATGGATTTACTCCTTATATTCAAGGGTTTGTTTCTCCATACTCCTGTTGGCCAATTATACTCACTCCATACAATCTTCCCCCTGAAATGTGCATGACCAAACCATACTTATTTTTAACTTGTCTCATACATGGACCTTCTAATCCCAAACAAAATATAGATGTCTACTTGCAACCATTGATTGATGATTTGCAACAATTGTGGTCCAATGACATTTTGACCTATGATATATCCACAAAACAAAACTTCATCATGAAAGCATGCTTGATGTGGGCAATTAATGATTTTCCCGCATATGGTATGTTATCTGGATGGGGAACACAAGGTAAGTTGGCATGTCCTTATTTTATGGAAGACACAAAAGCTTTTTCACTTTGAAATATGGCGGTAAGAATTCTTGGTTTGATTGTCATCGTCGATTCTTGTCAGCTAATCACTCTTTTAGAAGAAGTAAAAGAAGTTTTACAAAAAATAGAGACGAGAAAGACAGTCAACCTTACAATTACACATGGCAAGAGATATCGGAGGTGGTGAGTAATTTTCCAAAAGTGACTGAAATTGGTTGGAAAAAGAAATTGAACGGGTATGGAGTGGGTCATAATTGGAAAAAACGAAGTATTTTTTGGGATCTTCTATATTGGAAGGATAACTTGTTAAGGCACAATCTCGATGTGATGCACATAGAGAAAAACGTCTTCGATAATATATTTAACATTGTTATGAATATTAAAGGTAAAACAAAGGATAATGAAAAGGCGAGAAAAGACTTGTCTTTATTATGCTTTCGTGGGGACTTGGAGATGCAAGTCTTATCTAACGGAAAGATGGGTAAACCAAAGGCGAATTACACTTTGACATCATCATATGCCAAGTTGGTTTGTAAATGTCTTAAGGAATTGAGAATGCCTTAAGGCTATGCTTCAAACCTTGCTAGGTGTGCCGATGTTGAGAATGGTACGATACATGGGATGAAAAGCCATGACTGTCATGTTTTCACATAGTGTTTACTTCCAATTGCATTTCATTCCTTGCCAGAATTTGTTTGGAAACCATTAACTGAGGTAAGTCGATTCTTCAAGGACCTTTGTTGCAATACATTGAGGTTGGACGACTTAGTTAAGTTGAATGAAAACATTCCAATTATCATATGCAAGTTAGAAAGGATTTTTCTACCAGGTTTCTTCGACTCAATGGAGCATCTTCCAATACATCTTGCCTATGAAGCAACGTTAGGTGGTCCAGTACATTATCGGTGGATGTATCCATTTGAAAGGTAACTTTTGTGGTTAATTTTTTAACAGATTACTAGGTTTATTATAACTTACTTAATAGACATTTAATGATTAAATGTGCAGATGTATGGGAGTCTCAAAGCAGGCAGTGACAAACAAGGCTAGGGTTGAAGGCTCCATATGCGCCGACTATATACAACGCGAGACAACTTATTTTTGTTTTCATTATTTCAAGTCATTCAATTTGTTGTCGACCACAAATTTAAGTAATAATCGTCATTTAGAATGTGATGATATCCAACCTTCACTATCCATCTTGCTGAAACGAGGTCAACCTAGTGGGAAATCTGGAACACATTATCTAACATATAACAAATGGAAATCTTCTCAAGTACACATGTTGATTAATTGTGATGAAATTAAACCATATATTGAGTAAGTGTTCATCATAATGCATGGAAAATTATATTGATGCAAACCATAAAACGTATTTACTTATGAACTATGTGATTGTTGACAACTTATTCTTGGAGAATCACTCAATCAATGAAGAAGACGCATCTAGACGTATACATGCAGAGTTTCCCATATGGCTGAAAGCATATGTAAATAACGAGGCAAATGAAGTGACCAACAAAGACATAATAACACTATCTCGTGGTCCTTCATCAATGGAAATATATTGGAACATTTACTTTGTTAATGGGTACATGTTTCACACTAAGGCCTACAACATTAATAAAAAGATAATCAATCGTGGGGTGCATGTAAGGGGTCTTACTGAAGGAGGAGAAGATGATTATTATGGCACGATAAACTATATCATAGAACTAGATTACTTTGGTCTGAAGGACAAGGTTGTATTATTTTATTGTGAATGGTTTGATCCAACAAAAAATAGGGGTACAAAGATTCATCCACAATATCAAATTGTTGATATTAAGATGGATAAACGTTATCGTCTTTATGATCATTTCATCCTGATGCAAAAAACAAGACAAGTGTATTATGTCCCCTATCCAGGATGTGTAGAGATAAGCGTGGATGGTGTGTGGCAATTACCACAAAACCAAGGGGTCACGTGGAGATTGACAACATAGAGGATGAAATGCCTTATCAGTCTGATGGGATGTCACATGTTCTACCAATTGCAGAAATAGAACCATATCTTGTTTACGTGACAACTCACAAGTAGATGTGTTCGAAGAGATTTTTGATTGAAGATTGTAGTGAAGGGAGAAAGGATAGTGATCGAACATATTATAATAGTATTTTGTATTGCACAATATTAGAGTTTATTTTATGTATTTTGTACTTAAGCAACTTGCTGATTCTGATAAATTGTTTATGTATTTTGTGATCGAACATATTACAACTTGCTGATTCTGTATTATGTATTTTATATTGCACTGTTCATTTTGTACTTATGTGACATTTTTTATTTACTCTTTTTTACTTTATGACAGCAAATGACTAACAAAGGTGGCGGTGATAAAGGAAAGTCCCATCCTACTAGGGGTAAACCAAAGATGTTGCAACTGGGTAAACTTAATGAGCAGCGGGATGTCATACGTCGCAACTTGTCTACCACTAGGCCACTTCATTGTTCGTCTCTAGCCCTATCTCAACCTCCAACATCAACTTGTTGAGACAAAATCTCTCAAATGATTTTAATGATAACAAAATTGCTTAAGAGATTATGATTGTGGTTAGTGACTAACATGTGTTCTTGAGTGTATTCATACAAGAAAATAGGTTGTTAATCAATAAGGCAAAAGGATGTAAAATATGATTCAGATATGAGGATGGAAAATGTTGAGGATGGAAATTGCTGCAATTGAAAACGTGGGGATAGAAATTGCTAACCGTGAGGATGACCTGCAAATTAAAAAAGCTTCAGATCTGTACAATCTGAGCCCTCACCAGAACAAATGTGTTTATTCAAATGCATAACAATGTCAAACATGAATAAATAAAGCATTTAAAATCAAAAGTCAGAAGGTCAAAGGAAAAAGATGAATATAGCTAGATCTAGAATCCACAGGATGGCAGACTAGGCTGAGGATGGTTCAGCAAAGTTGAAAGCAACCCATCAAGCTTTTTCAAAGGCTAAAATCAGACCATTTAGTGTGCTTGCATGAATTTATACATGAAGAAGTCAAGTTAAAGAAAGACAACTAGAAACAAGCCAAAAATGGAAGATCACATGTGAAGGCTAGTTAAGAGGGTGGCTTTCTCTCTCTTGTCAACATCATCTCAAAAGGTGAAATCAACCTATACCTTAAAGTTTTCGAAAAATGCAGCTCACATGGTCAAATAAACAGCTGTGCACTTCTGATAAAAGAGAATTGACAAGGACTTGTCAAGATCAAGTTACAAGAAAGGTGTGCATGCAGAGGATGGCAGTGATGGTAATTCTGTAATTATGATGAAAAACTTGGAATGTTTGAAATAAGTTCCAACGGTCATCAAAGAGCTTGGACCTCTATAAAATGCTAACAAGCTCTCCATTAGATGACACACAACACACTTGCATAAAAGATCAAGCATCTTAAAGCTATCAAGAGCAAAACACTCATCCTCACTTCATACTTTCTTTGATCCTACACTATATCTTTGTAAATCTTTGAGAAAGTATTTAGTATCAATCACTCTCATATCACTTTGTAATTTCCTTGTGAGTTACACTTGGAAATAGTTGAAAATTGATTGTAAGCTTGGTGAAGCTTAAGAATACACAGTTTGTAATCATCCTCGGCGTGAGGTTGATCAGTTTGAAAGATAGTGAAATCTCTCAAGGGTGTGAGGACTAGACATAGTCATCTTTGGGTGAACCAGTGTAAAACTGTGTGTGTCTATCTCATATTTTACTCTTACTCTTTTGCTCAACTTAGATCTAACGATTTGAAAAATCCCGTCCTCGAGCTAGCCATCCTCAGCGAGAGGATAGTTTTTAAAACACTTAAAAATTATTTTTTAACAGCAAAATATCTATTCAACCCCCCTTCTAGTGATATTTAGCTACATCAATTGGCATCAAAGCAAGATTCACTAAAAAATACACCTAACAGTGTAAGAGAAAAAGATCTAAAAAGTAAAATGTCAAAAGCTAAGTATATTCCTGAAGGAGGATCATCCAACCGACCTCCATACTTTGATGGTACAGATTACTACCACTGGAAAGGTAAGATGAGGCTATTTCTCATATCACAAGACAACAACATGTGGTCTTTGGTGGAAAATGGAGATCACGTCATCAGAACCAACAACACAAATGCAACCTCCGATGAGAAACCTCAAGCACAATGGACGGCAGATGAAAATGCAAAGGTAGTCACTCATAAACTCTAAAGCTCATTTATTTCTAACGTGTGCTTTGAGCAGGGAAGAATATGATAGAGTTGAAGAGTGCAAAAATGCTAAGGAGCTCTGGGATACTCTAAGGATCCATCATGAAGGATCAATCCATGTAAAAGAAGCAAGGATAGACACGAGAGTAAGAGATTTCGAAATATTCGAAATGAAGGAGGAGGAAACTATTGATGAAATGTTCTCAAGGTTAACAATCATATTAAATAACTTGAGATCTCTTGGAAAGGTATACTCTGTTCAAGAAAGGATAAGAAAAATCCTAAGAAGTTTACCAAAAGAATGGAGGCCAATGGTAATTGCCGTTACAGAAGCAAGAGATTTGACCAACATGAAATTAGAAGATTTGGTTGGAACTATAAGAGCTCATGAACCATTGTTGTTGGCTGACAAACCAAACAAAAAGGGAAGAATGATTGCTCTAAAAACCAACCAAACAGAAAGTTCATCCTCCAAGAAGAATGAAGATGGCATAACAAAGGAAAATGCAGTGTATCCTCTGTCTAAGGATAAGGATGAACTCGCTCTGATTTCTAGAAGACTTCAGAGGATGATAAACAGAAGAGGACATAATAGAGGATCTCCTCAAAAAGAAAAAAATTGACAAAAGTCAAATAACTTGTTATGGATGCAACAAGATGGGACACTACAAAACTGAGTGTCCTCTCAACAAAAGGAACTCTAGAAAATTTCCATACAAAAACAAATCCATGATGATTACTTGGGATGATAGTGACGAGTCATCCTCGGAGCAAGAAAAGGACGAAGAGGCCAACCTCTGTCTCATGGCAAAATCAAAAACTGAAAAGGTAAGTATTTCTGATCTATGTCCTAATTTTGAAAAATTAGAAATTTAATTTGATAACCCCTTAAATGACTCAAACACGTTATCTAAAACATGTATATTTCAAAAAAACCAACTTGTTGAGATAAAGAAACAAAATGAGGAGCTTCGGAAAAATAATGATGTGTTAAAATCATTCAAGATTTGCAGCAATCTCACTTTCAAAATTCTAAGAAACAAAAAATTCTTAACGAGAGGATAAATGAAACTCATCCTCCTGACGAGGATATAGAAAAGGAAATTTTGAAAACTGAGGTTAGGGAACTAAAAAATGATATTTCCAACTTTGTCAAATCTGCAAAAACATTTCAAAAGATAATGGGGGTCTAAATATGGAATATTTGAAAAGGCTGGTATTGGGTTTAAAAGCTCTCAAAAACAAAAATTATATGAAAATTTTTTCTTGCCTAAAAAACGAGAGGATAGGCCTAAATGCACTTTTTGCAAAAAAACTTGGGCATACCTCCAAAGTTTGTCATGCTAAGAAGAAAGCTAACAATGTAAAGTCAGCTTGCTCATTTTGTGGTAAACATGGGCACCATGATTCTATTTGCTATCATAAAAGGAATGTCCTCACAAGAGGAAAAACTAACCAACAAGGACCCAAAGCTATATGGGTACCTAAGTCTCTTTTAAACTCTAAAACATGTCCATCCTCAAATCAACAAAAGAAAGCCTTGGTACTTGGACAGTGGTTGCTCAAGGCATATGACAGAAGATAAGCAATGCTTCATGTCGTTGGAGATAAAGGATGGAGGATCAGTCACTTTTGGTAATAATGATAAAGCTCAAATAAAAGGAACATGTATTATTGGTAAGAATAATTCTGCAAAAATTGAAAATGTTCAATATGTGGATGGCTTAAAACATAACTTGCTAAGCATTAGTCAATTATGTGATAGTGGTTTTGAAGTTATTTTTAAGCCTACTCTATGTGAGGTTAAGCACTCATCCTCGGGTAGAGTTTTCTTTTCCGGATTTAGAAAAAAGAATTTATATGAACTTTATCTTGATGATTTATCCACTGAATCTTGTTTTGCAGCTATTGAAAAAGATAAATGGATTTGGCACAAACGAGCGGGTCACACAAGCTTAAACACTATTTCTAAATTAGCAAATTTAGACTTAGTAAAAGGTCTTCCAAAAAATAATTTTGAAAAAGACAAAGTTTGTGAAGCTTGTGTAAAAGAAAATCAAGTTAAAAGTAGTTTTCACTCAGAAAACTTTGTTTCAACAAATCATCCTCTTGAACTTATTCACATTGATCTTTTTGGTCCTATCAAAACTCCAAGTCTTAGTGGAAAAAGATATGGTTTTGTGATTGTTGATGATTTTTCTCGTTTTACTTGGGTTATATTTTTAAAACATAAGGATGAAGCCTTTGAGGCATTCCACCATTTTTGCAAAAAGATTCAAAATGAAAAAGGATAAAAAATAGTCTCAGTGAGAAGTGACCATGGTGGTGAATTTGAAAATGAATATTTTAAAGATCTTTGTGAAGAAAATGATATTTCTCACAACTTTTCTTGTCCAAGAACTCCCCAACAAAATGGGGTTGTTAAAAGGAAAAATAGAACTTTACAAGAAATGGCTAGAACTATTTTAAAGGAAGCCAACATTGAAAAATATTTTTGGGCCGAAGCCATCAACACTGCTTGTTATGTTTCTAATCGTGCATCCATTAGAAAAATTTTAAACAAAACTCCATACGAATTATGGAAGGGGAGAAAAACAAATATTTCCTATTTTCCTATATTTGGGTGTTATTTCTACATTCTAAATAATAAAGAAAATTTGGGAAAGTTTGATCCAAAATCTGATAAAGGAATTTTTCTAGGATACTCCACAACGTCAAAAGGTTATAGAATATATAATCTTAGGACTCAAACTGTGGAGGAATCCATACATGTTATTTTTGATGAGTTTGATGACTTGTGTTTAGAGAAATTGGATAAAAATGAAGAAGATGAACAATCAACTTCTCAAGTACCCGATCCTCACAGAGAGGATGAGTCTGACCCAACCTCTCAACAACTTCCTAGAGGATGGAAAACAGTCACACATCATCCTCCAGATCTAATCATTGGGAATACTGAGGATGGCGTTAGAACCAGAAATTCTCTAAGGGAAAGCACTACCAACATGGCCATGATATCACGAGTTGAACCCAAAACGATTGATCAAGCTATTGGTGACAAATCATGGGTTGAAGCTATGATGGAAGAACTCTCACAATTTGAAAGAAACAAGGTATGGAATCTTGTACCCCATCCTCTGGACAAATCTATTATTGGGACTAAATGGATATTTAGAAACAAATTAAATGAGGATGGAGAAGTCATTAGAAATAAAGCAAGACTAGTGGCTCAAGGGTATAATCAACAAGAAGGAATTGATTATGATGAGACGTTCGCACCCGTAGCAAGACTTGAAGCAATAAGAATCCTCTTAGCTTATGCCACTCATAAAAGTATAAAGCTATTTCAAATGGATGTGAAAATGGCCTTTTTGAATGGGTTCTTAAATGAGGAAGTGTATGTTCGTCAATCTCCTGGGTTTGAGGATGAGAAGCGGCTGAACCATGTGTTCAAACTCTCAAAAGCTCTTTATGGTGTAAAGCAAGCTCCTAGAGCTTGGTATGAGAGGTTAAGTTCTTTTCTAAAAGAAAATGGATTCATTAGAGGACAGATTGATACTACTCTTTTCAAAAAGACACTTGAAAAGGATTTATTGATTGTTCAAATATATGTCGATGACATTATATTTGGATCTACAAATGAAAAGTTGTGTAAAGATTTCTGAAATCTCATGCAAAGTGAGTTTGAGATAACATAATGGGGGAATTGAAATTCTTCCTTGGTTTACAAATCAAACAACGAGAGGATGATATTTTTATATCACAAGAAAAATACACCAAGGATTTGCTCAACAAATATAACATGAGTTCAACCAAGACTATGGAAACTCCTATGCACCCATCCTCCATACTCCACAAAGATGATGAAGGAACTCCAATATCTGAAAAGGAGTACAGAGGGATGATAGGATCCTTGTTGTATTTAACAGCAAGCAGACCGGACATAGTCTTTGCAGTCGGTCTTTGTGCAAGATTCCAATCATCTCCTAAAGAATCTCATCTCACCGTTGCAAAAAGGATTTTTAGATATCTTGTTGGCACTATAAATCTGGGGATATGGTACAAGAAGTGTTCTAATCTTGACCTTATAGCCTATTGTGATGCGCACTACGCGGGAGACAAAGTTGAAAGAAAAAACACAAGTGGGGCTTGCCAATTTCTTGGAAAATCAATATTAAGTTGGTCATGCAAAAAACAAAGTACCATTGCTCTTTCAACTACTGAAGCAGAGTATGTATCAGCCGCTCAATGTTGCTCACAACTACTTTGGATCAAAAATCAACTTGAGGATTACTCACTAAGGTACACAAAAATTCCCATCCTCTGTGATAATACAAGTGCAATAAATCTTTCTAAAAATCCCATTCAAGATTCTAGATCTAAGCACATTGAAATTAAACATCATTTTATAAGAGATCATGTGCAAAAAGGGGATTTAGAACTGATTTTTATTGACACTGAAAATCAATTAGCAAATGTTTTTACCAAACCTCTCCAAGAGGATAGATTCAAAAAGATCTTGGAGGAACTCTCAATTCTTAATTTGTCTGAAATTAATTGATTTATCTTGAGTGTGTTCCTTTATTATATTATTAATTTTTTATTATTAAAAAATTAATCCAAAAATATATGTTGTTTTATTTGAATATGAATATTCATTTTGAATCTAAACCTGTGAGGACAACAAAACCACCAGAGGACGGAATGTCCTTATTGGTGTAAATTCACGTGACTTGTAAGCCTAGGAAGAGAGCACGCGCCTCTCTATCTCATTGGTCAAAACGCGTGGCGCATGCCTCCGTGATTCACGCTGTACATTCAATGCTGAAACGGCTACGTGTCCCCAGCCGTTCAAATCATCATCACGCTAGGTCATAGGCATACGACGCATTTAATTTTTCCGTTCTCTCACACGTTTCCTCCCACGCTCATCTGTACATCTTCCATCTTTCCTCTTTCTTACTCTTCCATCCTCTATCCCTTTCACTCATCAACCATCCGTTCAAAAAACCATCTCTTTACCCAGCAGTTGCTTCCCACACCATTTTTCTTTCAATGGCTAGAACCAAGGTAACTGCTAAACGAAAAATCTCTTATCAAGAACAAGAAGAGAATCAAGATGTTTACTCAAGCACTGAATCTAATTACAATGAAGAAACCCAATCTGAAGGAACCTCTTTGTCCATCATTCCTTCTTCTCAACCTTCCAAAAGTTCCTCTTCTCCTTCGTTCACTCCAAAACCGTCGAAAAACTCATCCTTTTAGCTCCGAACAGATGCTCCTCCAGAATCATGTCCGGAGCTGTTTCATAAAAAAAGGCGTCACCTCAAGACAATACCGTTCATATCATCCACTCTGATGATTCAGAGGATACTCGACCCTTTGAACCTCCACAACAGCCGTCTGTTAAGAAATCCACATCCAAAGCCTCAACTCCCAAAAAGGTTAAACCTTTTACTCCAAAACCCCCATCCTCATCAGTAAAAATTTGTGATATTACCTCATTGTTTGATTCGGCTGATATATAAACAAATTATGTTTTAAAATGGCAAAACAAATCTGTTGTAAATGGAAAGATCATTGATTTGGCTGATATCACACAAGGAGGATTTAATGTGGAAGAAATGTTTGACCAACTTGGATGGACATCATTTTTCAAAATCAATGAGCCCCAGTATCCTCGACTTGTACAGGCATTCTATGCTGCTGCAAATGGCTCAAAATACTCTACTAGTGTTAGTATGGTGCTAAAAGGAGTTCATATGGAGATAAGTCCGACCACACTATGTCAAATTCTTGACATAAGTAATGAAGGAGCCGACCACTTACTAGAAAGATGGTATTCAAGATGTCTCATCAACAGGACCTCTGTCCTTGAAAACCTTCTCATCAAATCTCCAAAACCTTTAGTGGCCTCCAATCTGCCATATCCTCCACAACATCTGTGTTCACTCTATTGCACCTCGAGCTGGCAGTTTTGAGAAAGTCACGAAACTTGATATCATGATCATCCATTACTTAATGGCTGCCTCTGCTCTTCACTTAGGAAATCTAATTTTCTGGTTTATGCTGAATGCTGGTTTGATGGGAAGATTTGCTCCCTATGGAATGTTACTAACTAAGGTTTTCAAATTCTTCAAAGTCCCACTCGATGATGAACCGTTTGTCCATTTCAATAACACATTTTCAATCAAGAATATTAAACAAATGAAGTTTAAGCATGAAAACCTCCCTACCTCCAAGAAAAGAAAAACACGAGAGTTCCCTACTCCCTCTCAGAAATCTGAAACAGCCACCATTCAACCACCACCAAAGGATATACCATCACCACTCATTCAAGAACCTACCTCTCCACTGCGTAACTCTCCTGATCATACTCCATCTTTAGTCAATGACTCTCCTACTCCGAACTCACCTGTCCAACCATCTCCTCAAGCTTCACCAATCCACAATCTAACTCCTCCTCGTGAAGCTGATCCACTCCCTGAGGATACCTTTACACCAACCCCTTGTCATAATATGGAAGATGGTGAGGAGCTCTATTTTGATCTTAATATATCTTATCCTCCCTCTCCTACGGATATACTTATGGCCTCTCCTATAACTATGCAAATGGAAGAGAATGTGATCCTGCAACCAAAACTTTCGCAACAACTTCCTATTCCTCCTGTTGCAGCTCATGAAGAACCTATCCAACCTCTCCCTAAGGTTACAAGTCGGTTTAGTTCCCTTGAATCCTTTTTCACTGCCACAACTCATAACCATTCAAAGGACAAGGCTGAGAGCTCTCAGAATAAGAGTTCCAGTGTAAATGATAAGCCTAATGATTCGGTTCCTAGCACAAGGACTGAGGACAACAAGGAACATAAGCAAATAAACCTACTCAAATTGATTAGGAAGGATCAGAAGAAAATCCTTCACAACTTCACTCACTTTCAGAACTCATTGGTTCAGTTTGGTCTCATTCCTGAATGGGTGTAGTACCCTAATTTTGTCCAAGAATAAATCAAAAAGGAAAATATATATTAAAAAGGAAGCAAATATATTTACAATAAGTAATCTCATCAATTTACAATACCAAATCAAGCAATAATTTTTAAATTACAATTGCAATTAAATTACAACCATAAATATTAAATCAAATTAAATTACAAAAAGATTTAAACCAAATTAAAATTAAGTCAGCCAAATCTGTTTTGTTGATGTTGTTGCCTCTCTGTTTCTAATGCAGTGTTTAGCCCTGTGTTGTTGCTGCCTTTCTGTTTCATATGCAATATCATTGACCTTTGCTTAGTAACTAATTGCAGAAACATAAAGAGATAACTTTCATAAATCAGCCATTGTACATATTATAGTTAACAAAGAGACAAATCTTTGAGTTTAAAAAAAAGAAGCTAAATGACAAATAAAAGCTCAGCAAATATTCAAATAAAAACAAAATAAGCTAAAATTATGAAGGTATCAAAGGGACAGAAAGATGCAGATGATGAGCAATGAAACGAAACATCAAATTAGGATCTGGAAACAGAGGCACAGACAAGAAAGCAACTAAACATATAATAGACTCTATAAATACATCTTCTTTAAGTTTGAAGAAGGAGAAATTTTTTTTTTTTAAAAACCACTGATAAAAATACACACAAAGAAAGAGAAGAGGAAGAAATCAGATACCGGTAGCAACAACAAATAGAAATCGCAGGTATTTTTATTTTATAATAAATCTGTTTTGACATCTTCATCATGCAACTAATATTTCGTTTAAAAATAAAAAAATTAATGAAAGAAACTTATAAAAATATGAATAAAATTTCGAACCTGCCTGATGTCACTACCGTTCTCCGTTGATACCTTTATCACTTCCTTCACCGTTCACTACTACCGCCATTGTTCGCCGTTCGCCGTCGCATCCTCTTTCTCATCGAGCCTGAGATTTAGCGTTTCAAGGCATACGAGTCGATCATCCTTCTCGGAAAACACCATTTTGCCGACGTCGATATGCGAATCAGAGTGAAGGGAGGAGGACACACTTCTTAGATCTACGCCATCAGACAGAGCATCGCCAAAACACTTTCATTCGTGGTTCATCGATTTGCCTCTTGCAAGACTCCATTATTTCTTCTTTCTTCTTTTTTTCCCAGCCTTCTTCTACTGCTGCGGCCGCCCCTTATTACTTGTTAGTTTATGGTTTTGTTTAGTTTGGGAGCTAGGGTTGCTACTATGTGTTTTTAAGTTGGGCCCATTTAGAGTTAGGCAAAAAAAAAAAAATATCAAGTTTTAAAAAATTCATATATCAAGTTTTAAAATAAAACACAAATATCAATTATAAAAAACACAAATAAAATATTTTATTAAAGATTAATTGGATGCAACATCTTTTTAATTTTTGAGTTGTTAGGACACAAGTGGTGTCCTAGAGCTCTCTTTATTTTATTGATGTATTTATTTATTTATTTATTTATGTTATTTATTTATGTTATTTATTTATTTTATTTAGTTTATTATTTTATTTATTTATTTTATTTATTTTATTTATCTTATTTATTTTATTTATTTTATTTTATTTCTATCTATTTATTTATCCACTAATTTATTTATTTTAATGAACTAATCTAAAATCGACTTATTTATTAGACGTAGCTCTTTTTAATTTTTGAGTTGTTAGGACACAAGTGGTACAACTTGATAGTTCTAGAGCTCTCTTTATTTATTTATTTATTTATTTATTTATTTATTTATGTATTTATTTATTTATTTTATTTATTTTATTTATTTTATTTATTTTATTTATTTTACTCATTTATTTTATTTATTCATTTATTTATTTATTCACTCACTTATTTATTTTAATGAACTAATCT
>JBBPBR010000008.1:11582561-11593013 GCA_037974775.1 Cicer pinnatifidum
TTATTTTATTTATCTATTTTATTTATTTTTATTCTATTTATTTATTCATTTATTTATTTATTCATCCATTTATTTATTTTAATGAACTAATCTAAAATCAACTTATTTATTAGATGTAACTTATTTTAATTTTTGAGTTTGTTAGAACACAAGTAGTACAACTTGATAGTTCTAAAACTCTCTTTATTTATTTATTTTATTTTATTTTAATCTATTTATTTAGTCATTCATTTATTTATTTTAATGAACTAATCTAAAATCAATTTATTTATTAGATGTGACTCTTTTTTATCTTTGAGTTGTTAAAACACAAGTTGTACTACTTGGTAGTTTTGAAACTCAATTTAAAAATCAAGAGTAATGAAATATATTTTTAGAGGATTAAATTAGATGTGACATCTTCTTTATTCCTTGAGTTTTGGGACACAAATTATACAATTTGATTGTCCTAAAACTCATATTATAAAATATTTACTCAAATCAAACTTCTTTTATTTTTTCTATTTTTGTCAAAACATTTTTTATCACGAAACAAATTTTATTTAAAACACATTCAACACATCCGTTTTTTTTTATCAAGAACTACGTAGCTTTGATTTCTCCATCGCACCGGGAGATACGTAGGAGCAAGATCACATTCTTGTCAAGCACATAAATAAAAATTTCTTTTTTTTTTTCTCTTATTTGTTAAGTACATATTTATTTCAAAATCATATTTTAAAAATAGTAATAATTGTTATTCATATTTAATAATAAAGAAAAATAAATATACTTAAGTTAAAATTAAATTTGCACAATTAATTATAGGTAACCGTTTTTAACGGATGTTGTAGGGTGCTAATACCTTCCCTACGCATAATCGACTCCCGAACTCAAATTTGGTTTCAAAGACCTTTTATTTTTTATTTTTAAGGGTTTCCCAATATTTTCCCTATTTTAAAATAAATTTTGGTGGCGACTCCATTGAATTCGAGAAACACTCGAAATTTTAGGCCGCGACAGCTGGCGGCTCCACTGGGGAAAATCAGAAGAAAATCCTTCACAACTTCACTCACTTTCAGAACTCATTGGTTCAGTTTGGTCTCATTCTTGAATGGGTTACCAAACACCTGGCTCCCACTATTGCTCCTGGATATCATCCTCCTGAGCTACCAGCCCAGCCTTCCTCTGTTGTTCCATATCCCTCATCCTCCTCAGCCGAGCCTTCCCTATCTAATTAACCATGTGGTTATTTCTTTTTGTTGCTGCCAATTTTTGGGGGAGAATGATTATGCTTTTTGATTATCTATGCTTTTTGATTATCTAGTTGTTTGTGTTAAACTGTTTGAATTATTGTGTTGCTTATGCTTGTTAAGTTGAATTTTTGTGTTGCCTATGAACCCATGTTTATGTTGTGTTGAACGAATCTTTAAATTATTATCTTATTATCATGATGTTTTACGTATGGTTAAAATCATGTTATTTCAACACTTTGGCATACATTTAGGGGGAGTAATGATTTTTAGTTTTAAAAATTATTACACATATGATTGAGGGGTAGCATAAACATTTTATCTTTGTCTTATCTAAAATCATAATCTAAAGAATTTTGTCATCATCAAAAAGGGGGAGATTGTTGAGACAAAATCTCTCAAATAATTTTAATGATAACAAAATTGCTTAAGAGAATATGATTGTGGTTAATGACTAACATGTGTTCTTGAGTGTATTCATACAAGAAAATAGGTTGTTAATCAATAAGGCAAAAGGATGTAAAATATGATTCAGATCTGAGGATGGAAAATGTTGAGGATGGAAATTGCTGCAATTGAAAACATGAGGATGGAAATTGCTAACCGTGATGATGGCCTACAAATTAAAAAAGCTTCAGATCTGTACAATCTGAGCCCTCACCAGAACAAATGTGTTTATTCAAATGCATAACAATTTCAAACATGAATAAATAAAGCATTTAAAATCAAAAGTCAGAAGGTCAAAGGAAAAAGATAAATATAGCTAGATCTAGAATCCAGAGGATGGCAGACTAGGCTGAGGATGGTTCAACAAAGTTGAAAGTGACCCATCAAGCTTTTGCAAAGGCTAAAATCAGACCATTTATTGTGCTTGCATGAATTTATACATGAAGAAGTCAAGTTAAAGAAAGACAACTTGTTTCTCTCTCTTGTCAACATCACCTCAAAAGGTGAAATCAACCTATACCTTAAAGTTTTTGAAAAATGCAGCTCACATGGTCAAATAAACAGCTGTGCACTTCTGATAAAAGAGAATTGACAAGGACTTGTCAAGATCAAGTTACAAGAAAGGTGTGCATGCAGAGGATGGCAGTGATGGCAGTTCTGTAATTATGATGAAAAACTTGGAATGTTTGAAATAAGTTCCAACTGTCATCAAAGAGCTTGGACCTCTATAAAATGCTAACAAGCTCTCCATTAGATGACACACAACACACTTGCATAAAAAGATCAAGCATCTTAAAGCTATCAAGAGCAAAACACTCATCCTCACTTCATACTTTCTTTGATCCTACACTATATCTTTGTAAATCCTTGAGAAAGTATTTAGTATCAATCACTCTCATATCACTTTGTAATTTCCTTGTGAGTTACACTTGGAAATAGTTGAAAATTGATTGTAAGCTTGGTGAAGCTTAAGAATACATAGTTTATAATCATCCTCGGCGTGAGGTTGATCAGTTTGAAAGATAGTGAAATCTCACAAGGGTGTGAGGACTGGACGTAGCCATCTTTGGGTGAACCAGTATAAAATTATGTGTGTCTATTTCATATTCTACTCTTACTCTTTTGCTCAACTTAGATCTAACGATTTGAAAAATCCCATCCTCGAGCTAGCCATCCTCAGCGAGAGGATAGTTTTTAAAACACTTAAAAATTATTTTTTAACAGCAAAATCCCTATTCAACCCCCCTTCTAGTGATATTTAGTTACATCACAACTAAGATTGTAGCACCTCCTGATACTATAACACCATAATCCCACTCGACACCATCTCCCATCCATGCCTCAACCCCTGAGGTAGTTGTCTATATGCCGACTCCAGGTTTAAGTATTCATACCATGGGTGCCTCTTCACAACATTCCCCAAATGAGGCTTTGGTAGAGAAGAATGTGGAACAAACTTTCGATGATCATGAGGATAGGGTGGAAATTGAGGACCACAACCAAGATGATAAGGAGGTGGCTCAAGGGAACGTTCTTCCTATCATGCCTGTGAGAGATGATAATGGAAAAGTCATTATACGATCTTATGGTAAAGGGTAAGTTACAAAAATTGTTTATTTTCTTAGAAGCATAAGTATAGACACATATTATCTACTTAATACTTTATTTCTTCAATACTTTAATGCAGACTCACTCCTAACAATGCAGTTGCAGATGCCATTATGTATGCCATACAAAAACAATTTCGTGAGCCTATCTATGGTTGGAGTGCAACCATTGACATAATTAGACAAGATTGGTTTGAAAAGTTTGCGGTAAGCCTTTGAATATAATTATATGTTCAGTTCATTTTTCTAGCATATATAGGGAGAATTATGTAATGTGTTTTGATGGTAGTAATTAGTACATATATACTTTTTGTTATTCCCAGGAGAAGGTATCGTGGGATCCTTGTCATAATGATATTGTGAAACGTCTGTTTCAACAAAAGGCCACTAAAAGACTATTAGATATGCTTACAAAGGTGAGGAAAAAAGGGACCCGACCTAGTTGGAAAGGTGAGGAAGCTTGGACTGGTCTTCAAGCATATTGGGAAGGTACATCATTCAAGAACATCTCCAACAAAAATAAGACCAATCGAGCTTCAACAAGAGGCAGGGTTGTCCACACCTCAGGTCGCAAGGCTCATATTGATGTTGCGATTGAGCTCGTATATATTAAATTTACATTTACTTAAAATTAATATAATTTAATGTTATGATATCTAATTCTAAGTTGTGATCCAATAATCTTGATTTTATTTGTAGAGCAATAACCCTTCAAAGAGATTTACTTCCTGATGAGTTATTTTTGACAACCCACATGAGGAAAAATGGCGTTTGGGTTGATAGTCGTGCATAATCTACCTATGTATGTTCTTTATTTATGTAAATTCTTTATATTACAAATGAATCAAAAAATAATATGATCTCGTTTATACCAAGAGTCATAGAAGAGCAATCCCTTTATTATACACTTGTTTGTTTAATTTATTTTAGAAATTTGATCATATATTACGTTATTAATTTATTCCATTTATCAAGGAACATTTAAAAAAATTTGGAGGAAGTACAAACACAACTTGGCGAAACAACTGAGGAAAGTGTTAAAGAGGTAGATGGAGGGACAATACTTAAGTTATGGACTGAATCTGCAGGGGGTCGCACTCGTGGTCGAGTTTATGGTACGGGAGACTTGTCCATTAACGTTCGACAGGGGTGTGTATCGCTTACAAAACATTCCCATAATCCTTCTAATTATATGACTGGGACGTCTTTAGAAGCGGAGAGGGCAACTAGAAATAAAACTGAACAAATTGCTCAGGATGCAGTGACCCAAGCTCAAGTGGCTACCAAGGTCGCCGAAGAGGCCAGAGAGCTTTCAAAGAAGTTAGAGAATGATTTTGATGCATTAAAGCAATTTTTTGGAGATAAAATTCACACTTTGCATCGTCAATCAACTGGTGGATCATCTACTGCGAGTCATCGTCCTTCGCATCCTCATTACGATCATAATTTGGACGACGTATCGCTGAATGAACCTTAATGTTATAGTTATGCTTACTTTTTGTAGTAATTGGCTGACAATTATGTATTAAGTAACATTGCTAAAGTTGTAATTCGATACTATTTGTTATTTTGTAGTTTCAGAACATATGATATTTTGTTATGTTATTTAATACTCTAGTGCGTTTGTTATGTTGTCAATACAATGACTTTTAATATTTATTAGCAATCAATTATATTATTAAAAAAAATGAAATTAAGCAGGGGATGAAAAATTAAAAATAAAAAATTAAATAAATTTGAACGTAGCGTCGGCCAGTCCGACGCTATATTATAAATACTGTTGACTTTTATTTTGACTTTAGCGTTAATCAACCGACACTACATATTTTGTTGACTATTGTTTGTTGACTTTAGCGTCGGCCGTCTGACGCAACTATTTTTCCCCTAGCTGACGTGGCAACTGACATTTTTAGCATCAGATGTTTCAATTTCATAGATAGCGTCGGTGTAGCGTTGAATGGTATTTAACCGACGCTAATGATTAGCTTCTACCATTTTAGCCTGGGCCAACACCAACGCTAATCTGACGCTAAATCACCATTAGCGTCGGCTTTTGGCCTATTAGCATTGGCTGTTGGACGACGCTAAATCTTGTTTTTTTTAGTGATAGATTCTTGAAGTAAATCATTATTATAGAGATAAGATAATATATTAGTTAATAAAATATACTTTTAAAAATAATTTATTGATATTTTTATAATTTTAAAAAATATATACAATTGTTCACACCAATAGTCACTTACCTTAAATATGATAACATTCACTCCTATTAATGGGTACTCACTTAAACTCGTTTTGATTTTGGCGAAGAAAACTCTAATGAGTGTGGGTATGACCGTGCTTTTTCTCCAATATTAAAAGAACAATATTGGAGATTAAAATTTAATATCAGTCATATTTCCGATCTTACTCTGCTAATAAAATTAGTAGTATTTTCCAAATTTTTATACACATGTATTCATCAATTTTATTTAATATTTTATATATTATAGATTTGTACACCTCTAAATTTACTCAAGAAGGAGAATCTCGTTTAGATTCGTAAATGCGCATAGATAAAATCGGGAAAAAGAATTAGAAGTTACAGTTTTTTTAAATGTAAGGCAAATATTGTTTTTAGTGGCCCATATAGTATAAATTTTTGGGAGTTTGTCATTCCACGCTGTTACATCTCAGAACCCCCTCAATTTCCAATTTTTGTTTTTGTTTTTGTTTTTTACTTTAATCATATTAGAAGTGAATTTAGATGTATTAACTTGTAATTTTTAGAGATTTTTTTTCTTTTTAAATTGTCTAATTTAGAGATGTAAAAAGTTCTGAATTTTTTCAAATGAGAAGAAAGATAAACTCGAGAAAACAATTTAAAAAATATATATATATTTTTAATATATTTAGATGAGGAAAAATATCCTAAGATATTTAGTCCATGTAGTTAGAGTTGTACAAAAAATCAGGTTATTAGACCGTCATTTAAAATCGAATTTAAATTCATTTTAAATATCCGATTAAAATAATATGATTATAATTTAGTTTATTTATCAATCAATTGAATACTCATTCATGTGTTTATATTTATATTTGAGTTTTATCCGATTTTTATCCACTCAACTCCCAAAAACTCTACATCCCAAAAACTCAAAATCATTCTAATTTTATCATCATCCACTAATCTTCCACCTTTGGATAGCGTTTTTCTACAATTTATTACTAACTTCATTGAGATATTACTAACTTTATTTAATCAATTACTTATTACTAACCAATCATATTATATGATAAATAGTTAATTAATTAAGATATTTAATATTTACTGAGAAAGACTAAAATATGATAGACTAAATATTTTTAATATAATTTTTTAAATTACTGATTTTTAAAAAATGAATTTTTTTCAAAATGTTACATTAATATGTTATGTTGAAAATGATATTGAGATTTAGATATTGCTCAAATTTAACTTAATTATAAATGTTCAAGACAAAAATTAATATATTAAATTCATTAGATAATTTAAATTTACTAAATCCTATGGTGGTGGTGTCCATCTCGATCTTAGAAGCAAACTTTTAAATGTTTGTATTTTCTATGATTTATCTGGTGCAATAATTGTTAAATTTAATCGAAAAACTTTCAAGTTGTATTTCCTATGATTTTAGTAATAAACAATTTATTGAACTTATATGAATAAGAAAATGTGATCTAACGAAGTTAGTAATAAATAAATTTCAATCACAAATTATTATAAGCAATTGAACATGTTCAATTTTAATCACAAGAGAAAACAATTGTATAATTGATGTATGTTTTTTATTGAACTTTTATTTTGTAAAAATAATTACTTTTTAAATATAAATAATCATTTTTTTAATTAACCGGTTTTTAAATTATAAATAAATGCTTTTTTTAAAAAAGAAATATTAAAAAATAATCAAATTTTAATCGTTTTTAGAAAAAATCGATTTTAAAATTAAAATTTTCAAAAACGATTATTCTAAAACCATTTATTTAATCATAATTTTATAATCAATTTTAAACTAAATAATAAATTTGATTTAAAATCTAAATCTATATATTAATTTTAAAATAAATATAATTTGATTTAAAAAAATAAAACAACCATGCACACAGTCCTGTAACCCGTTACATAGTCATATTCCAGAAAAATAGAAAATGAAAAATCTAATTTGTGCTCCATGGCTTACTGTGAGATGCTCTATCCAAGCAGTTTTCACCAAGAGATTAATTATTTCTACTCATGCAACTGCAACCAAAGCACCCATCGTCATAGTGTAATTCTATTATTAATCACGGTATACAATTAAAATCAAATTAATATTCAATTGTATATTGTTTTTGTATTATTTTTTATGGTTTCCAATGTCGTGTTTTTTTTTAAATTTTATAATTTTTTTGTCAAAATAAAATAAAATAATACTATATAATTTTAATCAATTTTTGGACAATACAATCCAAACTACTCTGACAATACAATCCAAATTTGAGTTTATCAATCTCTCCAAAATTTCAATTTTATTCTTTCATTTTTACTAGCCACACGCCCACTCCATTGAGTTTTTCTATAAGAATGTATTTTTTGGAATAGGATAGTTTTTTTCATTGTTTTAAATATTTTAGTGGTTCAAATTTTTCGAAATACACATCTATTATGAAAATTGTTGAGTCATATATTTATAAATTTTGGTGGAAAATCTGTGGTGAAATAAGTGAAATCGAGTTTGTTATTTACACGTTGTATACCCATGCCATGCACATGGATAATTTCTAGATCAAATTAATGGTTTAGAAATTGGATGGAAGATCAAACCCGGGAGACATCTAGCTCAAAGTTCAGTTGGTTCACTCGGTTGAACCAAAATTGAATCCTTTAATAAACAAATAATAAAATACATAAAATATAAAAAAAAAAATCTAAAATTTCATAAAGTTTATATAAAAATTCATAAAATTTATAACAAATACTTAATATCTATGCCAAATACATTAAAATCTCCAATAAAAGCGAATCTTGATAATGTAAATTCAAACATTAAATCTCATATGAATTAACTGATTAACCACAAGTCTCTTGCAAATTAAATAAAATAAGAGTTTTGAGTGAAATAAATGTTTTTTTTTATTAAACTTAAAAACAAATGTTTTTTATATTTTTAATTTGAAAAACTTTTTTTTTTACAAAAATAAAAATCTAAATATTTAAATAAAACTAAGCGATTTTCCAAAATGTGGTACGATTCAATAACTTGATTGGTCTAACCCGATTCAAACAAATTTTTAGATTTTTTTTCTTTGTTTTCACTTACTAAAATTTTTAGGCAGACCAAATTAATCATGCGCCCGACTTCTAACATATGTTTAGAAACCAAGTTTTTAACATCCTTTTGTAAAATATCTTTTGCTGCTTTGCAATCAGTTTTTAATAAAAATTTCTTCGAAAATAAGTCATCTTGAAATTTTGTAATGCATAAAACAATAGCCAAAATCTCTTTTTTAACAGTACTATATTTTAATTGGATTGTGTTCCATATTCCCGAGTAATATCTCACCACTTGCTCTTTTTGGTTTTCTGGTAATTTCTGTTTTAACATTCCTCCATAACCTAATTCTGATGAGTTAGTCTCTACTATTAGTAGGGCTTGAGGGTCTGCAATCCCTAAGCAAGGTAATTTTTTAATTATTTGTTTTAAGGTTTTGACACTATTGGTCATAGTCTCATCCCGTTTGGGCGGATTTTTTCTTAATCTTTTAAATAAAGGTGAACATATATCCTAAGGTTGGGAATAAAGTCTGCTACATAATTTACACATCATAAGAATCTCTATAATTGAGTTTTGTCTTTTAATTCATTAGGGAATTTTTCTCCAAATTCTATTGACCTATTAATTGGTGTTATTGTTCCTTGATAAATGTTGAATCCTAAAAATCTAATATTATCTTGAAATAATTTCATTTTCTTGGCTGACACCACTAATCCATTTTCTTTAATAATATTAAAGAATTTTTCTAGATGCTCAATGTGTTGATTAATACTTTTTGAAAAAACTAATACGTCATCTAAGTATACAATAGTAAAATATTGGTAGTTATTAAAAATGTCATTCATAATATTTTGGAATTCACTGGGTGCATTTTTTAATCCGAATGGCATAACATTCCCTTCGTAATGTCCGAAGGGTACTAGAAAGGTTGTTTTATATTTATCCTTTTCTTCTATTTGAATTTGGTAATATCTCGATTTCATGTGAAATTTAGAGAATACAGATGAACTATGTAATTTGATCCATTTTAATACTTTATTTAATGGTTAATAATTAATAACTAATCTGGGTGCTCCTCTTTCTAATTCTGCTGAGTTCATCAGATAGAACCCTGCACAACTCCAGGGAGACTTACTGGGTCTTATTAATCCTTTATCTAAGTATTCTTGTATTTCTTTTTTACAATAATCTAGGTATAGTTGATTCATTTGTATTGGTCTTGCCTTAGTGAGAATGTTTCTCTCATTAAAACTAGGTTCATAAGGAAGTGAGACCACATGCTTCTTTCTTGTCCAGAAAGCATATGGGTGATCTGCATATATTTCTTTTTCAAATTTATCTTGTAATTTTTTTATTTTATCTTGTATGATTTTATTTTGTAATTGTTCTTCTATTCTTTTATAATGAATCTCTTTGTTTATCATTCCTATTTGTTTCTTCTTTTGAGAAATTAAATTGATGTTATTAAGACTTGATGTTGATGCTTCTTGTAACATATTTAATTCTTTAATTTTGGGTTTCTGAACAAATTCAAATTTTATTGTTTTTCCTAATGCTTTTGTAGTAAGACCTTCATGTGATACAGTGAATAGGTATATTAATGCTAAGAAAGGGTTTCCTATAATTACACTTTCTCTAATGTCTTTTACTAATAAAAATGAAGTATGATAACAAATTCCATTTTTACATACCTTTGCATCAGGTAATTTATAAGTAACACCTAATCTAGAACCATTAGCTCCACTTAATTTTTCTAGGGTTTTTTCATAATATTTAGTGGGTATTAATCCTTCTTGGATACAATTAGAGTCTGCACCTGAATCAAATAATGCAATAAACTCAAATTTTTGGTTTTTAATAATTATAGTTATTGGACAGTACCATTTGTGT
>JBBPBR010000008.1:11593387-11610934 GCA_037974775.1 Cicer pinnatifidum
TGTTTTAATAATTGAATTTCTTGTTTTATAGAAGTGATTTTATTCTACAAGTCTTTAATAGTAATAGGTTGGTTAATAGTGGGTTTAAATCTATTCATTATTTCTTTAAATTCTAACTTTATGAAATACTTCCTTTTCTATTTGTTCTTTTTCTATAATTCCTTATATTTGAATCATAAATTTTTCCTTTTGATCTGAATCAGACATTTTTCTTAATATTTCTATAAGAGTACTAGCTTGGTCTGTAGTAATCATATTAATTCCCTTAATACAATTATTACAGTTACAAAATTCTAGACCTAAACAATAATCTTCTTCTGAACTTTCTTCAGAATCTGACTTTTCTGACATATTATTAACATATTCTTCTTCATAAGATGATTCTTCCGAAGAACTAGAGGATTCATCAATTAACATAATTCCTTCTAAGATATTAAGAAGACTTTCTTTTAATTCTTTTTGTTTTACTTCTAATTTACTGATTTCATTAATTTTTTGTTTTACTTTACAATTTTTTGCATAATGTCCTAGTCTTCCACATTTAAAACATTTAATTTCTTGTTTGTTAAAGACCTTTTGGTTACTCTTTTTAATTTTTTGTGTTTTCTTTATTGATTCCTTTGGGGTGTAATTATTGTTATAATTTCTCTTTTTCTTATAATGTCTAAATGTCTGTTTTGGATATCTTTTATTTATTTTTTTACTGGGAGCTTTAATTATCTCTATTCCGAATTGTTCACAAAATGATCTTAATTCTTTTCTACTTTGCATGGCTTCTGATCTAATTTTATTTTGTATTTTAAAATATGTGCATATTCCTATTCCGGTTTCTACCACGTAATTTGATATTTGTCCTAAGGTTAATGTTCCATAAGGAATTATTCCATTAAATTTTGATTTAATATTCATTTTAACCTTCTCACTAAATAATTTAGGTAATCCGGCTAAAAATCTCTCTTTCCAATAATCCGCATTTCCATCTGGTCTCATATATAATTTAGACATAAACATGTCTTTATACTATCTATAATCAGACATGGAAGGGCAACGAAGATTGACTAATTGTTCTGCATCCCTTTCTTGTAATTGTAATGGGTCTCCTACAAAGGCTTTCGTGATAGCATATTATAGGATATTTACTGAGTCCTCTTCTATTGGTATTCTATTATTATCTACTTTAACTGCTGTTAATATCATAGTTTTTTTCTTCTTCAGTAACTATATTATCCCACCATCCTTTTAACTGACCAGTGAATCCTGTGATTAATAATAATGTTGCCTTTTTATTAGTATTTTTCCTTGATGTTTTAAAGGCAGTGGATGCCATAGTCGTGGCCTGAATAATATTTAATATGTTTTGTCCATTCTATGATAGAATCTCCACTATACGCTGCGGAGGTCATGTAGTAACTTTCTTCAAATTGTAAGTCTGGATAGCTAGGTCTAGGATAATAATTTCTAGTTTTACCTAGGTAACCAGTAGTTTTCATATTTTTAATTTTGTTAACTTCTAACTCAGTGGGGTCTTGTGATAATACATTGACTTGAGGGTTATTTGTGATTGTCAACCTTTTTAATTGTTCTATTAATTCATCTGAGTTATTTTTTAATTTTACTTCTTTTAAATCTTTTTCAGGTACATTTATTAATTTATAAATAGGTCTTTTTGGATCTAGTTTATAATCTTTATATGAATTAATTTCACTAGACGTACCGGGGTTATTTTTACTCACTTGTAATTCTACTATATCTAATTGTTCAGTCATATTATGTAATATTTGATTACTAAAGTTTAATTGAGTTTGGACTCTTCCTATTTCTTTATTTTCAAGATTTGGATGCTTAATTGTTTTAAAGGGTGAAGCTTCGAATATAATTCCATTCTTTTTATTTTTATTGCTTCTAATGGAGGATGTATAGATTCTATTATTTTATCATCTACAGTTTTCCATTTATTACTTATTTTAGTATTAACATTTATGTGATTATTTTTAATAAAAGGGTTTTCTATGTCATTTTCTAAACAATAATCTTCAAACCAGTTAAAGAAATAAATATTTAATCTAATTTCTTTAAGATACTCATAATATTTTTCTCTATAATCATTTGTTATTTCTTTTGAGAAAGTATTAAAATACCATTTTCTTTTATCTGTATTATAATCTGCTTCGAAATCTTCTCTTAACCATACTTTGTCTATTTCAAATTCTTCTTCTAATTCAATTACTCCTAATACCTGAGACGCTGCTGGTGACATTTCTGGTGACTCTGAACCTTGGCAATCCGTGCAAGGCTCATATATTGGTTGAGGTATTGAGGGTACAAAATCTACTCCTGTTAAGTTAATATTAATGGTAGATGTTGAATCTACTGATTTTCAAGAACTTATTTCAGATAAATATTTTGATGATCTACCAGTTTTAAAAGACTCACTTCGATTCATTCTAATTCTTATACTACCATCCTCTTCAAGAATAAATTGTCTAGGTGTTGGCATAATTTCTTTTAATACCCATTCTTCTGGTAATTTAGCAATAATATCAGAAACCTTTAGTTTTTTAGGGGTTGCGATATTAGAACGTTTTAGATTTGCTTCAATAATTACAGTTTCATTTCTAGGTGTACTTCTTAATGCTTTAAAATTATAATTTATACTTGAAACTTTATATTTAATTTTGTAACATATATCAATATTAGCTACTCCTTCATAGAATAGATCATCTCTACATTGAATATTAATAACTAAAGACCTTATAGTAAAACTATTTTCCAAGTTCATAGAATAATTTGGATAACAATTAAAATAAACAGGACCATCATTTAAATTTGATTCTAACATAGCAATAATAGATTCATTAAATTTTTTAATTCTATTATCACGTAACACTAATAATATGGGGGTATTTAGTCCTAACTTATGTAATGGTTTAACAACAACTTGTATTAATCCTAATGTATGGCTAATTTCATGAGATCTGAATATATCAAACGTACTAGTTTTATATATTTCTTTATATTTAATGTCAGACATATTCCAATTTTGTAGTTTATTTTCTATTTATGCTATTTGTAACTCTTTGTTTTGATAATTGTCTTAGTCATTTCTATTTTCTAATTCTTCTATAGATAATGAAGTAGAAGGTATCATGGTTTTATCTCTTCTTCTGGATCCTAGTTCGCTCAAGGTTCTAAGGAATTTGGCCATATTTCTATAGTTTAAACTTAAGGTTTCAAATTCTTTCTCTTCTCATGGGACCACTGATATATCTGTTATGGGAACACCTACCTTTCTCTCTGGCTTACGGCTTACCAACAAAATCAACCACAACTGACCAACGTTTTGAAGATTAAGATTTTAAAAACATAAGTTTAAAATATAACAAATATAATTTAATTCCTCAGAGTCCTCTTACAAGGCTCTGATACCATAATGAAGATGAAGCTAAACCATGATAAAGAGTTATGTGAATGTAATTGTAAATCAACAAGAAATATATCTAATTTAGTTGATAATAAGAAAACAATTTGAAAAACTAATTGAAAGTAAGTAAAATTCATAAATTTGTTCATGATTATAATTAAAAACTTACAATTAGATATTTTAGAGAATGAGGGAATTGCAAGATAATGATTGCCAAATTTGTTTGAGTGTTTTCGAATGCCTTACATAATGAAGGACCACTTCCTTTTATAATGGAAGGATAGGTCTTAGATTACAGTAATGTCTTTGTACTAATTTACATTGATGCCCTTACATAATTCAAATAGCATTAATAATTCAACTAACTTTAATAAAGAGAATAGTAAAAAGCTTAATAATACACTGCAAAAGTCAAAAGTAAACATAATGTTGTCTGCCTTGATAATGATATCAAGATAATGGGTTATCTTTGTCAAAAGTAGCCATGATGCTTTGTCTAGGAATCTTTAACGATGACAATTGGTTTTTAATGCCTTGGGTCCCGAGTATGGTCACATTGTTTCTTCAATAATTCCATTAACTTTAATAATTTAGATGTCACATTTTTCTTTCAATAATAATAATAATAATAATAATAATAATAATAATAATAATAATAATAATAATAATAATAATAATAATAATAACAATAATAATAATAATAATAATAATAATAATAATAATAATAACAATAATATAATAATAATAATAATAATAATAATAATAATAATAATAATAATAATAATAATAATAATAATAATAATAATAATAATGGTTTGGGCTATATATATTGAGAATCTCAATTTAAGACAGACACTTTACAATCTCCAAAGATTAGCAGAAATTTCATCGCATTCGCTCCCTCTGGTATTCATCGAATCATCGCATTGCACTCCCTGATATTCATCGCATCGCTCTCTCTGATATTCATCGCATCGCTCTCTCTGAGATTCCTCGCATCACATCGTATAACAATCACCAAATCAAGTTTTCAAAAACAAGAAATTTCTACTCATGGACGATTTGAATTCACATCAAGGTTTAAAGGACATGTTGAAAGCCCCAACACTGTTATACGAACAACAAAACGTTTCCCCTCCCAAGAACCCTTCTTCCAAGAAACGTGTGGTGGCTCGGAAGCTACTGTTACCGGAAATGGAGAAAACAGGGAATAGAGTATCGGTGTTTGTGAGAGTGAGACCAATTTCAAAGAAGGAAAAGGAAGCCGGTTCGAGGAGTTGTGTGAGGATCGTGAATTCCCGTGACGTGTATTTGACTGAATTTGTTGATCCTAACGATTACTTGAGGTTGAAGAGATTACTTGAGGTTGAAGAGAATTCGTAGACCTCATTTCAGCTTTGATGCATGCTTTCCTGATTCAGCTACTCAACAGGAAGTTTATTCCACCTCGTGAGTTCTCTTCTCTGCACCATAATTTTCCTAAATTTGGCTTTCCTATAAATATAGTATATTATTGTTAAATTAAATTTGGGTTTCCTATCAATATAGTGTATCATTATTACATTAAATATGTTTTATTGAATTCTCTTTCAATATTGGGTTTTGATATGGAACCTTTTCTTTAAACTCATTTTGGTAAAATATCATGATAATTATTTTATTCCATTCAGTTCACTTTATTTATTGAAGAGTGTCAGACACAATTGTATGTTACATTCAATCACTGTTATTTTTACAATCTATGAAGTTTTTCCATCTCTTTACTTTCTATTTTAATCTTATGAAGTTTTATAAGTGCTTTCACATAATAATGTTATTATTTGGTGTATGGTTAAAAACTTGTTTACATTGCATTTTCAGAACCTCAGAACTTGTGGAAGGAGTTCTACAAGGGAGGAATGGGACTGTTTTCTGTTATTGTGCCACTGGGTCTGGAAAAACTTACACAATGCTTGGTACAGTTGAGAGCCCAGGGGTGATGGTGTTGGCAATTAAGGATCTTTTCAATAAAATCAAGACGAGAAGTTGTGATGGAAACCATGTTGTTCATCTGTCCTATCTTGAGGTTTATAATGAAACTGTAAGAGATTTGATTTCACCTGGAAGACCTCTGGTTTTGAGAGAAGATAAACAGGTCCACTTTCTTATCTTAATTGTAATTTTAAAAGAAAATTAGCCATGTTCAAGAGAAATGTTATTGATAATTTGTGCCTGTTATGGTACCTGTGACTACATACACGACTTTGAAATAAATTGAATGATTTTTCAATAGTATATCTTGATGCAAGTACATAGGTACAATCAATTTACAAATATATGATAATATTTTGATAAGCATTCAAAGTTCATGTATACTGAGTCACATGATGCGGCCGCTGCAGCCCCCATCAAGCTGTAATTGTAGATAGCATCGTTTTGCATTAGGCCACAATAACTGCATTTCAACCACAACTGGAGCAATACATCAGCATGGGAAATTTAATACATATAGCTCATGTTTACTAGTATGTTTTTTAGGGGCCATCTATACTACTAGGTGAAAGGAATAAGAACTTAATTTTCCATGTAGGCATTAATACTTAACTCGTTAGTCTTAATGAGGAACCTTGTAGTTTAATTTAAATACCTGTTCATTAATCTTACCTACTAGCCCCTCCAGCCAGATTAAATATATGAAAAACGAATTTTTGTTTGTTGTGAAGAGTTCTTGTTTTCGCTGCATCCAATTAAATCACAATCTGATTGTCCCTTTGTCTAACTATATTTTAGGGGATTGTGGTAGCAGGTCTTACACAATACAGAGCTTACTCTATTGATGAAGTAATATTCTGAACCATTCTGGTATATTGGAAGACTGTTGTATGAATTTTTTGAGTTTTTATTTGCTTTTGCTGCTTCAGGTGATGATATTGCTTCAGCAAGGAAATCATAACAGAACTACAAAACCAACTCGTGCAAATGAAACATCTTCACGTTCCCATGCTGTCTTGCAGGTACACTTTTGAAGGTTGTTTACAGAAAATGATGCAAAAACCCTTATATGCTGTGATTGTGACTTGTGCTTAGTTTATTTGTTACATATAGGTTGTTGTTGAATACCAAGTTAGAGATGCTGCAATGAATATTATTAACAATGTGGGAAAGCTCTCGTTGGTTGATCTTGCAGGGTCAGAGAGATCTCTTGCCACAGATCAAAGAACACTTAGATCTCTTGAGGGTGCCAACATTAACCGATCTTTTCTTGCACTAAGCTCCTACATTAATGCTCTTGTAGATGGAAAGAAGCATATACCATACCGAAATTCAAAATTGACTCAGCTTCTCAAAGATTCACTAGGAGGAACATGCAGCACTGTCATGATTGCTAACATAAGCCCGGGTAACCTCTCATCTGGTGAAACTCAAAACATCCTTCATTGGGCTGATAGAGCCAAGGAGATTCGAACAAAGGTTGAATCCTCTAACCATTTCAAAATTTCACTGACAGAATAGTATGAGTATTTTTTAATGTTGTCATATATCGTCATGTGTATTAATATTTTGGTTTATGGAGTGATAACAAGTAGGTTTTTATCCTTTGATAATGTTCACATTTTTTTTTCGTTTGGAATTTTTCATCTTGTGTCAAATATATGACTTCGTTGATTCTGAATAATGAAACTGAAACTTGTTAGACATGGATGCAGGCAAATGATGCAAATGAGGATCTATTTCCAGTAACTGAAACGGGAACAGACCAGGCCAAGCTGGTACTTGAGCTGCAAAAGGAGAATTGTGAAATGCGAATGCAGCTAGCACGGCAGCAACAAAAGCTTTTGAATCTCGAAGCACAGTCCTTAGCAGCATATTCCTGCCCAACTCCACCATCCGTTTCATCTCATCTTTCGACTCCTCCATCTTCTGTTCAACCAAATGAAAAGCGATGGACCAGACCCTCTTTCTTTACTGCAATTTATCTCACTCCAGAGACTAAGTACAACGGAGAGAAGATAGGCATCAATGTCAGAACACTTAATGAAAATTTAAAATCCCTGGAGTCAGAGATGGAGAGAATGGAAAAGGACCACTATATTCTGATAAAGCAGAAAGATGATGTTATTTGCGAGCTTTCACAAAAAAGTCGAAAAACAGCAGCAACAGCAGGGAAAGTGGTAACCAGGTCTAGCATACGACCAAAGGATGAAAACACAGGTGAGTGGAAGAGTGCAAGTCATTTTTTTCAATCACCACTACCAATGGCCATGAAACGAAGCTTTTGGGACATAACTGCTGCTAACAACCCATTAGTTACTGCATTAAGTGGGAGAAAAACTAGAAGCCATGTCATGTCGGAACTTACTGCACATTCATCCATGCTTCTTCAGGTCTGTGTTTCTTCTCCCCCAACCTCTATAAAGCAGAAACACCTTTTGCAAACTGTCATGTCGCATGTCTGACACATCTCAGACACCAACATTTTTTTCAACACGCCAAAGAACTTGTCTAACACCCCTTAATTAGCAATAAATAAAATATATATTTTTTAAGTTCAGAAGCCTCTCAGACTCGGTTGAACACTTACTATGGTTGAATACTTCTCGGTCACTCTTAACATTATAGAAAAGTCAACTTATATTTTACATAATAAATTGTAAAATCTATTAAAATATATGAAGCACATAGCCTTTATTCATTGATACCCAAAGATGTATACTTCTTATTCTATTGGGGCTCATCATCATAACTAGTTGTTTTAAGATACATGATTCATCATATTTTCAAATTGTATTTTAGTAAGGATTTCAATGTGAAATGATCCCTCTTAGAGTCTTAGTGTAAGATTTCTTTTTTTTAGGATCATTATGTGAAAATTGTTATCTTCTGTATATTATTTTTGCAAGAATTCATGTGAAACTAAATAACTTTGTATTTGGAAGATTAATATTAAATGTCATCTCTAATTTTGATTTTTTATGTTAATCACGAGAGTTCACACATAGACTTGTTTGTATGTGCAATATCCGAGTATCCTATATTTTAGACATTAGTTGCTTCACTGTGTATCCATTAAGGAGTTTGTGCTTCATAGATCCCAACTCCTTACACTCTTTTTACTTGCATGTATGAATAATAAATTGATAATAAACGTCATAGTAAATATCATGTTCTTAATTGCATTGTTGAAAACTCGTTTACGATTTTAAAAAACATAATGTGTCTCTCATTTGTTACTGGGAGCATTATAGAATAACGGTTTCTTCGTCGTGTTTTGATCATAACCATAGCCTTACATGTTCATTACATTTTTCAGTTACGGTCTGCTTGTCGAAAGGGAAATATTTGGAAGTGACTGGGGAGGAGTAGAAGAAATTCAAGGAGAGACTAGAACCCATGTGACATAATGTCGGGTAGTTTTTGAAGACCTTGAACTGGCCGTGGCACAAACGAAGCTTTCATCTTTAAGTATCTCTGCTTGTGTAAATGTGTTAGACAATGATAGTTCATTAGGCTTAGTCAGCAGTAGGACCAAAGGGTTGCTTTTGGAGAAAACTCCTTAGTAATTATTTGTATTTCTTATTGTATTTGTTCATTCATTTTTTTCTTATTTGATTTGAGTTGGTATATTAACGTTTCATCTCACAAATTTCAATATGATTATCCTTATGAACAAGGATTATAATATATTTGAAACTGTCAAGTTTGTAGAATCTTATGCAATATATCATTATTATTGTTATTATTTGTTTAAACCAAAATTAGCTAACTCCACGAGGAACTCTGGATCGAATTATTTGGTTTAATAATTCAATATAAACAATAAATTTAATTATCCAACCTTAAAATCAAAAGTTTTTGTTTAGTAGATCAACTCTATAAATTTTTATAAAATTTTAAAATTATTGGATGTTATTAAATAATTTCAAATGAACATATAATAAAGTTTTAAATACTTGACTTAATAATTCAATACAAACGATGAATTTTATTAATTCGACTGTAAAATCAAAAGTTCTTGTTTAGTAGATCAACTCTACAAATATTTAAAACTATTGGATATTTCATTAATTAACTTCAAATAAATGTATAATAATTTTTTAAAAAATATACGTAGATATCGGTGACTAGATTGCATAGTTATAAATATCATATTTATATAAAACTTTGTGTGTTTGATTATTAATATTATGGAATAATACACTGTTGAATTAGTAAAATTCACCGTTTACATTAAATTATTAAACAGAGTAATTCATCCCAAAGTTACTCCTAGAGTCAACGGATCTCCATCCAACCATAAATATTTTAAGTTGTTAGCCGAGCACGGCAAGCAGTTGAATTTAGTGTAGTTGAATCCCTATTTGTCAAATTAAGGGTTAATCGAAGTAGCAACAACCAAAAAGGAGGTAAGTGAATCTTTTTCAGTTCCACAAAGGTTTGTAAGGGTCGTGTGGTCTTCAGAGACAATCTAAACATGAGTATTGAAAATTCAACGGTAATATTTGTGTTTAATGCTTACAGCGCCACTAAATTCAATTACGAGTGGAATACTTATTTCTAATTTCAAACCATTAAATTTAAATTTAAATTCCAATTAGAGGTGGAACATTTTTAATATGATAACTTTTTTAATAGTTTATTTAGATAAAAAAGTCAAATAACATGACACTAATTTTTTTTAAAGATATCATGTTGATCTACTTATAGTATTAACTATTAAGTTTAGTAGTTAGTGTTAAATCATAAATTTGTTAAATTTTATGTAATTTAAATAGGCTGATTTGATTTTTAATATATTAAAAATATAATTAAAATATGAAATCATATTATATTCTCTAGAAGGTCGTATCATATATTATAAAATAATTAACATATTATCTTGTTAATCGATTTGCAAAAATTTACATCACTTACCATATTAATAATATTGACCTACATAAAAAATAATAAAGTAAACGTCATTTTCGGTTTTAATTTTGTTAAATTTGTAGACATTTTATTATTTTATACTATTAACTTGAAATGTGTGAGTTTATTCGTATATTTTTTATTTTGTAACAAATTTATATATGTGTTGTTATCTATAGATGTACTCTTTTAATTTAAAGAATAACTATTATATTTTATGAAAAAAAATTAAATAAAGTAAGCTTTTAAATAGTATTTTAGAACTTATGAGCCTTTACAAAAGGATCTAAATGTAGCTGGTTCTCTTGAGGAGGAGAAAGCAAAAATGTTGATTAATTGCAATGTGTGGAGCTTATGAGAAGAACTTGTTCCACTGAATTGGCGACCCCTGCGACCCTCGAGCTACAACATCACAGTTTTAATATTGTTCCACATATATATTCTTTTTTTATTCTAAATATTTCCACAATGAATAAGATATTACTATTATTCAAAAAAGAACATTCTTTAGTAAACATAGTTACATGCACTTTACAAATATTATAAGGGTTAGAAAAGAATGTGTGTAATATTCATCAACGAAAATAATACATAAAATTGGAACAAACAAAAGAATTGATAATTATTGTAAACTTTTATTTGTTTATGTAATATATAAAATATTGATTTATTAATATATAAAATATAAATATTTTATATTCAAACGGAAAGATTTGTTAATGCAATAGGAAGTAAATCTAGTAACATATTTATTTCATTTACATTTTATTTATATTTGTTTAAAAAAATATATTTGGGACTCTTGTGGTACGTGTGGGACAAGGGAAGATGATTAAATGAAAATATGTTAAATTATATTTGTGGTCATTTAATTTAATTTCAGTTAACGTTTTAGTCATTTATCTTTTAGCCTTGAAAGTAATTAATATTTTTAATTATTATAAAATAAAATATCAATAGTAATAAAGCAATGTAGATATTAAATTTTAATAGTGTTTGCCATTATCATTGGAAAATATAAAAAACATCATACCGAGTAAATCTAACATTCTTCAAGTTAATTAATTAGTTTTTCACATGAAGTTAAATATTTTAATAAAACTCAATAACATAGTAATCAAAATAATGATAAAATGAATCTATATCAAATAATAAGAAGATAATAAAATTGTGAATCCCTCGATATTATTGTAATTGAAATTATATTCTTTGATGCAAGCATTATCATTGTCACTAAAACAATAGAAAGAAAAAATCACATGATCAAATGAATTAAATTTCTACAACAAAACACAAGTGGTATATAATTCTAAATAACAAACTATAAAAATAAATTAATGTGGTTAATATTATATTTGTAAGGTTAGTGAAAAGTTTAACCTATCAAAAGATCATTGTCAATAGTGTAAAGTATTTCTATATATTTTGTGAAGTTGAAGAAAGTTACACAAATTTTGTTAGAATGTGTTTTGTGTAAATTCCAATGAAAGTATTTTTGTATTCTTGACTTAAACTTCCCGAATGTGCATTGTCTTCAGCTTATTGTTTTAAAAAGTTTATGAGATGGACTTTAAAAGCTCTTTTTAAAATCATTCTCATGATTGAAAATATTTCTTTTAGCCAAGAATCACGTAAAAACATAATTTCATTAGAAAGATTCATGTGTTTATCTATTGAAGCGTCCATAAGACAAATAACTAACCCCACAAACGTAATATCTCTATTCGGTCCACGTGAACGCTCACTTCAAAATAACGTTAGTACTAGTTGACGACTATAGTAAAGAGACACAACAAAAACTAGATATTCTATGGTTAGTTTATAGGAGGCATATATATATATATATATATATATACTACAATCCCATTCTTTAATTAAATTATTATTTAATTAAAGATCCAATTATCACTAAAAATTAAAATAAAAGACTAATTGAGAAATAAAAGATAAAGAACTAAAATGTTAATTAGAATTTAGTTAAGGGATCACATATGCAATTTAGTTTGGGCACATGTTTCTAACTTTAAGAACAATTGGTGATTCTTGTTCAATAAGTCATTTATAACAATAATTAAATCAAATTGAGTTAATTAAGAAAATACGTCAATTTCTTCATTTGCTGATTCACTTCCATATTCAAAATTTGTGTTAGATTCAAAAGCAGAGTTGGTACGAGCCACAATAACCAAAATATCCATGCTCTTCACTATCAAAGGATTCATTAGAATCATCCCGTGTAGCCATCAAAATCTTTTTCTTGGATCTGGAGTCTTTCCTATGATATTTTCCTTTCTCTAGATTTGGACATTCTGACTTGATATCCAGGATCATTGCATCCATAGAAGAAGATGCATTTCTTGTCATATTTGTCATCATTTCCTTTATTGGATTGCCTATAATATATTTGGGTAAATTTCTTCTTTCTATTGTGCCACATCTTCTGAATTTTTCAAGATATCAAAGCCAATTCATCTTCCTTGAGTCTTCATTATGCTCTTTTGAATCATCATCCTCTGATTCAGCTGTTGCTTTCAAAACTTTCTTTTGTTTGGATTTCAAAGCCAAAGTTGGTTGCTTCTTCTTGAGCATATCCTCTACAAGTTCAATTTCATGTGCTATGAGAGTGTTGATTAACTCTTCCAGCTTAAGAGTATTCAAATCCTTTGCTTCCTGAATGGAAGTGATCTTAGAACTCCACTTGCTTGGCATACTTCTTAGTTCTCTACTTGCTTGGCATACCTAAGAGGGGGGAGAATCAGGTGTTTAGAAATTTTTTGGTTTTTAGAGACTTAGTGAATTATTTTTCTGATTAGGATTAGTGTATGGAAAAATGTAAATGGCAGAAAATTAAAGAACACAACAATTCATCTTGGTCCCCCTTACAACCAAGGGTACATCCAGTCCCGTTGCACACCACAAGAGATTTTCCACTATTTGTTATATTAAGTACAAGTTTAACTCTAAGACTTCTGTTACAAACTCCTAACAATCAACCTAAGAAAGCACACCACTATCCTAGTTTACAACACTGGAAGAAAGTACACCACTTTCCTCAATTTACAAAATAACTTGAATGGTTTTACAACAATGATTTTGACTGAAACCAAGAAGGTATAATAGTTAGATACAATGATAACAGTCTAATATAATTTCAAGTACCACAAAGAACCTTTCTCAATGATATGAAAATGTAAACTATGTACTTGAAATATGAAAGTAAGACTTTGAATAATTTAAAATATTTCATAAAGTTTGTTCAAAGTTGTTCTAAGATTGATGTAAAAATCGTTAAGTTAAATCCGAAACTAAGAAGTATATATACTCCTTAGACATCACTTCAGATCAGTGGCAATCGTTCCTATAGGTTTGATGAACATATGCAATGATCCAGATTGAATATGAACTGAAAAATTGCATTGTCTCGTAGTTTTATTCAGCTACAGCCTAAGTGTAGTCGAATACACCTCTGTAACATTCAATTTTATTTCAAAATTTTAACCTTGTATTCAAATACAAATCCTTGTAGTCGAATAAAGATGACTGAATTTTGCCACTAACTTGATTTTGTATTTGGCTACAACCTATTAAAGTCGAATACAAAAGTGTAGTTTTAACAACTAACTTGATATTTGTAGTTGCATACAAAATCTTGTAGTCGAATACATATATGCAGTTTTTCCTACTGACTTAGATTTGTATTTGGCTACAACATGTTGTAGTCGAATATAGATGTACAATTATTTCTAGTGACTTCATCTGTAATCAGTAACACGTATATGTAGTCGAATACAACATTGGTTTTTGTTAAAAACTTAATTTTCAAACATTGTTTATGCATTTTGACACTTTGAAAATTCTTTTGATTCATATGCTACAATAGAAGGTTCTCATGTGCATTTAGAATATAACAATATTAGATTGCATCATGTACCTTAAATTTTAGGTCTTCTAGCATATTGACTATAGTTGACTTCTCTTTCAGCTTGCAATTTTATCACTTCTTTTGGTCTTTGTCTTCATAAAAAAATATAAGTATTTTACAACCCCTCAATGCAAGGGTAAAAACTATGATTCGTACAGACCAAAGAAATAGCTCCACTATACTCAAATAAGGGTACAAGAGAATCTCAAAATGATGCAAAAAATATGCCTACAACCAGCAAAAATAACAAAACACTAAACTCTACAAATGAAAAGCAAACATCCAAAAAGTTTGCTGTTATGAGAGCATGATGTCTCCCCCTCCAGGAATTCTTTCTTTGATTCCATCGTTGAAAACGAAGACCTGGATGTTGCGAACCTGCTGTCCAAAAATTACCCCGATCTAACGGTTAACAAATGCGCAATCGATATTTTTCGGAGACTGATTTAACAAAATTGATAATGGGGTTTACTCTTCTCTTTTCTCTTTTGGTGGTTGTCTTTCCTATCAAAATAGTCTCTCTCTTACAACCTTAATTAGACCACTCTCCACTTAAATAAGTAAGACACATGCACTACAATATTTGGGCATTTCTCTCCATAGGAAGGGAGTCCAATACCCAACACATCCTTAATTTGCTCTGTTAGGAGCAAACCTGATACACTCTCGAACAACCTCCTAGTTGTCTTCTTCATATATGGGTGGATACGATTCTCTTGCTACGAATGAATTGGTTGTAGTACCACTAGATTGACCGATCAGAGCCATATTCTTGCCTTTTTCTTCCACTGAAGGTTTTGTAGCATTTGTAGTAAGGGTCTTCATCTTGGTTAGATTTCTCACATTAAAGAAAGAAGCATATGAGATCTTTGTTGTGCTCCCAATCTCCTTAATATTCTTCTGATTAGAGGAACCCCTTCAAAGAAGGCATATATTAATTTGGAGTAGGGTATCTTCTTCATTTTACCAATTCTTGAATTAATCACACATGATTTCATGTGTTCGAGAATGAGGCAAGGGAGGTATATCTTTGTCAATAGAGTCTCCTTTGGAAACAATGTAGCCTATTACAATTTGTAACAATACTTTATACTTGTTTTCAACAAAGCAGAGACTACGTCAGCCTTAGAGCCTCCATTGTGAATTTTTTCAATACCCACAAACTTTTTAAAACCTAGACAAAGTCTTAAACCTTCATCCAAGCACCTTGTGATTGCAACAATGATAGGTTGAATGATTCTAGCTTGAGTCCTCAAAGCATCACTGAAAACTTCATCATTTGAAGTTGTAACATACCTCCAAAGATTTTTTAACTAGCTCATCATAAATTTTATGTTTTCGAAATTGAAGTTATCGTACCAACCCATCTCGCAAAAATCATTGATGAAGTCAAACCCATTCTCCAAGGGTTTCTAATTTGGAAAGACTGATAGACATTCTAGGAGCAGTTTTAGAGGCCTTTTTTTTCTCAAGAAAGTGTAGAGAGAGATAGTAAAGGTAGTTGGTGAACAGGAGTGGTGGGTGAGTGGTTTTGTTCAAACAATTTTGTTACTCATTTTTTTTAAAAAATGAATTAAAATAAAAAATAAAATGAATTTAAAAAACACTACAAAAAGACAGTTGTAATAAATATTTTGTCATTAAAAATATTCAAATTTATTGCAACTTTAACTCAACATATGAGAGCAAGTAAGTGTCTTAGAATGCCAATAATCAACGTATGTTACTAGCAAGGAAAACAATTTCGTTCTAGAGGTAGATGATTCTTGTTGTTTGACAAGAGGCAAAATTTTCAATTTATTCAGCAAAAGTTTAAAAAGAGATCTATTATCATATGTAGATTGAAATTCAATCTACAAGAGGCAGAATAAAAGTTCAATTCTCCATATGCATGAAATAGTTAGATAAAATAAATAACTTATCATATCTTTGTATACCATTTGATCGTTGATTCACCTTTCGTAAGAGAACATGTAGGATGCATTTGAGTAAGTATGAGTTTACAATCTTCCATTTTAAACTTGTTAAGCAACTTTTTTGATACTTTGCCAGATGAAGGTAAATATCATCTGAATATTATTATGAAAGTTGAGTTCCAAAAAAGAATTTGAATTCTCTCATGATACTCATTTCAAATTCATTATACATTAATTTAAAAAAATCTAAACAAAAAAGAATTTCAATTCTCCCATTAATTTTTAATTTATCAAGACATTTGATTATTTTTTTAATAAATTTAATGATATTTAAAAGTGGTCCATCAATGAACCACCTATTAAATTGTGTTTGTATCATTGGATTAACATTTATGTCATTTTCGTCATCATTATGGTTATTCTAGTCCATTTAAGGTTTTCAACTAATCTTATGCATCCAATTCAATACGTGTGTTTGTATCATTAAATTAACATTTAAGTCATTTTCGTCTATTTCTCATCTATTTCTCACAATCTATCAAAGTGGACTTAGACTCGTGTTCAAAGAAATCATAAGTAAAAGAAAGTTGTTTTAAGAAATAAAATAATAATAATAATAATAATAATAATAACAATAACAATAATAATAATAATAATAATAATAATAATTATTATTATTATTATTATTATTATTATTATTATAATTATAATAACAATTATAATAATAATAACTATAATAATAATTATAACAATAACTATAATAATAATTATAATAATAATTATAATAATAATAATATAATAATAACAATAATAATAATAATAAGACATCTAAATTATTAAAGAATAGCGGAATTATTGAAGGAAAAATGTGACATCTAAATTATTAAAGTTAGTAGAATTATTGAAGGAAAAATGTGACCATACTCGGGACCCAAGACATTAAAAACCAATTGTCATCATTAAATATTCCCAGACAAAGCATCCTTGCTACTTTTGACAAAGATAACTCATTATCTTGATGTCATTATCAAGACAGACAACATTATGTTTACTTTTGACTTTTACAATGTATTATTAAGTTTTTTACTATTATCTTTATTAAAGTTAGTTGAATTATTAATGCTATTTGAATTATGTAAGGGCATCAATGTAAATTAGTACAAAGACATTATTGTAATCTAAGATATATCATTTCATTATAAAAGCAAGTGGTCTTTCATTATGTAAGGTATTTGAAAACACTCATAAAAATTTGGCAATCGTTACCTTGCAATTCCCTCATTCTCTAAAAGATTTAATTGTAAGTTTTTAATTATAATCATGAAAAAATTTATGAATTTTATTTACTTTCAATTAGTTTTTCAAATTGCTTTCTTATTATCAACTAAATTAATAATAATAAT
>JBBPBR010000008.1:11627646-11738032 GCA_037974775.1 Cicer pinnatifidum
ATATTATAATTATTTTTATTTTTTTTATAGAAGAGATAAAAATAATAATAAATTTAACTTATTGATTAGAGATAAATACTTATTCCATGTATAAATTGTATGTTCCAACACCTTCTTTTGCGACTTAATTTTAGAAAGGAAAAAAAATGAGAAAAATTGAAGTGTGAAAAAATTATAAATGTTCTCATTTTTATGTTGACAATATTAATAAAATAATAATTTTAAATATTTTTTTTGTGACAATTTTTTTTTTGGTATATGAATTTTATAATAAAAAATGTCACAATTTTTGGTTTTACTTTTATTATACAACATAAAAATAAGCACAATTATAATACAATAATTATGATTTTTTCAAATTCTAGATTGTTCACTTTTTTTTTCTTCTGAAAATGAGTTGCAAAATATGTTGTTGGAATATACAAATGGGGGAAATAGACTGAGTTGAGCTAGACTTTACTAGGTCGAGCTAATATGGAGGGAAAGATAAATGTGAGCTTAGAAGACATGGTGGTTATCAAGGAGTATCCAGACGTATTTCCAACAGAAATTCCAAGATTACCCCAATAAGAGAGGTGGAGTTCTTCATTGATCTACACCCAGGAACCAAACCTATTTCGATTGTGCCGTATCGGATGTCGCCATTGGAATGAATGGGCTCAAGGACCAAATTGAAGATTTGTTGCATAAAGGATTTATTATACCAAGTGTGTCACCATGGGGAGCTTCGGTATTGTTAGTTAAGAAGAAGGACACAAGCTCGTGCTTATGTGTGGATTATAGGCAACTTCATAAAGCAACTATTAAGAATAGTTATCATTTACTATGTATCGATGATTTGATGGATCAGTTGAGAGGATATGCAGTGTTTTCAAAGATTGATTTGAAGTTAGGTTACCATCATATTCGAGTAAGAGAAGGAGATATTCATAAAACTGCTTTTAGAACCTATTACGAACATTATGAATATCTCGTTATGCTATTTGGAGTTATCAATGCACCAACAATTTTTATGGATTACATGAATAGAATCTTTAGCCCATTTATAGATAATTTTGTTGTGGTGTTCATCGATGATATATTAATTTATTCAAGGACTGATGAAGAACATGGAGAGAATTTGCGTCAAGCTCTTGAAGTTTTACGCGAGAAGCAATTGTATGCCAATATATCAAAGTGTGAGTTTTGACTAGAAGAACTGAACTTCTTAGGACATGTGATAACCAAGGAAGGAGTTGTTGTAGATCCAACAAAGATTAAGAGAGTCCTCGCTAGGAAACAACCTTAGACTATCACTGACATATGAAGTTTTGTCAGATTGGCAGAATACTACAACAGGTTTATTGAAGGTTTTGCTAAGATTGTAGCTCCATTGACACAACTCACTAGAAAGGATCAATCGTTCGCATGGACAGAGAAATGTGAGGAAAATTTTCAGTTACTAAAGAAAAAGTTGACAACTTCACCAATATTGGTCTTACCACAACCAGAAGAACCATACGAAATTTATTATGATGCGTCTCACCAAGGTTTGGGGTGTATCCTGATGCAACACAAGAAAGTTGTAGCCTACGTCTCAAGACAATTGAAGACTCATGAAAGAAACTATCCTACTCATGATTTAAAGTTTGTTGTCGTAGTTTTTGCATTAAAGATCTGGAGGCACTACTTATATGTATGTATGTTCACAATGTTCAGTGATCATAAGAGTTTGAAATATTTGTTTGATCAGAAGGAATTAAACATGCATCAGAGAAGATGGATGGAGACTCTCAAGGATTTTCATTTCACATTGTAGTACCACCCTGGGAAGGCAAATGTGGTGGCTGATGCGTTGAGTAGGAGAAGTGTGTTAGTGCCTTTAGTAGTAATGGCTAGACAACAAGAGTTGTGGGAAGAATTTAGAGACCTACACTTAGACGTAGAGTTTGCACTGGGGATTTTGAATTTCAAAATGATTAAGATTTTGAGTGGCCTACTTTAAGACATTGCAAATTTTCAAGATGTCACATTAATCCAAGAGAGGAGGAACCTAATAGTGCAAGGGAAGACAACTGAGTTTAAGATTGGACCAGATAATATTTTGAGATGTAATGGGAGGATTTGTGTACTAGTAATTGTCGATTTGAGGAAAACAATTTTAGAAGAGGCTCATAAGAGTAAATTGAGTATCCATCCCGAAGCAACAAAGATGTATCAGGACTTGAGGCAGAATTATTGGTGGCCATGAATGAATAGGTATGTAGCGGAGTATGTATCAACTTGTTTAACTTGTCGGAAAGCGAAAGTGGAACATCAACGGCCTATTGGAATGTCACAACCTTTAAATATACTTAATGGAAGTGGGACAACATTTTCACGGACTTTATAACTGGATTTCCGAAAATAAGGAGAAAGAATGATTCTACCTTGTTGATAGTGGATTGATTAACTAAATCTGCACACTTTTTACCAGTAAAGATCATTTATAAGATAGATAAGCTAACAGAGATCTACATTGTTGAGATTGTGAGATTACACAGAGTATCGTCAAATATTGTATCAGAATGTGACCCGAAATTTACGTCGCACTTTTGGGGAGCATTGTATGAAGCATTGGGAACGAAACTAAGATTGAGTTTAGCATACAATCCACAAACGGACGGACAAATTGAGACAACGAATCAGTCCTTAGAATATTTAATGAGAGCATGTGTATTAGATGATAGAGGAAGTTGGTATTATGTACTTCCATTGATTGAGTTTATCTACAACAATAATTTCCACGCAAGTATTAGAATGGCCTCATACGAGGCTTCGTATAGACACAAGTTTCAAACGCATTGGTGCTGGTATAAGGACGGTAGAAGTAAGATTGTAGGACATGAAATGGTGCAACAGACTACAGATAAGATCAAGAAGATAAAGGAGAAAATGAAGATCTCACAAGACTGTCAGAGGAGTAATGCGGACAAGCGTCGCAAACCTTTAGAATTCGAGTAGGGTCACCATGTGTTTCTGAGAGACAAACCTACGACTGGAGTTGGCAGAGCCATATAATCAAGGAAATTAATCCAGAAATTTATTGGATCATACCAGATTATTGCACGAATTGGACCTGTGGCTTATCGGATTGCGTTGCCTCTGATTCTGTCCAATATTCACAATGTTTTTCACGTGTCGCAATTAAAGAAATACATTTTGGATTTGTCGCATGTGATCGAACCAGATACAATTCAACTAAAGGATAACTTGTCATTTTAAGTACTACCTGTAAGAATTAACGACATGAAGATTAAGCGATTAAGAAACAAGGAAGTTTCGTTGGTCAAAGTGAATGGGAACCCAACTACTGTAGATGCGACTTGGGAACTGGAGAACAAGATAAGGAAACAACACCCTAGGTTGTTTATCGACATATAGTTTCGAAGACTAAACTAATTTTAGAGAGGTAGTAATGTAAGACCCTGAATTTTCTAAACTCTAATTTATGCAATTTTAGTGTATTTTGTGTTGAATTGCTTAGGCCTTTAGCCCAATTTTTATTTTATGAATTAAGTACCAAATATATATTTTGTTAGAGTTAGTAATACATTTAAAATATGAGTATATATATTACTTTTGGAGACCCAGTTAAAATTATTTATTAGAGTATAATTTAACTAAGTTACGAAAAATTTAATACCGAACAAAAATTTTAAAATGTCACCTGTTGCTGATAAGTTTATCTATCAATTGAGTTGGGAAGAGAGTAGATATTTTTATTAAATTAGATTGAGATGTGAGTGAAGTGATGTGTGTAAGAGCGATTAGATGTTATAATGATGATTTTATAATATACCTAATTATTTAATATATATATATATATATATATATATATATGAAACCAACTGAGCACATTTTCCCTTTCAGCTTCCTCCACCTTCATAGATCAAAGCCTTCATTTGGGAAGTGCTAGGAAGGAAAAATGCTCGTCTCTACAAGGTGGTGCTTGTGAGCTAAACTATATAAGGTGAGACACTTACTTCCTCCTTTTTTTCTTCTAAATTCATAAACTTTATACGTTGGGGGATGAGTAAAAATTTTGAGTTCTTAACAAATTATTTGTTGTTGCGTTGTTGTTGATGATTTTGTTAGTAATGGTTAAAAAAAAAAAGAGGAAATTGATTTTTTATGTGTTTAAGTTACGTAATCGGACGTAATTGAATTTTCAAATAAATTAGTTTGAACTAAAGTTGAAATTTTACAACAAAAAAAAATTAGAGTTGTTAAAGTTGTGAAAAAGTTCAAATTTTAACTAAGTTAAAGAATTTGAGAAAAAATTTAGATTGAAATTAAAATGTTTAGAGTTTAAAATGTTACTCTTTTAATTATTCTTGGACTGAATTTAAAAAGAAAAAGTTTAAAGTACTTTATTAACTCAAAATTTCGGTGCTTTAATAGTCGAGTGTGTGTATGTGTGATTTGGACAATATTTGTTTTATTTAGTTTTAACTAAATAATGTAGATCATTTGGTTTTAAAAGTTTGGTGTGTGAAAAAGATATAATTTTTCAATTTTGTTGTGGTTGGATAAATTTTAGTTGTAAACAAATTGTTATACATATTTATGTTTATGTAGTTAGCTCCTTAAGTCTCAAAAAGGAATCGAGACCGTTGGCACCGAGTTAGCGGTGAGAAGAACTCTGATATATTAATGTTGTCGTGATGATTAAAGAAAAATAATGTTTCTTAGTTTATGCATTTTTAAGAATAGTGGTTATGATTGATGATTAAGAATGTATTCACATGATTAAAAAAATTTTGAACTTGTCAGTAAAGGAAAATTGTGGTTGGATAAATTTTAGTTGTAAACAAATTGTTATAAATATTTATGTTTATGTAGTTAGCTCCTTGAGTCTCAAAAAGGAATCGAAACCGTTGACACCGAGTTAGCGGTGAGAAGAACTCTGATATATTAATGATGTCGTGGTGATTAAAGAAAAATAATTTTTCTTAGTTTATGCATATTCAAGAATAGTGGTTATGATTGATGATTAAGAATGTATAGACATGATTAACAAATTTTTGAACTTGTCACCAAAAGAAAATTAGTGAATTGTGGTTTCAAGCTTGTATATGTATACTTTCAATTTTTAGAAAAGTTTGCATGATTTTAATTAAAGTTTCAAGTTTATTAAGTAAAAGTTAAAGTCTTGAGGTAGAATTTCATTTTTTTTTTAAAGATTTCAAGTTTCATGAAATAAAATACAAGTTTTGTTGATAAGAAAAAAAAAATTAATATATGTTGAAAGAAATGGAGCTATTTCAAAGAGTTATTTATAACCTTAAAACTAGAAAAAATATTTATTGATATCTTTTGTGTGGTTATGTAATTATTTGGAATGAAAAAAAAATGAGATAAATTTGTGGTTGTGTGAAAATTTTTGAGAAAAATAATTTAAAACATTTCGAAAAATTGTTAGTGAATTCACTGAAAAATTAAAGGATGCTAATTTCTAATAATATGTTTTATATGTTGAAAGTCTGTTGTGATTAATAATACTATTAGTGCTTACTCATTGTAAGCTCTTTTAATAAAATATACTCTAAGGGGATTAGGAGTAAGAAATTATTTTTAAGGTAGTTAAAATTTCAGGGATTAAGTTGACTAAGTCAAACACTATTTGATTGAAGGTGTCGACACGATCGAAACCTTTCGCTGTGTTTGATTGTGATAGTGATAACTGTTTAAAAAATTATAACTAAGAGCTCATTCCAAATTTTAAGTTTGCACATAGGGACCTTATATGTGTGATTTATGTATGATTGATGTGTGAATATGTGATGATTAAAATTGTTGTGATGATGCATTCTTGAGTGATAATACGTATTGGTACATATTATGAATTTTATTAAGGATAATATGTCTTGAGTATGCTCTGTGAAAAGTATGAAAAGTTATTAGTGTGTAATGTGTATTAAAAGAGGAGTTTTTTAGTGTGATGGGCCACAAGATGGTTCCATGAGTTGATTGATTCATCTTATCCTTACGATGATTTATTTGTCGTGTAGGTCTGTGATAGACTGCACTCTAGTAAACTGTGTTGATCTGTGATATGTGACACCTTGATAATTAGTACCGGTATGTGAGAGACTATTAGATCCTCATAACGGTAGATCACAAACGTGTTACTCATTTACATGTGGCAGTACAAACATTTCATGGATATATGTGAAATAGACCATAACATCGTCATAATCAAATCATGTAAAAATTTTAGCGCTACATGAGGCAAGTTGAGAATGTGTTTGGTTGATGTCTCCGATTCAACACATACAAGAGGTTTGTGGTTTGTCTTCCGGATGAATGAAATGCAAATACTATTCTTAAAGATAATAATGGATGCAATTGTCTGTTGAAATATGGGTACATTAATGTGAAACGAATCTAATATATTTCTTCAAAATTCTTTTTTACTTGTGACCTTTAGAAGATTGGTGATATAAACATTCAACAAATTCGTTCTTGTAATAATCTTGCAGACATTTTTACAAAGTCACTTCCAAGTAGACCTTTTGAGAAACTAGTACAATATATTGCTATTTGTCGTCTCAAAGATAATTGTCTAGATTTGTGAGAGAAACAAATATGTTTTGCAATTCTTACAAAATGATATTATACTCTTTTTCCTTTACTATAATTTTTTCCCATTGAGTTTTTTCTATTAAAGTTCTAATGAGGCACATCCCTCAGGGACATCCAAGAAGAAGTGTTATAAACATGTGTTAGTGCATGTCCATTTCTAGGTCATCCATATTCTTATAATTCCCATTAGAGAATAGATTGGTTAGTGGTTTTTAATATATTGTTCAATTACTTACGTATTTGTATTCTATAAATATGACTCACCTTGTATTGCAAAGATACACTTAAAAAAGGAATAATATAAAGCTCTCTTGTATCATTCTTGGTCTTGCTATTTTCAATATTATCGACATGAAAACGAAAACAGTTATAACACACAAAACAAACTATCACTTTATGATTGAACAGTGAAACACAAGTCAAGTTCTTACTGATAAAAAATTCAAAATAACTATTATGCATGAGATAAGTTGATACTTATGAGATTGAACTATCATATTCGGGACAAGTTCTTACTCATAAAAATTTCAAAATAACTATCTTACACATGACAAATTGTCAGTTGTGACATTGAACTATCATACATGATACAAACTCTCATTGATGAATTTCAAAATCACTATCATACATGGAACAAATTGTCACTTGTGAGATTGAATATTTAATAAATTTTTGTCTCTACCGTTATCAATTTATATAAGTTGATATATTGTTTTTTTTTATGTCACATTAAGATATATATATATATATATATATATATATATATATATATATATATATATATATATATATATATATATATATATATATCGGTAGTGGACTTGTGCAAACGCACAAACATTTTACTAGTATAATTTTGAAATATTTATAGGAGAAGAAAAATAATATGCGATAACAACAAAATCACCTTCAATTCATTAAAAGAATCCATATATTATTATAAGAAATGTACAATTTAGAAAGGACAAATAAGACGTATCACTTGAATCTCCTTCCATTATTTATAGTTATTTTGTTTTAAAATTTTGTGACAAATCATAAAATTTAGGAATAGACTAAACCAATCGACATAAATTTACAATATAGTTTAAGTCAGATTCAAGTCAAGTCAGACTATTTTCTTAAAAGAAAAAACTAAGGTTTTAAAAAAACTCTATTTAGGTAAAAGAATCAAGTCATATGGGACAAAAAATGCTTTTAGGGTTATCTAGTAGGCCGACTGAAGTAAAAATGAATATTATTTTTATTACTATCACTAATATATATTAGATTTTGAAATTTACGTTAAATTGACTTAGTCGATTCAAAATATATGAAATAGAATTTAAATATATTTATAGGCCATATCAGACTTTCATATAAGACATAATCAGACTTAAATCAAAGTCTATGAAAAACGACAAGTTGAACTATTTTTAAGAAGGGAAAAAAATATAATTAAACAAAAGCATTATTTAAGGCACAAGAGGTACCGAGACTAATGAAAAGAAAGTTTATATAGATAGTGGTACAAGATAAACTCTAAAAAAAACACCTAACTCATAAGTGGCAGGTAGGATTTACCAAATTTAAGCAAACTTTTGGGTTGTTCCACCAATGACTAAAATCAAAAGTTTTAATCAAAAGTAAAACTTTTGAATTAAGTCACTTATCAAACTTATGCCTTAAATATGTTTGCATAAGGATTTTGTAAACTACATGTTTTTGATGAAGACAAAGATCAAACAATTATGATCAAAGCAACAAGCTCAAAAAGAAGTTCAAATATCTTCATTTATAAGCTTTAAATCCAAACATATTCGATATTTAAATGTAAAGGTAAATGATACAACCAATACCTTAAATACATGAGAACCATTCATATTTACATATGGATATAAAGTATTTTCAAAAGTCAAAATTACATTAACAAAGTCTTAAAACTAATATTTTTGACAAAATACAAAAGTGTATTCAGATACAACATGCTATAGTCGAATACAAAGCAAGTCAGAAGCAAAAGTCTCACATTTGTATTTGACTACGACCATGTGAAGTCGAATACAAAGCAAATTAGTAGCTAAAAACTTTGCATCTGTATTCGACTACGACCTTCTGTAGTCGAATACAAAGTAAGTCAGTGGCAAATTTCACGAATCTGTATTCGACTACATGAAAGGTGTATTCGAATACAAGGTGCAAATTTTGAATAAATTTGAACGTTACAAAGAGGTGTATTCGAATACACACATCCTATATTCGAATACAACTGAAAGCAATACAATTTTTCAGATCTAAAATGGCTCCAGAGTATTTGTTCATCAAACCTCTTGGATCATTGGCCACGAGTCTGAAGAGATGTTTATGGAGTATAAATACACCATAACTTCAGATCAAACACTACACAATCCTTGAATCAATACCTTGAATAACTTTGAACAAAATTCTGTTTTTTACAAAGTACTTGCATTTCATTTTCATATCATTCAGAAAGGTTCTCAAAGTACTTGAAGTATTATTGTATTGAAATCATTATACCTCTCCTTTATCCTTATTCAAAATCATATTGTATCACTTGTAAAAGAAAGTATTACTTTCTTAAAGTAGCTTAATCTAAGATAGTAGTGTGCTATCTTAGAAGTATTGTTAGAAGTTTGTAGCAGAAATCCCAAGGTGGGAGTTGTACATTTTCTGACAATAAGTGGATTAATCTCTTGCGGTGTGCAAGAGGACTGGATGTACTCTTGGTAATAACGGGAACAAGGATAATTCTATTGTGTTCATTTATTTACTGCACTTACTTATAATTAATCACTATATTAACTCAGAAAATTCAACTACCATATCGCTGAAAACAAGAAAATTTCCTAACACCTAATTCACCCCCCTCTTAGGCGTACCTCTGTACTTACAAATTTAAGTCTTGCAAAATCTACTCTTAAAAAAATATTTTGTAAAGTCTAACTCGGCCTATCATATTTTCACCTATATCTATAAGGCACTCTCACATATTAAAAGTTGAATTTTTTTAATTTAAGCTTAATGATTTAAAACCTATTTCTAAAAGATATAAAAAAAAAGCATGTCATATGAAAATTGAAAATAAACCAAAGTTTGATTAATAAAGTAAAAAACACTTTTCAATTTAAAAGGTATTTTTAATGCTTTTGAAAATTAAAAAAAAATGAGAGAAAAAATTACGTTAATTTTTGGGTAGAAGATTTAAACCTTCTATTTACTCTTTTCAATAAGTGCGATTTTTTAACAAAAAAAAAGACAACTTAAATGTATTTTCTTTAGATATTTTTGTGTTATTCATAATTTAAATAAGTTATGTCCTTAAAGACTAGGTTGTATAATTAGTGTCCAAGTCCTGACCCAGCAAAAAAGTACCAAAATTCAGGCCCAAGTTCCCAACCAGGAAAAAAAGTGCCAAAATTAAGGCCCAATCCCCATTTAATCGTGGCACTTTTAACATTTCCTGCTTATGATTAAAAAAAATGTTTCCTGCTTCAATATTTAGACTAGGTGTGTTCGTGAATTGAATTTGGTCGATTTTAAGATAAAAAAAAATGTCCTATTCAATCTCTATAATTTTGTTATTTATCCAATTGATTTGATTTTAAAATTAAATTCGATCTAATTTTTATTAATTTATATTAGATTGATTTTTTATTTTTATTATTATATAATATATTGTTTTGTATTATCTTTTATGAAAATATTATTCCTTTGTGACAATCTTTATAAAAAATAATAGCAAAATAGTTTAACATTTAATAACTAAAGTAAAAAATATCAAACATCATAAAACAATATTAAAAAGAAGTTAGACGGTAGTTATAGGCCTTGAAAAAATCGAAATGTTTAGTAAAACAATAAGAACTTTAAAAACATGTAAATATTTAGTTTGGATTGATTTTCACTGTAGAAACCGAAAGCAAACCAAAACATATAAAAAATGCATTTTTTTTTTTTTTTTAATTTTCGATTATTTAGGTTTGCAGTTTTTCGGTTCAGTTGTTGTGGTTTGCACTAAATTGGATTCAATGTAAATACCCCTAATTTAGGCTTTTAGATAAATGTAATTATCCCCAATCCCAAATTAACTTTGGAACTTCCATTGATATATATTGATTAGATTATTCTTTTATTTTTTTTTAAATATCTTTTATTTTAATATAACAATATTAGTTTTGAGTTGTGTGCACTTCCAATCATGTGACTTTATGTAGTCACATCACCTCAGTCGTTTGATTGAGAACAAATTATTTAAATTTTAAGGTTGACATTTTTATTCAAACAAATATAAAATTCTACCTTAAAAATGGATATGTTTAGTGTTGTTCGACTGAAATATGTGTAAATACATACATTGCATTTAAATGGAATTCAAGGATATTTATCTTTGGTTGACTTCAACCATTCTTCATCTATGTTTTACATCCTCTTTATTATTAGTTAGTGTTAGGTAAAAATAGGTGCCTATATTGCAAAAATAAACGTACAAAGTTAAAGTATAGGATATTCTTGAAATTTATTTAGAATTAAACATTTTCTAAAAGTTTTGGAAGTTAGTTATCGAAAATTTTAAAATGTGAAAAAAAGAATTGGACTTCTAGGGTGAGGGCTTCAACAAATCTCTAATAAGTGAAACTTAAAAAAAATCGTTAGATTTAAACATTCTATTCAATCTTATAGTCTATATGGTTTTGTAATGGTGAGACGAGGATAACATGGGATTCTATGGCAGTTGGTATTGAAGAGGTGAAAGGGGAGAGGAAAAAGAATGGAGATGTGAGATCTAGTGTATAGAATGTATAGTAGGATGTGTGAGCTGCACTAATCTAATAAATCTTAATTGTTTTCATCATGGTCTACTTAAACGTGGCCACCAATGAGGGACATGATGGAATATTCACCTTAGAAGCTACCATAAAAAAATACTTAAACGTGGTTTGAAGACCAAACTATTGAGTCTTTTTAGTATGTTTTGTTCTCCCTTGCATGCTTTATGGGAAACTTGTTATGATGTAACTCATTTCACAAGTGTTTCAAGTTAAATATATTTAACTATGAAAATCTTATGTTTTGGACTTCTGAAAAGAAGATACATCTTGATAATATAGATACTACAAATAAATTCTTATATGCATTCCTTCAAATATATAATTTCATACTTCCATATGCCGGAGATCTCTCTTGTTTCAATTTGATTTAAATCCATTCATGTGTTATGTTGTCTAAAAGCATGCTATGAGCCTCTCATTCAACTATTATTATGGATTGACAATCAATCAGTCAAAGAGAGGGAAGAGGAGAGAGAGAGATAAGAAAGAGTATGATTATGATTGTTTTCCTATAAGTTATATTTTTTAGTGAATAATACCAAAGATGGATATCCAAGATTTGCATAAAAATAATATTTAAATACCCTCATTTATTTGGAGGTTCATGTACATTGCTAATCTTTATTATACTTCCTTTAATTATATGCAATATTTGTTGGTTTTTCTACCATCAATAATTGTAGCAATTGTTTTGAGCAGTATATTGGTTTCATCATGTCCCTCAATTTTTTTAACTGTTAAAAGGAAGTTTATGTGATGGACATAATCTATAAATAGGAGTGCACTTCATATGTTATGAGAATCCAAGTCAAAATCTTATCCAATTAACTTACACTATTAAAGTAAAATTTTAAAGTTTTAGAAGAGTCTATAAGCAATTAACAATGAGTAGAGGTACATTCTCTAATTATATGGCTTCTTCTGTTGTTATATAATTTCATTTTTGTTTAATAGTTATATAATTTTAATTTTATAAATATTCGTTCCTAAAAGTTGTAGATGGAAAGGACATTTATATTAAGAATACTAAAAAATAATTATCATCATAAGAATTTTCTTTTCTCTATAACTAGAATTTCAATAATACACTTACCAAATACACTATCTCCATCTATGACATTTAATAAGGAACATTCACAAAAGTAGTATGAATTTGAAAAATATTTTATAGACCAAAATTAAATTGAAATACTTATATTCTTACTACATAGATATTACTATTTTCATAGTTTACATTTTTATTACCATTGTCAATAATATACTTCACAAATACTCCATCAATTCTGATTTACAAAATGAGACGTCATTTTAAGAATAATGAATTTAAAAAATATTTCATAAAACTGTAAATTAATTTAAATTATATATTCACATCAATAAATTATTAATATTTTATAAAATTAAAGATTCTTTTAGTAATTTACTTTTTTGTGAATTCAATTTTAATTAAAATTGAATATTTTAATTTTGAAATTTTTAATAATAAAATACAGATTAAACCTATATTTTTTATGATAGTCCGATTTCATTAAAACAGTTACCGGTCGATCTAGTGGTGTAGGATCTATATGACTGGTGTAAATTTATTTATTTATTTATTTTTAATTCTTGCTTCGAAATCCTAAAACGATGTTGAAGATGACACGTGTGCTTAGTGACATAAGTAGGGTGACTCTAAGGACGCCGAAGGGTCGCTTTCAAGCGTTCGGTATTTGATGTACTGTCTTACATATCCTAACCCGTACTGACACGTTCCTCTATGCTTCCCATACACGTGGCGATCGCAATACACCACTCCTTTTGCATGTCCTTTTTTATAAAATATAATATAATTGAAACAGTTTTTTCTTCTCACTTTTTTCTTTTTTAAAAACTAAAAATTAAGAGCAACTTGGTGTGTGGGTCCTGTCTCAATGATGATCTTAATGCCCTGTCCTACCTTTCATATAGATCTGGGACCATGTGACGTGTCTCACGATCTTCTTCCATTACCGTTTGCCTAACTACCCCACACCTCCCATTCATGAGCTCTGCCTCGTTCATTTGTATATTTTACTTGATCATGTTTAGTTTTCTAGAGACAATCATAAAATTGAGTTTACAATTGAAACACACATATATCATCAACAAAGAATATAGTTATTAATCACATTAGTTAAATTTCATATCTCATTTATATTATTGTTTAGAATGTTATTTATCAACTTACAATGTTCTTAAAGTTGAAAGGAAAATGTAGATAAGTGTGAAAATGAACATTGACACTATGTTTAATTATAAGTATGTATAAATTTTTGCAATAACAATGTTGATACAATATATTTGTGTTCTGTACTCACATATCTTATATGTATAAATTGTTTTAACTATTTGGACATTCAATTTTAGTTGGTTTGTTTAATCTCACTAGTTTTATGTCGAAAAAACTTTGAAAAAATAATTTATGTTATCGAAAATATTATTGGGTTAGGTCGCGAACTAGATCGCTTTCTTTACGACGCTTCGAGGCACTGTCTAAAATTGTGCAAGATAGACCATCAACTACAAAGTCCACAAGATAAAACAATCTAGATCACTGTATCAGAGTTCTATTGCAGTGTGGAAAACCGTTCTAGAACTACACCCTCAATATGATAGTTGAATGTACCACTCGTAATATGACACTAAGACCATTAAAAAGAAAACGAAGAAGCGAGTAAGAAAAGGGGAGAAGAGAGAAAAGTGTTTTTTGTGCACTTTTCCAACATAGGAGAATCCTCTATGTATAGAGGAAATCCGCAATTACATCAGAGAGAAAAGTACGATCCATTAGGTTTGATACATTAAACGTGCGCTACGATATTCAGGTTTTGACTATAGAAACGTGCGTCACATTTTGTTTGACTACAAAACGTATCTCAGTTTTGACTTAGGTTTTTGACCGAACAATAACAAACGCGTGAGACCAACAATTAATGTTTTCACCAACAAAACTGAAGCGCAAAATCAGGGGCAAGGAATTGACTGGATCAGATGTTGAATGTTGACTCGATGGAGGGCAATTACATAATTAACATATCAATTAAGAATAAAAATGCAAACATTCATTTACTTAAATAAATAAATAATTTATTAATTTTCATATGCTAAAAAATAATACACCACATAGCCAAAGTCGAGCCGAGCCGGCCGGACAGCGGCGCGCCTGCGCGTGTGTGGTGGTCAATTTTGCATGCGTTCTTCCTCCTTTATAAAATTTGGGTATGAAGTAACAATGCCAATTATAAGGAAGGGAATTTGAATTATAATTGCTCCTCTTAAAAATTCCTATTAAAACGTGTTAAAGAGCAATATCTTGGTTACAAACGAAGAACGTTCTTGATTAGTAGAAAAATAGCAATATCAATTTATCAATATAAAAAATGAATGTAAGACAAATAATAAATTGAGATAGGGATAAAGAGATCAAACAAGCATATATCCTAGTTCATCCAACATGGGTTACGTCTAGTCCTCACAAATGTGATATTTTTCACTAAGTGCTTCAAAGCAAAAACTTTCTTGGTTTTCATACTTTTCCACATACCAGTCTCGATCTATTACAAGGTTCTATCTTTCTACCTAGAAAGAATTTCCACAGGTTAGCTTACACTATTTCAGAAATGATTTTACAAAATACCTTTTAAATCATAAGAGGATTTCAACTACTCAAGTTATGTTAACAATATAGCCTTGAGTTACAAAGTAATGATTTTGAGAATGTTAATATAGCCTTGAGTTACAAAGTAATGATTTTGAGAATGTTAAAATCTGGGTATTGCTCAACTCTTGTTTGAAAAATAGATTCTATATATTAGAACTCAGTAATCACTGATTCTAATATCACACCAAGAAATGGAATTCCAACGGTGATTTGAGAAGTTCGAGTATGACTTGAATGAGTGATTTTTTGCTTGACACTTTGAGTTCTGATTTGTTCTTCTTCATGAAGCTTTCTTCATAGGCTTCAAGAGAGCTTATGACGGCTCATTTAATCGTTGGAAGAAGGTCAAATGTCATGTGTAAGTGAATGGATAAGATAGTCCATAAAGCATGATTGTTCTTGGGAACCAATAATGTTCTTCAAATTGGTTTGAGATGACCTGACTTATATTTGTGATCTCAACAATTGTCTTAAATGATTACAATCTTTGAGTCACGTGTGCTGGTCTATTTGAAGGTACAACAACAATGTCCTTTACAACATGTCAATTGTACTTGCATTTGCTTGACTTGGAGAATGATCTTGCTTTATGCTTTTTATGAAGCAAGGTGTTGAATCCTCAAATTCTGGAATGGTTCTTGCTTAGATTAATCCTCATATATTTCTGATGAAGATATGGAATGGATAACACTTCATGGATCTTATTTTTTACATAGAAATCTGATCATTCTTGTTTATGGCAGATGTGGAGAACTTTCTTCGTTTTTCAAAAATCTGTCAAGAACGTTCTTCGTCTTACTGATTTTGCTTTTTTGATTTTAACATGATTTTCTTTGTAATGCTTGGTACCTATCTTATTTTAACACACTTAAATACACATGTTAAATTCCAAAACACTTTGAATCATAATTAGAAGTATTAATTAACTTTTTGTTTAATTATTATCAAAATATTAATTTGGGATTTTGTCTCAACAATCTCCCTGTTTTTAATGATGACAAAACATGTTAATTTAGATTTTTAATTTTGATTATAATAATAATTTAAAGAGATTTTTAGTAAAAAAAACTCCCCTTCAATATGTGATAATCATCTGAACCAAATAATAATATTTCATTGATAAAACAATAAAGATCTAGATCATTACAAGGTGGTTAAAAAAAAATACAGAAGTAGTCATACAAAAAAAACTTATGATTCTTAAAATGTAAATAACTTATCCCCCATTGTAATGGATAAAAGGAATAGGAGAGTTAAACTAAAGCTAAATTAGAAAGACAATGAAAGTGAAGACCCCTCAGATGATGGAGACACTGGCGACTGAGGTATGTTGGAAAAGTTGGAGGAGGATTAGGCATTGGAGGCTCAAGTCCGAGATTGAGAGTAAGCCCAGTAACCATCCAATCATGCATAATAGCTTGCTCTTTGTCCTAATGAGCTTGTCTAGCTATGATGGTTTGAAGGGCAACAAAGATTATGGAGATTTCCTTATATGTTTTGGATGTTTCCCTTTCCATTTTGGTCCTTTTAAAAGGATGATGTTCATTATCAATTGGAGTGGTGAGAAGAGTATTTTAAGATGGAGCAGCAGTGGTGCAAAATGTAGATAAGCTGACAAATGAAGTATTAATGGGAGGAAGAGAGTTTGTAGGAGCAGATTGATGAGACACAAATGGGCCAACTATGTCAGAATATGGAAAAACCAAATATTGGCTTATTCAAAAATGGAGGAAGATGTTTCTAGTAGGGACACAAAATCTAGTGACATTATAGAGGTGTGCTGAATTTGAAGTGGATGGAATAGATTACCTTAAGAGGATGGATTGGTGATGGGTGGAATAGTATACACTGGAGGAAAAACTTGATCAAGGATAAGATTCATATTTATGGAACAGTTGGAGACGGAGGACGTTATTCAGCATGTTGGGGAGAGGAATAACGTTCTTGAGGTGAGCACTGCTCAGTGTTGTTAACAGAGGTGCATGTAGTCCTTTTCCTTTTAGTGGTAGATGGATTGAAGGGATATTTTGTGAGGATGGGATGGTGGGAATTTGTTTCATGTGGGAGATGTTTTTGGTTGAGAATTTGGAGATCTTAATATTGGAAATTTCAACCAATAAGGGAATAAGAAAATACCTAAATTTTTTGGAGAAAACCGTACCATATTGAACGACGTTTCTCTTAAAATCCTTGTGAACAGCAACAATCATATGTTGGATTATTAGGTAGGGCATATTCAATTTCTTGCAATGAAGAAGATAATAAATGACTAGTGTATCATTATCAGAGACAAATTTGTGGCTTCCACAATGAGGAAGGATGGAGTGTTGACCTATACTATTGAAGATTTTTGGAAGTGGTTTTAGGTCAGCTGATAAATTTTTGTAGACCCTTCAACAAACAGCTCTTGAAACACTTTATCTTTGGTGGTGTTCAAGGCTGTGTACTAGTCCTTTCTAAAAACTATTGGGCCTTCAGATGTTAGTTTAAGAATTTCAGCCAGAATTAAGGGATTTTCGAGTGGAGAACATTCTTGAGTTGGGACGAATAACGTTCTGGGGTAGAACTTTTCTTTGAATTTTTTTAGGATTTTTTAAATTTTTAGAGGCTAAAAACTGAGAGACTATTGAAGATGAAGGATAGTTTGGAATCGTGGGTTTAGTTTTAAAGAAGGTGGTTTTGGATGAAAGTACTCTCGAATGAGATTTAGAGGATTTTGAAGTCGTTTGGGGTTTTGAGATTTTTGGGGATTTTGAAATCCATGGGGATTTTGGTTTGGAAGATTGGGATGTAGAAACAATTTGTGATTTAGATTTTGAGGTGGTGGTGAGAGTTCAAAATCATCATAAAAAATGGTATAGATTGTTGTGTCTACATTTTTGGTTTTTAAAATACCAATACCTGCTAGAACACGCATTAATCTTCGTTCAGAGGATTAAGTGTTGGAACTAGGGTTAAGGGTTTTTCCAAGATGGGGTGGGGCTTGACTGATTGAAGGAAAAAGGCATTGATACAATGAAGGAAGAATGGTTTCGAGAGGCTCCAGTGTGATCGGAGGGGGACTAGATTTCAATGATGAAGATATATAATCAAATTAATGTTCTCTTTGAAGATGAATGTGGGGGGTGTTGGTCTTGGTGTAGGTGATGGTGAACGAATTAGAGATGGTGAAAGAGATGATGATGATGATGTTGGTGAGCTAGGGTTTTTACGTGTTGACATATTTGTGCTAGACATTTAAAAAAAAAGGTTTACTAATGAAGGGGACAAAAAGGTTGAAGTTGTTGGTTAGTGTAGAAGAATGAACGTTCTTGAGAGAATGTCGTTGGTTTAAGAATGGAGAGAGTGCCACACGTGTGATTATATGGATTGATCAGTTGAGTGTTGGGAAGGAGGAAAGTGAAAAGATCTGGCAAGTGGGGCATGAGTAGTCGTTACCTTTTGAAAATTAGCATACGTTTTTAAGTTTAAAAGCTGATTTTGAAAGTTTCTCATGATGAAAAATGAATAGTGTTGTTGAGCAAACACACTCAAAACGGAGAACGTTCTCCGTTATGACCAGAATGATCTGATTTCAATTTTAACGATCTTGAGCATGATTTTTAACCGTTCTTTGATGGAATTGAAACTTTCTTCAAAAAGAGGTGTTGTAAAAATGTTAGGTAACTAATTCTTTGTATCAACAAAGATTAGTTCAATATCCTTTTTGTTCACATGATCCCTAATAAAATAATGTTTTATTTCAATATGTTTGGATCTTGAATGTTGAATAGAATTTTTAGATAAGTTAATGGCACTAGTATTATCACAATATATTGGAATGTGAGAATATCTTACTGAAAAATCTTCAAGTTGATTTTTGATTCATAAGACTTGGGAGCAACAATTTTCTGTTGAAACGTATTCGACTTCAGTGGTGGATAAGGCAATCATATTTTGCTTTCTACATGACCAACTTATCAACGCTTCTCCTAAGAACTGACATGCATCACTTGTGTTTTTTTTTCTTCCGATCTTGTCACCGGTATAATCAACATCACAATAAGCTACAAAATCAAAATGAGAACCTTCACTATACCAAAGGCCAAGATCAGTAGTACCAAGAAGATAAAGAAACATTCTTTTCACGACAGTTAGGTGAGATTCTTTTAGTGAAGATTGAAACCTAGCACATAATTCTATTGCGAAAACAATGCCATACCTACTTGTAGTTAAATAAAATAATGAGAAAAGCATACCCCTATATTCTTTTTCAGAAATTGATTGTCCATTTTCATCTTTATCTAATGAGGATGATGGATGCATCAGAGTGGTCATAATCTTGGCTTCACTTATTTTGTATTTTGTCAAAAGATCCTTGATATATTTTTCTTGACAAATGAAAATTTCATTTTTATGTTGCTTTAGTTGTAAATCAAGAAAATATCTCAATTCTCCCATTATGCTCATTTCAAATTCATTTTGCATAAATTTTGAAAAATCCTCACACATTTTTTCATTTGTTGATCCAAAAATAATATCATCAACATACAATTGAATAATGAGAAGATCATTTTAATGTGTTTTCTTAAAAAGTGTTGTGTCAATATTTCCACGGGAAAATCCATTTTTGATCAAAAAGGAACTTAATTTTTCATAACAACCTCTAAGAGCTTGCTTTAAACCATACAAGGCTTTGGTGATGTTAAAAACATGATTTGGTTTCTTTTGATCTTCAAATTCGGAAGGTTGACGAACATAAACTTGTTCATTTAAAAAGCCATTTAAAAATATACTTTTAACATCCATTTGAAAAAGTTTGATATGTTTATAAGATGCATATGCAAGAAGCATTTGTACGACTTCTAACCTTGCAACTGAAGCAAAAATTTCATCATAGTCTATTCCTTCTTGTTGATTATAATCTTGAGCAACTAACCTTGCTTTGTTTCTTACAACATTTCCTTCTTCATCTAGCTTGTTTATGAAAACCCATCGTGTTCCAATAACTTTGATCTAGTGGGTCTGAAACAAAGGTCCAGACTTCATTCTTCTCAAATTGAAGAAGTTCTTCTTTTATTACATCAATTCAAGATTGATCAATTATAGCCTATTTGATGGATTTGGGTTCCATTTGGGATATCATTGCCATGTTGTTGTTTTCATCATTTTTAAATGACATTCTTATTCTAATGCCATCAATTGTATCTCCAATGATTTGGTTATGAGAATGATTGTAATATGTAACACCCCGATTTTTAACAGTGCGAGTGTTTTTTTTTTTTTTTTAAAAAAAAACAAAGAAATAAAACAAAGAAACAAACAAATAAATACTTTTGGATAAATATTTAAGTTGTAACATAACGACAAAGTCAACAAATATTTACACGCAGCGGAATAGTTTTTGAAATAAAAATCCAAAGTATTCAAACATCAAAATATACCGGGCTATGAGGCCTATCAGACATAGCTCATACCCCTGGGGTATTCTCGGCAGACCTGTACAAAAGCACTGTCCCAAGAATTTTAACTTTCCCCACGTCACATCAAAAAGTTGAACATGGACCCATAAAAAAGTCATCAAACAGTTTAAGCATATATACAATCTTCCAAAATGAAATAAATACAATCATAGAAGAAAGACATCTAGTCCTTATACAACCACCTAATCTGATCATGCTACAAAACTACAAAACCCGAGTGATCTCCACGCTCCCCGCAAGATCTTCCTGACATAACTTCGGTCAGGTATGACTAACTACTTTTCCATCTCCAGGGTACTAACTGGTAGGATGATCCTGGTTCTTATTTGAAGGCAAAACCCAGATTTCCACAATAATTGTAAAGGTCACCAACCGAAATTAACAAATATCACATAGCAAAATTCTTATATTTTCAAATGTTCAAAAGAACCTTTCGTCTTAGCATACTCCTCGAAAGGGTTTTCATATGTCCAAAAATGCATAAACAATGTTGAAAAATGAAGTTTTGACAAACTGCATTGTTGTAGCCGAATACAATTGAGAAAATGCAGATTTTCAATTCTAAAATGGCTCTAAATCAATCAACACTTCAAACATTAGTATTATCAATTATGAACACATAATTAACACCAAATTAATCTCCACAAATTCACACCTCAATCACACATTGAATATTCATAACATCAATTATGAACACATAAGTACATCAAAACTTAATCAATCCAACTTCACACCTTTAAGCAATTACAACAAATCACAACAAACAACCGAATATGTATATACTATCATCATAGTATAACAAACATGACTCGCGTGCCAAGCACCCTAATGCAATGCGTATATGCCAAAATGCATGAATTTCCGGAATTCGAATCAAAACCCTCCTCGAAGGGGCGTAAATCATAATTGTACCGCCTATCACATACTAGTACTAATTAACGAGGTGTCACCTATCACGGGTCAACACGATTTACTATAAAGCATAAATCGTAAACGTACCACCTATCACAGACCAATACTGTTTACCGAGGTGCCACCTATCACGGGTTAGCACGATTTACTAAAAAGCGTAAATCGTAAACGTACCGCCTATCACAGACCAGTACTGTTTACCGAGGGGCCACCTATCACGGGTCAACACGATTTACTAAAAATGTGTAGTCTATCACAAACCTACACGACTCGAAAATCCCCGCAAGGATAAGATGAACCAACAGATCACATGGCATCATCTCGTGGCCCATCACGGTCACCACTATCACCATGGACCCATCGCGGCTACCATGTACTATGAAATGCATGAGCATACTATGACTCTTTTCACCACAATCATTAAGTAAATGCAGCTATTAAAAGATTCCTCATTTTTAATACTCATTTAACACTAATGATTTTTCAAACATAACACAAAGCATACTCAAGCATATTTATTCACACCAATTTAAATTTCCACAACCACATATAAATCACATCTCCAAATTCCATCCACACCTAAATTGAATTAAATTCATTTTCCACCAAGTCACACATAAATTTCTTCTAAAAAATTCATACTATTAATTATGAACACATCAATTTCACCAAACATGAATCACCAAAATTTCCAAACATTAATCACCCATATTCAATCTCCAAAATTTTCAACCATAAATCACCACAACAACATTAATATATCAGAGTTCTCCCCACCGCTAACTCAGTGCCAACGGTCTCGATTCCTTTTCGAGACTCAAGGAGCTAACTACCTAAACATAATTATTTATAACAATTTGTTCACAATAAAATTAATCCACACACAACAAATTCCTAAAATTAAATCTTTCTAACACACCAAACTTTTAAAACCAAATAATCTATATTATTTACTTAAAACTAAATAAAACAAATATTGTCCAAATTTCACATACACACACTCGACTATTAAAGCACCAAAATTTTTGAGTTAATAAAATACACTAAACTTTTTTTCTTTTTTAAACTCAATCAAAGAGTAATTAAAAGAGTAACATTTTAAACTCTAACCATTTTTAATTTCAATCTATCTTTTTGCTCAAACTCTTTAACTTAGTTAAAATTTGAACTTTTTCACAACTTTAACAACGCTCATTTTTTTGTAAAATTTCAATTTCAGATCAAACTCATTTATTTGAAAATAACTCATTACGTAACTCAAACTCATCAAATTTAATTACCTCCAATTCACACCAAATTCAATCAATTCAATTCCACAACACACATATAGCACCTCAATTAAATTTCAACAATTCAAACATAACTCACCCAATTTCAAAATTCCACATTTTTACACATAAACTACCAAATTTCATCAATTCATTTTCTACAAAATCCACAAATAAATCACATCTCAAAAATTTATAATAATAATTATGAACATATAAATCATACCAAACTTGAATCACCACAAACCACACCTCAAATTTAAATTTCACTAAATTACACATAATTACATTAAATTAATTTTTCACAAAATCACACCTCAAATACATCAAATTTCTTTTCCACAAAATCACAAATAATGTCCTAAATGCAAAGTAAAAGTTTGGAAGGAGCCCTTACCTTAACGGTATCTCTAACACGCGATTACGGTAGCGTAATTAATTCTGGTGAAATTTAACTTCATGACGTCGCGTCGAAAACTAGTTCACTAGCACCGCATCGTCGCAATGAGCAACTTTCACTTCTGTCACTTCTCCAAAGGGAGCTTAGATCTAGAAGAAAAATGATGATTTGTGTTTTATGTGTTTGTTTTCAAACCCACCAACATCCACTTATTTTTTGAAACAGAAAGGAAAAGAAGAAAGGAGAAGGCAAGGAGCAGGACAACGTTCATGTTTCTCTTGGTTCTATATACATATAAAATATATATTAAAATAATAATAATATATTATAATAATAATAATAATAAATATCTAAACAAATATCTAGATATTTACAAATATCTAGATATTTTTATAAAATCATCATTACGTCTGTCACCTCACATTACATCACAAACTACTTTTTTGAAAAATATCTACTCTCGCCGTAATTCAATGGGCAGATGAATTTTTCTGAAAAATGCTGCATCTCAGAAAATTTTTTCTTCGACAAACGATTCACCGTAATTAAATAAAATTATTCATCGACGAATAATTTTAATCGGGTCTCCAAGAAGATATTTTTGACATTTAATTCACAAAATGCCATAAAATTAGCTAAAAAGCCTCAGAAATTCAACACAAAATTCCCCTAAATTTATAAATTAAAATTTAAAATTAAGGGTCTTACATAATACCTCGATTTTTAACAGTGTGAGTGCATATTAAAATTAAAAAAAAAATAATAAAATACCATGTCGTAACACAAACGATAAATGTCTTGATTAATTACATCATATATACAAACCAGCTAAAAATAGTTTTTGAGACGATAATCCAAAGTATACACATAGAAAAATACATCGGAGCTATGAGACCTATGAGCCATTGCTCATACTCATGGAGTATTCTCGACAAACACCTGTACAAAAGTACTCCTCCAAGAATATCCCTCCATGGTCATGTCAAAAAATGGAACATGGACCCACCAAAACAACAGTCAACTGACAATATATGTTATAGATACAGTCATCCCAACACAAAATAAGTACAACAAAAAACTAATCTGGTCATCCACTAAAAGCTACAATAACAAGGGTGACCTCCACACACTGCACAAGTCTCTTATGACGCAATATCTCTATTTGAAGTAACCTCCTCCTCATCAACATCCATAGAAGGATCGATATCCTCAGAAGTCATATCCACCCAAGAGATAGGTAGGTGGCTTTAGCGTCGCTGGGATCTCAAAACAGTTCGCTACTTTAGCGATAGTCGGTAAGGGATCATTTACCAAAAGCAGATGCTCTGGCTTGGCCAGCCTAGACGGTCCTACAATATTTCTTTCCATCGGCATCGACCCCTTATCCTTTCTGCTACTTTCCGACCCAACCACTATATCTTCAGCTCCTACGGTGCCCTCTGCCTCAATTCTAAATGAAGAAGTCTATGCATCTTCCCATGCTCCTCTCATCCCGATCACCAATCCTGAAGGTATCAGATAATCGAATCTCTCGCGAGTGAGCTCCACGAGGTATACTGCTCAAGCTCTCCTACTTGTCCTCACTACCCTGCCCATATAAGTAGCCCTGCTTGAGATGGGATCGTATACCCAAGCAGTCAGCGAGTCTCGATCAAAGAAGTCTAACGATGTCTCCGTCGTCAATGTAACAGTCGATGGAACGAGCTCGGGTATCATCTGAGGGAAAAGCCCAATTTCCACAATAATATAAAAGGTCACCAACCGAAATTAACAAATAGCATTTAACACTTACGTCATAAAGACAAACAATAATAGAGTCTGTATATATACAATTTTCATATTATAACAAACATGATTGGTGTGCCAAACATCCTAATGCAATGCTTATATGTTAATCACATGATTTTAGAATTTGCAAAGCAAAACCCTCCTCGAGGGGCGTAAATCATAAATGTACTGCCTATCACAGGTCAGTACTAATTACCGAGGTGCCACCCATCACAGATCAACATGATTTATTAGATTGTAGTCTATCATAGATCTACACGACAATTAAATCCTTGTAAGGATAAGATGGACCAATCAAGTCATAGAACCATCCTATGACCCATCACAGTCACCACTTAAACTTGTGGCCCATCACGGTCACCACTAACACTGTGGTCCATCACACTCACCACCGACATTGTGGCCCATCACGGTCACCACCAGCTATGAAATGCATGAGCATACTCTCATACTTTTTACAGCTATTAAAAGACTCCCCTTTTAATACTCATTTAACACTAACAATTTTTCATACTTATCACAGAGCATACTCAAGACAGATTTTCCTCAATAATATTCATAACATATAACAACACGTATTTTCCCTCCATAATATTTAATCACGTCAATATTAATCATCAATTCATAACATGTAACAACACATATTTTCACTCCAAAATATATAATCACGTCAATATTAATCATTAATTCATAACATGTAGCAACACATATTTTCACTCCAGAATATATAATCACGTCAATATTAATTATCACACATTCACACGTTAATCATACATCAATCACACATATATGATCCCTATATGCAAACTAAAAATTTGGAAGGAATTTTTACCTTAGTTATAGCTTTTCAAACGGTTATCACTACCACAATCAAACACAACAAAAAAATCTCGCTCGTGTCGACACCTTTAATCAAATAGTGTTTAACTTAATCAAATTTATCCCTGAAACTTTAACTACAAATCATTTCTAACTCCTAACCTCCTTAGAGTATATTTTACTAAAAGAGTTTACAAAGAGTAAGGACTAATAATATTATTAACCACAACACACTTTCAACATATAAAATATATTTTTAGAAATTAACATCCTTTAATTTTTCAGTGGATTCACTAACAATTTTTTTCGAAACGTTTTAAATCATTTTTCTCAAAATTTTTCACACAACCACAAATTTTTCTCAAATTTGACATAACTCATTTTTTTTTCAGTCCAAATAACTATATAACCACACAAAAGATATCAATAAATATTTTTTTCTCTAGTTTCAAGGTTATAACTCTTTGAAATGGTTTCATTCCTTTCAAAATATATTAAATATTTTATTTTTCTTTTCTTATCCACAAAACTTGTATTTTAATTCATGAAACCTGAAATCTTAAAAAAAAAAAAAAATTATAACTCAATACTTTAACCTTTACTTAATAAACTTGAAACTTTAATTAAAATCATGTAATTTTTTTTTTTAAAATTGAAAGTATACTTATAAAAACTTGAAATAACAATTCACTAACTTTCCTTAAAACACCAGATCAAAGATTTGATAACAACATGTATACAGTCCTGATGATCAATCGTAACACCTATTTTTGGAAATGCATAAACTAAGAAAAATCATTTTTCTTTAATCACCACACAACATTAATATATCAGAGTTCTCCCTACCGCTAACTCGGTGCCAATGGCCTCGATTTCTTTTCGAGACTCAATGAGCTAACTATATAAACATAAATATTTATAACAATTTGTTCACAAATATATTTATCCAATCACAACAAAATTCCCATAATTGTATCTTTCTCTCACACCAAATCAAATATACACACACTCGATTATTAAAGCACAAAAGAATTTGAGTTAATAAAGTACTCTAAATTTTTTAAACTCAATCCAAGAGTAATTAAAAGAATAACATTTATAACTCTAAACATTTTAATTTCAATCTGACTTTTTTGCTCAAACTCTTTAACTTAGTTAAAATTTGAACTTTTTCCACAACTTTATCAACTCTAATTTTTTTTTGTAAAATTTCAAATTCAGTTCAAACTCATTTATTTGAAAATAACTCATTATGTAATTCAAACACATCAAAAATCAATTTCTTTTTTTTAACCATTACTAACAAAATCAAGAACAACAACAACAACAACCATAACAACACAACAAAAAGGATTTCTTAAGAACTCAAAAATTTCACTAATACCCTCCACCTTATAAAGTTTTACGAATTTAGAAAAAAGGAGGAGGAAGTAAGTGTGTCACCTTAAATAAATTAGCTCACAAGCACCGTAGTGTAGAGAGGAATAACTTTCCCTCCTGACACTTCTTGAATGGAAGTTTAAATCTAATTTAATAAAAATATCTATTTTCAACTCAACTCAATTGACAAATGAAGTTTTCAGCAACAAGTGACATTAAAAAAAAAAAAAAAACTGCTCGATATTAAATTTTTCGTAACATAATTAAATTATTCTTCGACAAATTATTGTAATCGGGTCTCAAAATATATATACAAATAAAATTGGCCTAAATGCCTAAGTAATTCAACACAAAATACACTAAAACTGCATAAGTTAGAATTTAAAAATTAAGATTATTTATCAATCTCGTTTTCCAGGAGAATAATCTATTGTGTTTGCCCAGATTGCTCTTCCTCCTCATCATCTTTCTTTTTTAAATCAATATAATCAAACTCATCAAATAATATGTGCACACGTATTTCAACCGTTTATGTTTTTAATTTAAAAATACGATATTCCTTAGATTCTGTTGAATATCCTAAAAATATAGCTTTGTCTGATTTTGCATCAAACTTTTCCAAGTTATCTTTGTTGTTTTAGATGTAGCAATAACAACCAAAGATGTGAAAATATGAAATATTTGGTTTCCTATTTTTCCAGATCTCATAGGGTGTTTTATTTATGATTTTTCTAATTGTTACACGATTCAAAATATAGCAAGAAATGTTTATAGCTTCCGCTTCGAAATACTTTTCAACATTTGATTCTTCCAAGATCGTTCTTGGCATCTCTTGCAAAGTTCTATTTTTCCCCAACTATTCCATTTTGTTGAGTTCTTGCACAAGTTAGATTATGAGAAATATCAAGTTCATCAAAAAATATTTTGAAAGATACATTAATGAATTCACCTCAATGATCACTTCTCACAGTGATTATATTGGATTCCTTTTCATTTTAAACCTTTTTACAAAAGTTTTTGAAGGCATCAAATGCATCATCCTTTTGTTTTAAAAATAGTAGCCATGTGCATCTAGAAAAATCATCAACGATAACGAATCCATATTTCATACCTCCTAGACTAGTAGTTTTGATGGGACCAAACAAATCAATGTGAAATAGTTTAAGATATTTTTTGGTTGATATAAATTATTTTGATTGAAAATTACTCTTAACTTGTTTTCCCTTTGCACAAACTTCACATATTTTATCTTTTTCAAAATTTATTTTAGGAATTTCTCTAACAAGATCTAATTTTGATAAATTTGAAATTGTTTTCATAATTACATGTTCATTTCTCTTATGTCATATCCATTTGTCTTTATTTATGTCTTGAACAACCACTGTCCAAGAACCATGACATTTTCATGATATCTTGAAAACCATCTTACATGATTTGTTTCATTAACTTTAGGTACCCACTTAGTTTTGGGTCATGGAGTGTTAGTTTTAAAATCTAATTCCTTTTCAACTTGAGTTCCCATGATTTTTTGAAAAGTTTTCGTAGCTTCAATAAAATTTGACAAATCATTTTTAAGAATTTCAACTTCAGTTTTATGGGGAACGTTCTCCTATTGAAGTGAAGATCGTTCTTGACTTTCTAAACTTTCAGTTTCAAACTCTTTTTGTTGATATTCTTTCAAATTTTTTATGATCTCTTTAAGTTTATCATTTATAGCCTGAGTTTTCTCTTTCTCTTCTTTTTCTTTGTGAAATTTTTCTTTAAAAGAACTACACTTTTGAATAAGAATGGTTGAATCATTTAGCAAATTATCAAATTCTTTTTGCATATGTTCACACAAAAGACATGGTTTAGAATTTCTTATCTCTATATCTTCAGTGTTTGCCATCAGACATAGGTTGGCTTCATCAGGTTCATCTGCTTCTAATTCATTTTTATAATGTCCTTGTTTGTTGCACCTGAAATAAGTGATTTTACTTTTATCCACTTCAGTTTTGAAATCCTTTTTATCTGGAGATCCCTTTTTGATCTAATCTCTTCTCCTCATCATTCTCTGTATCTTTCTTGTGAGGAGAGCAATCTCTTCATCCACATTTTCTTAGTTGTCTTCTGAGTCACTTTTCTCATTTGTTTGTTGAATACTTGGTGAATTTTGAGATGTTTTTAATGCTATTATTTTGCCTTTCTTTACAGGTTTATCTTCCTGCAGTAATACTTCATATGCCCTTAGAGTTATAATAAGTTCGTCCAAGCCTAGTACCTCAAGATTCTTGGTTTGACTTATAGCTGTCACCATTGGTCTCTACATGTTTAGAAGACATCTCATGATCTTTCTTATCATGTCTTGTACTGAATAAGGTTTACCAAGAGAACACATTTCGTTCACTATGGTTGTGAATCTTGAGTACTTTTAATCGATTGTTTCTCCTTCATTAATTTCAAATTGTTCGAACTTTCGAATGCGAATGTCAATTCTTGTTTCTTTTACATGGCTTGTTCCTTCGTGGTGAGTTGCAGTGTGTTCCATACTTTTTTTTCCGTATCACATTCATCTACTCTTTCACTTTCTTCCCTGCTTAAAGCACATGATAAAAATAATTGAGTTTTTGAGTTTAGAAGTAACTTAGATTTTTCACCTGCTGTCCAATATACTTATTTCTTTACGGCAAATGTTGCATCAGTTTGATCTACTCTTGGTATGAAGTCTCCATTTGTGATGATTCGCACTAAGAAATTGAACTACAACTTAGAGTGATTTGAGAAGCTCGAGTATGATTTGAATGAGTGATGTTTTTGCTTGACACTTTGAGTTCTGATTTGTTCTTCATCGTGAAGCTTTCTTTATAGGCCTCAAGAGAACTTATGACAGCTCATTTAACCGTTGGAAGTAGGCCAGTTGTCATGTGTAAGTGAATGTATAAGATCAACCATAAAGTAAGATTGTTCTTGCTGAAACAAAGTTTGTTCTTGAGAACCAAGAATGTTCTTCGAATTGGTTTGAAATGAGCTGACTTATATTTGTGATCTTGACAGTTGTCTGAAATGATTAAAATCTTTGAGTCACGTGTGCAGGTTTGTTTGAAGGTAAAACAACAATGTCCTTTACATCCTGTCAATTGTACTTGCATTTGCTTGACTTGGAGAATGATCTTGCTTTATGCTTTTTATGAAGCAAGGTGTTGAGTCTTAGAATTCTAGAATGATTCTTGCTTAGATTGATCCTCATATATTTCTAATGAAGATATGGAATGGGTAACACTTCCTAGGTCTAATCTTTTACATAGGAATCTAATCATTCTTGTTTATGGCAGATATGGAGAACATTCTTCGTTTTCTAGAAATATGTCAAGAAAGTTCTTCGTTTTACTGATTTTGTTTTCTTGATTTTAATACAATTTTCTTTGTAATGCTTGGTAACTATCTTGTTTTAATACACTTAAGTATACATGTTTAACACCAAAACACTTAGAATCATAATTAGAAGTCTTAATTAACTTTTTGTTTAATTATCATCGAAACATAAAATATGGGATTTTGTCTTAACAAGGTACCCCTTGGGGCCCACCCCAAATATCATACCTCCACCTTATATACACTACTAGTGTGTCATATCCCTTATATGTGGCACTTCTTTATTTTTCAATTCACAAAAATACTAACTCTCATTAATGTCATCATTATTTCCAACAATCTTCCATTAATATCATCATTATTTCCAACAATCCCCCACTTGAATTTAAAAAGAAGGTTTCTGAAATAGCGTCAAACTCTTCTATAGGATTGTGCATAAACAAATGTGTCTCTTGACTTGAACTTTGCATATCAAGTAAAATTCAGATTCAACAAGAGTGACTCGTAGTCTTGAACTCAATCTCTGACATCAAATCCACACACAACCTTTTCATTTGGGGTGTATTCTTAAAATCCCGTTCATTTATGGTCATGCACGTGTATCCTAGTATACTGAATGCTCTAGGAGTTCTACCTCGAAACTCCATAGGAAGCGGCCCCAATTCCACATTCCCATATGCGAGTCTATCAAGAGTACTCCTATAGCTAGGTACTCCACTCCACATAGAGTATAGATCACATAAAGAGTTTCTATTATCTCATCATTTTATCGCTTCAGGAATCATTCTTCTTTCATATAATATAGCATGTCCATCTCTTATCACTATGACTTGTTATTATCCATTGAACCTAATTTTTGGGATTCCAGTCTTTTAGGTCGGGTTACCATCATAATTGACTCATTGATCTATAGACAATAGTCTCATCCTTTTGGATGTATTTAAGACTTTATCTCTAGCTAATCATTTCGTCAAATGATCTGCTAAATTTTCATCAGTGTGTACATGAATCATTATAACACCTCATTTAGAAAGTATTAATTCTCTAACAGTGTTGTGCTTACGACGTATTTGGCGTCTCTTATCGTTGTAATAACGATTATCAATTTTTGCAATAACCGCGGTACTATCGCAGTAGATCAACACAACTGACAAAGGTTTTTTTTTTTTTTTCCATAAAGGGATCTCAGCTAGCAAGCATCTCAACCAGTTTGCTTCTTCACTAATAGTAGCTAGTATTATTATTTTAGACTCCATAGTGGACTGAGCTAGTATCGTCTGTTTCTTTGATTTCTAATATACAACACCACCGACTATATTGAAAATATAGCCACCGGTTGCTTAGAAATCATCTGATAAGGTGTTCCAATCAGCATCATTGTATCCTTCAAAGACGGCAGGAAATGATTAACTTTTCTTAATTTTTGACTATGCAAAAGTTTAAACTGAGGAATTGACTTTGTCCCTCTGATCTGTAACCACATACGGGTAAAAAAAAACTAGTAAAACTTGTAGTACAACGTGTTAACACCAGGATCGTCCTCACAAAAATCTTTGGTTGAATAAATCAATAAAGAGCAAAAACAAAAACATAAATTGGGGGTTAGATATTTTTTTTTTCATTGTAATGAAATAAAAAATATAATAAACAAACAAAACTATTACATTTATCAAAAACTACAAAATATTTAGTAGATTTTTTCATTGTTTCAAACTATTATAATTTATATGTTAGTCTATTAAGTTGAATTCAAACCTGTAATCATATATGATTTAATCAATAAAACTGAAATCACGATTGCAATCTCGAAGTAATATTGATTTGAGCACAATGTCAATCAACATAGATTATCAATCGGTTACCTATTCTCTATTAGAGTTTAAATTAATCAATTCAAAAATATAGAACCAATTACCTATTCTCAATTATTAGACCAAATTCTATATCTAATCAACTATAGATCAAACGTAATCATTATCTCAAAATTGAAGTTATAGTTTGGCTCTCAAAACGGAATCATGACCTCCAGACATGTAGTTTTGTTTAACATGTAGATTGCTAATAAGGATGGAAATAGGTTAGGCCGTTCATAGGGGTCTACGGCCTAGTCTACTTATAGCATGGCCTATTTAATAAAAAGGTTAGGCTCAAGCTGTTTTTAAAGTCTATTTATTTAAATAGATCGGTTCAAGCTTATAAAAAAGTCTATTAGGCCTGACAGGCCGGTCTATATATATTTATTATTTATTAATATTATATTTTATTATTATATTAATAATATTATTTTCTATTTTAGATTCTATCAATTAGGCAATCACTTAGTAATCATTCCATATTCAATAATCGTTCCATATTCGGTAGCGATTCTATATTTGGTAGTAGTTTCATATTCGATAATCGTTCAATTAGTCAATCACTCAGTAGTTGTTCCTTATTTGTTTAAGAAGTAATAATGGTTGTGTTTAAAAAGGCTTTTAAAAAGACTTCCAGACCAGACCGAAAAAAAAACCTATGATACGCCGTAGACTAGGGTTAGGCCGAAAAAATAAATCGTAGGCCAGACTCAGACCTTTCAAAGTCTGGCCTGACCTGACCTGACCTATTCCCACCCCTAATTGCTAGTGGTGTTAAAAACGTAAAAGGTAAATGTTACTATCAGATTGTTGCATTAAGTTTAGCCGATGTTCAAGTAGTCAAATGAATGTCAGACAAATTAAAAATAGTCAAATATGAGTAAGGCAATTTTTTCTATTTAAAAACTGTAATGTTTTCTTAAAATTTTCATTTGTGCATTAAGTTTTATTTTTATTTTTGATAATGAATCACCCATTAAGTTTTCTTGTTTTGCTTCGGGTGCACTCCTTGTATTTGATTTCTAAAATATATTCATTCAAAGTCGTACCCTTTTTTCAACTCAGTGGTTAATGCCCTTTGTTTTCCGCCATTCGTTTACTAGCACCATCATCAAAACCCCCTTATAAGCTCAAAATACCATTAATTTTTTAATTGTAATGAGACTCTAACGAGCTTACACAATTAACTTCATATAATTGACTGATTATATTTGTTGCTAAATACATTGAAGCGCATAGAAACCATAGCTCGAGTAATTACAACTATATAGTAACAAAATAAAAGTTAGAGCAGACATGAAGAACCATGACATGAGTGGATGGAAGAAAAAATAAATGATTTCTTTGATAGTGTTTAGAAGAACGTCAATGCCTCCTTATTCTTTAAGTTTGGAGATATCAATTTTAGTTTGCAAATGTAAAAATATGTATCTTTAATTGGTATCGGAGAATGTTGAAGACGGTTTTATTAAGAAAAGCCCGTGTTATTTCTGCAATGTACTTTCTTTATGAGTGTTCTCTTTTGTGTGTGTGAACATATAGCTGCAATTATTCAACTTTTCGGATTCTATCTCTATATTGATTCGTGGATGATATTTGAAATAAATAATATAAATTTTATTGAGACTTATGTTAAAAAATATAAAATTTGACTGAAGTTGTTTTTAAAAACGATTTTGATATTTCAACCAAATTGATAAAAATCTTCAACCAAAAATGTTAAAAACATAAAGTTATCAAACCTAAAATGTTAGAATTCAATGTCAAAAATAAAATTTTATTCAACATAAAAAATTATAACAAAATTTTAAATAAAAAAATTACAATAGCAATTTTCTATCAATTGTGCATTAAAATAGAAAATATCACCAAACTCCAAATAAAATAAAAATCAAAGAATAATATAAAAACCTACATTTAATTGAATGCAAGTTTTTTTCATTTGATTATTGATTATAAGTGTTTATTGACAATAGACACCCTCAACAAACAATATTTTATTGTTGTTGTTTCATGCTCAAAACTCAACCGCACACCTAATTTGATCAAAAACGAGTTTTAACGTATGATATAATCTTGAATGTTTGAGTATGAGGAATGGTGAAAGTATTCTTATGTTTCAAAATGAATGAATTTTTTTTTATATGATGCATGAAAATGGTAGGCCAATAAAAAATGATTTCTATGAAAATTAATCACTTTATAACTATTATAATAATTTTAAAATTGTCAAATTTTAAGTTTATATATTTACTAAACTAGTTCACACATCAAGTGAGTCGACTTGCATGTATTTAAAAACTATAAATTTAAAATTTAAAGATATGTAATTTAATTTACACTTATAAAATACTTTGTCTTATTGGTAAATCAATTCACATGTCAAGTGAGTCAATTAATTATCTGAACACTTAAAAAATGAAATTCTTATAATTGATAAGTGTCATTTACAATTTAAATATGTTTTTCAATCTTGAAGTCATTTACTTAAAATTTAAATTACTCCAAATCTTTTTAAATTAATTTCATTCCTAAAACTTGAATTTCTTTTTAGAGATATTTATGAAATCAAACATCGTACGCATACGTTTATTATTAATTTGTTTGGACTTATGAAGTCGCATTAATTCAATATTTATCTGTATCTTGGTTTTGATTGACTTTGTTTAACAAAAAAATGACCATAAAAAATTGGGTTGAAGGTATAATAAAAAAGTAGTTAAAAAAATAAAATATAAAATTTAGGTATGTCTAAATATTAAAAAAAAAATAGTTAGAAGTAAGAATAGTGATGGGATACAGCTAGGATGAATAAAAAAGAGAGTTGTTGGGCACATGGGAGCCAGTGAGGTTGACCAATTAGAGAAAGTGAGAAGAGTGAAGCACGACCAAAACGATGCCACACAACCCACGACACGCAACAACAGTAACGAACCAAAGCCGCAACTATACACAACAGAGCCAAACCTTCACTGACTCGACACGCGTCCACTTATCCTTTCCAAAAACACGTGTCTTCTAAACAGTAACACTCCCTCATATCGACACGTGTCCACTCCGTAACAAGTTGCACGACAGCGACCTTCAATCGCAAAGCACAAAAAAACATTTTGCAGTGAGAAATCGTGTCACTCTCACCACGTGTCGTTATACACTTCCCTCCCATGATCGCCACTTGTCTCTTCCTTCCACGCCTTCCTTGTCACATTCCAAGGGCATTTTCGGTATCCCATTCAACATTATTCCCTTTTCTTTCAATTTCAACACTAATACACTTTTTTTTTTCTTCTCTTTTTTTTCTATTACTATTATTTTTGCCAATTTCTTCTTCCGATTTGCATTCTTCGAACAATCTACCGTGTAATCTGAAAAGAAATAATCTTTTTTTGCGGGGATTGTTTCCTGTTTTAGCGAATTAAAAGAATTTATTAAAATTCAAATATTTTTCTCCTCGATTTCAATGGGTTTTCTGTCTCCGCTTGAAAAGGAACGTTTTTGTGATCTGGGTATATGCTATTCTGGGGTTTACTATGTTATCTTTCATGGGTTTTGCTGATTTGAAATTTCATCAACATCATCATCATCGTCGTCGTCATCATTACCATCATCATCATCACCATCATTATCATTTATCACCTTAACAAACAAGGCCTGTTTTATTACGTTGGAGAAGAAGTAGGTAGCATGTGGTTTTTATTGAGTTTTGATGAAGAATAATAATTGTGATAAAAATCTATTTGTATGATTCATGAAGATGGAGAAGTACCCGAGAGATCTACTTGAACGACTCTTTGGTTCAACTGGTGGCACTGATAATATTATTCATAACACAACATCAACAACAACAACAATAACTACACAACAAATCCAAAACACACATCATCGTCAATATAGTCATCTTCTTCGAGAAGAGGAGGAAGAAGAAGATGAAGAAAATGAAGGGGTTGAACTGAACCTTGGTCTTTCATTAGGTGGTAGATTTGGTGTTGACAAACATGCTAAAAGCAAGAAGCTTATACGTTCTTCTTCTGTAGTTGGAACAATGCCTTTGCTCCGGGAAGATATAGCCACGGCTGCCGGAATGGCTTCGCCGACTCCGGCGTATCCGCCTCTAGTCAGATCGTCGTCGTTGCCCACGGAGACGGAGGAAGAGTGGAGGAAGAGGAAGGAGATGCAGACGCTGCGGCGGATGGAGGCTAAGAGACGGAGGTCGGAGAAGCAGAGAGTTTCCAAGTCGGAGAGAGATTCCGCCTCCGCCACCTCTTCCGCCGCTGCATTTACCGGTGGAGGTGGTGGTTTAGAGGAAATTGAGGGTGCAGGTGCAACAATGGTGTTGAATAGGATTGGTTCTTCAATTGGGTTGCCGAATTGGGCTGTGGCAACAAAACAAGTTGTTCTTAGTGATGTTTTGGGGAAAGGGAAAATTGGTGTTGTTGGTTTTCAAGGATTATTTGCTCAACCATCTTCTCAAGGTTCAGTAGATTCACAAGGTGGAAGTTCTTCATCATTGTCTGAAATGGATAGCAAGCCTTTTCTAGGTAATTTAATTTCACTTCATTAATTGTGAATTATGAATTTTCTTGTTTGTTTATTTTAAGTAAAAGTTTTGATTGTTAATTAGAAGTTGTTTCCTTGTACGTCTTGTGTTTTTTGATGTTTGAGGTTATGTTTTGTTTGTGGATGGTGTTTGCTTTTGACTGTATCATTGATGAGGACAGGTTCTCTTGTCTATTTCTGATTTTCTGATGTTGTATTTCTTTTATTTATTTATTTATAATTTTTTAAACAGGTTATTATTATTATTATCTGTATGGCTTTACTTGTTTCAAAGTTTTTCTGGATTATGTGAATTGGTTGGTAGCAAGGCTAACTTTTGAAATATACCTACGAGATTGAAAAAGACTTTGGGAGTGTGTTTAGTAGAGTTCATTTACAACTTGCTTAAATTTTAGTTAGAGTAAAGAGTCATTTTAGTCATTAAATGTAACATAGTCCCTGAATGCAATTGACATATTTGACGAATAAATTGACCAATGAAAAAAGAATTCGAGGACTAAATTAACTAACGAAATATACATTTCAAGACCAAAATAATAATAAAAGACACATTTAAGTATTTTTTTATTTATAATTTTGACACATTCAAAGATTATATTGACAATGCCTCGCATTTTCAAATATCAAAATGGTTGTTTACCTTATTTATTCATCTTTAGACATATTCATTTGTGCAAGTATTTTAGAGAACTTGGGAAAATAAGTTCTAACATGTTTACAAGATGTTTTGAGCATATTTAAAAAACTACATCTTAGCTTATGAAAACAACTTGTAAGTTGTATAATTGATAACACTTGCTTAAGAAGCATTTGATTAAGTTGTTTATCCCAACTCTTTTTGTCCGCCTCCCGTATTATAGAGGAGAGTAAAATATTTAGCAAGATTCAAGAGTGATCTTTTACAAGTATTGAATTTCAATTTACTAAATTTGCTTTACTTGTTGGACTATTTTTTTGTTGTTTTTCCTTTTATTTTTGTCACTGTATGTATGCCTGAACTCTAATGATTTTAATTGCGGTAACTATCCACCCCCTTTTGATCTATCATTCCAAAGCATTAGTAGTTAGTGATAAATAATTATCAAGCCGCATAACCAATCTATATGGGATTATGTACACAATATAGTCACTTTATTTTCTGTCTTTTGGACTCTCTCCTTAGATGCTTTCTAATTCTTCATTAGATGCTTCTCATAAGATGCTTCTCATAAGAATCAATTTTAACACCAAAAATGGTAAAGAAGAAACGGGCTTTATTTTATTATACCGTTGCATCCCTCCAACTTATGTTATTGCATTGAAAAACTTTTTGGTGACTTGGAGTAAATTTTGGAGACTTCTGCACTAGTAGTGCCGATTTGGGCAATCATCCCTTGTTGCTAGTTAAGTACCAATAGGGGGTCATTCTGAAATTATTTGCCTCTTCATTTTTCTAATTTCTGTAAACTCTATTCATTTGAGATCAAGAGCATGAAATCACGGATTGTGAAATAATTTCATATTATGGATGCTTCTCTTTCGCTCCATGGAAGCAATGAGAAAATACTGTATTTTAAGATTTATGTAAGGAAGGTGTGCTATATATCCTCTTATCTATGCATCTTATTTCTGTGCTGATAAACTTATAAACGGATTAGGATTAACGTTGCAATGTTCACTTGTTGAATGTTTTCATAAACCGGATGATGTTAAGAAAAATGAACTTCTGTTAAATTCTTTGAAACATCTCGCTTAAAATTTTAACGACAATTATACCACTTATTTCGTGCTCAATTTGGTGGTTCAGTTTTTCGAACAGTTTAAAATGTCACACCATACATTTTTGTGCATGCTTACTATTTACCTTAGTCCATAATTGATACTAATATTGCAAGATCAATATGTCTTTTTCTGCATTCTTACTATTATACCTGCGCTTACAAATATTGCAATATCACAATGAATGAATTTCCATTCTTGTTTGAACAATTTCATTTATCACATATCCTTCTATTTGTTCTGCTGTTTTCTTGCTATGATAATCTCGGTTATGTTCATGGAACAAGAAACCAAAAACATTGCATCTTATGCCTGAAGGCTGTATCTCTAAAGAAATAATCCTTTCCTCATCGATTGCATAAGTAACTATCTTTATTAACTCTGCCTACTCATAGGATTAATGGGATATGAACAAATAAGACAGGGGTGTATGGTAGGCGTAGGAACAAGGCCGATATAAAGGACAGCTGATCATTGTGCTAGATATTGCAGTCATTTAGGATCAACCTGTCGCTTTTGGACAGCCAATCCTATAAAACCCCTCAATCCTTACTTCTAGTTATACACCATTTAATTTATATTTTTTTTGTATCATCCTTAGCTTGTTGTTTAACAAAAATAGACATTTCATTAAATATCTGAAATTCTCTGTCCTTTTCGCGGCTTGACATTGAGTTTATTTCAAATCCCCTAGTTGTGTGCCCACTTTCGTGTGCACTCTAAAAAGATTAATTTCGTATCCGATTCTATTACTTAGCTGAAAATACAAGAAAAAGAAGAAAAGAAAAACATACGCTAAAAGTTTGGAATGGAAGATTGCGTTATCTATTGAATACGATCCAATAGACACAATGTTTTTATATACGCGAAGTGTTATTATATTAGTTGTTGTGTTAGTATTTTTCAACTTCGCCAGTGTTTGAACACAGGTCCTTTAACTTCTCAAACTCTTTCAATCCTTAGCTCAAACCTCTCCACCCTATAGACACATGCTATTTCCTTATAATTTCGTTCTTAGCTGAAAATCATTTTTAGTATCTGTTACTTCTAGTTTGATTAGACATTTTGCTCAACGTCACAGGATCGAGCAGTTGTGGTGAAGCAAGAAGCCCGGCTAGCACTCAGTCCTTACAGGAAAGAAGCAGCCAGGACGCTGTCGGTTCATCAGGAGGGACAAAGACGAACGAGAAATTGACTAGAACATCTTCGAGAGCGGAGGTAATGGAGAATTCATCCAAGAAACCTAATCCTACACAAAATATGGGGAAGGAAATTGGAACAAACTCAATGGAAGACATGCCTTGTGTATTTACAAAAGGGGGTGGTCCTAATGGAAGAAGAATTGAAGGAATCTTATACAAATATGGAAAAGGTGAAGAAGTGAGGATAATGTGTGTGTGTCATGGAAACTTTCTTTCTCCAGCTGAGTTTGTTAAACATGCTGGAGGTGGTGATGTTGCACACCCTCTCAGACACATTGTTGTTAACCCTTCTGCTGCTCCCTTATTGTGATGGGAGTCCCTTCAACAGTAGGGCTGTATTATATTCATTCAAGAGAAGGAATATTAATCAGTTTCATAGCTTCTCTAGTATGCTCTCCATTTTTATTTTTGCTAAGGTCTTGAGAATTAATGAAACAATATATTTCTATAGAGTCACTTGATTGCCTTCTGGAATGGAATGTTAGATTGGTGCCTTTGATAAATTATTGACCATGTACTTTATGCCGCAATTGCTCACGTGCATATTCAAAATTGACACGTGCATATGGAGAGGTTGGTATCGGATGCAATCCTGAATGCATTAGCAATATATGACCTATGATATATATCTCGGACAGGTACCAAATGTGGCTAATTTTATCCACGGTGCAGTATATATCTTGAAAATGGAAGATAAATTAGTAGTGGTGGTGTTTTACTTGTTAGAATTAGTATATATTTAGTAACATGATTGAGTTATTAAGATTCATTGTAATTTAATAAAACTACAACTTGTAGTTTTCCGACAACTCTATTGTAATATCAAAGATACACTTCGAAATATAGATGTTCTCAAACTTAAAAGTGGTCTTCTATTTGAACAAACAAAAAAGAAGTGGTCTTCTAATAATACTTAAATATACAAAACAATCCACTAACTAGAGTGATAACTGATGCACTCACCATTAGATACGCTAGGTCTCTCACCACTCATTACCACATGTCTCCTACATATAAAAGCACACATAAAGGGTACTTAAGGTATATTCTCTTTCCAACTTACATAGTACTCCATTCATTTTAAAATAAGCGTTGTTTAAAGTTCATTTTAGTTTCATAATTTTAAAACAATTCAAGTTGGTCTCTAAACTTATCTCTATTAACATAAGTAGATCTTTTCAATCAAATTCATTAGTTAACGTCAAACTTAGTATTAGTAACAAAATATTGTGATAAGATTTGATATTTATTGTAGTTGACGTTATTTAATGGTTGTTTGGAACGGTGGTGGAAACAAAATTATTATGCCCTCAAGTAGCCGCAAAAATAAGGATGCTACAAAATGTTGCTTTACATTGAACGCATATTAGGTATACTATCAGCCTGAAACTAAATAGTCTACTAGTAGGATAAGATTTGACGGTTGTTTTACTTCATCCCGATAATTGGTAGATGTTAAAACAAATCATCTTCGTAAGTGGTCCACCGTAGACTAATACTTAAAAGTCTCATAAAATTATATTAATAATCAACAATACTATCTAAAAATATAAGTTAACGATGCTCTTAATTTTTAAGATTGATAAAATGACTCATTCGATATTAGTTCAATGAATATAAGATACAATAAATATATCTCTTAAAATTCAACTCATCGAACTGATTTCAATCAAATCCCATTTCAATTGTAAAGATAAAGATTGACTAGAAAACAACTCATCGAATTTTTTTGTTGACAGGTTAGCTCTTGAGTAAATGTTTCTGAGTAGCAAAGTCTTGGGAAAGGATTTTTCAATTTCCCAAAGGGAAACCTTGCAAAAATATCCTGATTTGACATGATTCTTTGCCAAATAATATGATAATGTGGTAGTATACGTTAAAGGATTTTTCGAATAGCATGTTGTAATATGAGGTATTCAATTAGAAGGCTTTGGAGATAAAATTTGTTTTGGGGAGTAAGTTTTCAGTTAGTTAGTTGTACCTACCTTTGTTTGATACTCCTAAATTGTAAACAACTGGAATATAAGCCAAAGCAAACAAGACTGACAAGATAGAGAGTGGAAATAATATAGAATGCATGCAATTTGTAGAAAGTGCAAAAAATTGCAACACATAAGTGCAAAAACATTGTAATCATTTTCATCTCATTATTAGAGATAATTCGAAGTCATATCCAGTCCCCCGGATGTATAGAAGTTCATCTCTGAATTGAGTTAACAATTGTGTGTGTTCATTTTATCATAAAAAGCTTTAATTTTATTAGTCAGAAAACGGAGAACGTTCTCCATTTTACAATATGATCAACCTCTGTTTCATTTTCAATCATTATGCATTTTCTTTATACGAACCAAGAACATTCTTGGTTTAGTGACTGATTGATCTTCGTTTTTAACAACAACTGGTATCAAGAGCACGAATGTATTCGATTCAAAGAAAAGATGGCATCAACAAAGATTGTACTTAAAAAATTCAATGGGAAGAATGATTTTGGGTTATAGTGTCTCAAGATGAAAGTGTTGACGGTACATCAAGGTTCGGCAGAAACACTGAGAGGAGGGAAAGACATGACATCCACACTACCAAAAAAGGAGAAGAAGGATATCATGAATAATGCTTATACTGCTTTAATCTTGAGTCTTGGATACATGGTTCTGAGGGAAGTGTCTAAGGAGACCTCTACAGCAGGTATTTGGCTCAAATTAGAATGTTTATACATGACAAAATCATTAGTGAATCGTTTATACTCAAAACAAAAGATATATACTTTCAAGATGCAACTTGGGAGGTTAATTGAAGATTATATAGTTAACTTTAATAAGATTGTATTAGATCTTGAAAATATTAATGTAAAATTGGATGATGAGGATGGGACCCTATTATTGATAAATTCATTACCAAGCTCTTTTGAAAATCTGTGTGATACACTTTTTTATGGTAGAGATTATTTATCAATAGAAGAAGTACAAGTTGCACTAATCACCAAAGAATTTAAAAAGAAGTCATATGGGAAAGAAGAAAGCAGTGGTGAGGATTGTTTTTCACGGTCAAGGCAGGGAAGAAGAATCAAAAACAGAAGAATAAGTTCAAGAATAAAGAAAAGGACAAGTCTAAAATGAAATGTTTCATATGTAAGAAAGATGGGCATTTCAAGAAAGAATACTCAGATTGGAAAAGAAAGAAAAGATCAAATAGTGGTGATGATTATAGAAATGCATTTATAGCCTCTGAAGGATATGAAAGCACAAAAGTTATTATGGCAAATTCAACTGAAATCATGGATGATGATTGGGTGCTTGACTTAGGGTGTTCATTTCACAAGACCTTAAATAGAGATTGGTTTCTTGATTACAAAGAAACTGAATGAGACAAGGTGATTATGGGGAACAAATCAACCTGAAAGGTAGTTGGAATTGGCTCAATCAAGCTGAAGCTGGAAGATGGAACCTTTAATATTTTGTCAAATGTCAGACATGTTCCAAAGTTGAAGAGGAACTTAATTTCTCTAGGAATGTTGGAAGGAGTTGGTTGTTCATACAAAAGCAGAGAAATGTACTCTAAAATTCATAAAAGGATCACTGGTAATCATGTAGGGAACAAGGGATCATGGTATATACCTTCTCAATGGTCAAGCAGTGACAAGAATGACATCAATGGCAGTCCAAGCATCAAGAAAAACCAGCCTGTGGCATCAAAGTTCTGGAAGGAAATGCATGCTATGTGGGGACAAGATTAGCGATCTTGATTTTGTGAGCATTGTGTGTATAGAAAGATGCATAGGGTCAAGTTCTATATAGGGAAACATTGCTCAAAAGGAATTTTAGAATATGTTCATTGTGATCTATGGGGCCCTGCAAGATTGCTTCACATAGAGGTAACAAATACTTCATTATATTTCTTGATGATTATAGTAGCAAAGTATGAATCTATTTTGTGAAAATTAAGGATGAAGCATTCAAAATCTTTAAATATTGGAAATCTATGGTTGAAAATAGAACATATAAGAGGATTAAGACCTTAAAGACATATAATGGTCTTGAATTCTATAGTGAGGAGTTCACTAGTTTTTGCAAAACTCATGGTATGAACAAGCATAAGACTGTAAGACACACACCTCAACAAAATGGTATGGCTGAAAGGATGAATAGAATCTTGCTTGAAAGAATGAAATGCATCTTGTCAAATAAAGGCATGCCTACACAGTTTTGGGGAGAAGTTGTCCATACAACTTGTTATTTGATAAATTTGAGTCCTTCAACTGCAATTGAACTCATAATTCCTCAAGAAATATGGTCTGGACATGCTGCCAATTACAGTCACCTAAAAGTATTTAGGTGTGTTGAGCTCAATTGGTAGTGGGATTGTGTAGTACTTATCCCCCAGGTATCGGGCTCGAATCCCACAGAAGGCAAAAACTCGCTATTTTCACTATATGGCTAGAGGTTGAGAAGATCGTGAGGTAGCATCGCCGATAACGATAATGATCGAGATGTTACACATACTATCATGTAAATGATGGGAAGCTAGCTCCTCGAGCCAAGAAAGGGTACTTTGTTGGATATCCAAGTGTTGTAAAAGGTTATAGGATATGGTGTCTAGAAAGTATGAAATGTATCATCAGTAGAGATGTTAAATTCCGTGATGCTGATGTCGCGGCCTAAAATTTCGAGTGTTTCTCGAATTCAATGGAGTCGCCACCAAAATTTATTTTAAAATAGGGAAAATATTGGGAAACCCTTAGGAAAAAAAAATGATATTTGAAACCAAATTTGAGTTCGGGAGTCGATTATGCGTAGGGAAGGTATTAGCACCCTACGACATCCGCTAAAAAACGGTTACCTATAATTAATTGTGCAAAATTTATATCAACTTAATTATATTTGTTTCTCTTTATTATTAAATATGGATATAAAATTATTTTTTATAAATATGATTTTCTTGAAATAAAAGCGTGTTAAAAAGAGTAAAAAAAAAGTTTTAATTATTGTGCTTGACAAGAGTGTGATCTTGCTCCTACGTATCTCCCGGTGCGATGGAGAAATCAAAGCTACGTAGTTCTTGGTAGAAAATGCGGATGTGTTGATTGCTTTTAAATAAATTGTATTTTAATTTTGACAAACATAAAGAAATAAACTTGTTTGATTTGAATAATTATCTTAAAATATGAATTTTAAGACGATCGAATTGTACAACTCGTGTCTCAAAATTCAAGGAGTAAAAAGATGTCACATCTAATTTAATCCTCTTAAAAATATTTTATTTTTTTATTTTTTTAAATTGAATTTCAAAACAAACAAATAGTTTAGTTTGTATCTTAACAACTCCAAGATTAAATAATAATCATAATAATAATAATAATAATAATAATAATAATAATAATAATAATAATAATAATAATAATAATAATTAAATAATTTTTTAAAAAAAAATAAGTTTTAGAGTTATCAAAATATATAATTTGTATTATGTAACTCCGAGATTAAAAGATTTTAATTAACTTTAAATAATTTTTATGATTAATTTGTTTATGCTTTTTTTTAGTTTATTAATATATTTGTGATTATGAGATTTAGAACCATCAAATTGTCACAATTTGTGTTCTAATAACTCAAAGATTAAAAAGATGTCACATCTAGTTAATACTCTTAAGAAATTTTATTATTTTTTATTTATTTTTAATATTAAATTTCAAAGTTAAAAAAAAGATAGTACAACTTAAAAAAATATGTCATATCTAAAATAAAAAAAATAAAAAGCGATAAAATATAACAATTATTTTTTATATTAGAGATTGGTTAAATATTCAAGCATATATGTTTTTAAAATAAAAGGCTCATATTTTAAAAATAAAAGGGCACAGATGAAACTAAAAAAAATGGAGTTGGACCTAAAAACGTAAATGGGCCGCATAAAAGAACCATGGCCCAATATCTTCAGAAACCTAATTGGTAAAACAAAAACCCTAACTTGAAAAAAGGCATAGGCAAAACAGAAGCCGTATGCTTCATCATGAAACCAAGACGAGCGGCGGATCCAGAAGAACGAAAACGGAGGCCAAAACAAGCAAGGTTCGAATCCTATCCTTTCTAACATTCTAATACTTCTCAATCAAATCTATAACAATAATAACTTTTATTACTAGGAAATATAAAATGAAAAAAAAAAAAAAAAAAAAGCAAAAATACCTTCACCCTTCTTCAAGTTGTTGCTCTGTTTGTCTGGATAACAATGATAAAAATTCGATCTTGATATATTTTAGTGTTTAAAATCGAACTCTCAAAAAAAAGAAACTCTCCTCTCTATTTCAGAATTTAGAATCTGTGTTTTGTGTTTTTTTTCTCTCCCCTTTTCTTGATTTTCTGCCTCAATCTATAGGCAAAACAATGCATATTTATGTTTTTTTAGATAAATTCGAGTTCTAGATCTTATATTGTTTCGCACTAATTTTGGCTGGATTTTACATTGTTTTTGTAACAAAACTTAAGCAAAGTATGATTTAGGAAATAAATTTCTTCTGCCCTTATTTGCACAAATGTTAAAAGTAAATTACATTGAGTTGTAGTATGTTTATAGAAAGAATGTTGTTAATACAAAGAAAATAAAAGAAAGTGTGTTGGATTTTGGCGGGTTGTGTTGGTCTTTGTGAAGAAAGAGGAAGAGGAAACGTGAGAGATGTTTGCAGTTGATATTTGCTATTTAGGTGTTTGTTGTTGCCAATCCAAAAAGAGGAAAAGCTTAAATTGTATTCTTGCAATTAAAATTTTTATTTTTTATATGATTTAAAATTTGATCTACATTTAAATTTTTGAATTGTAAAATATTTATTTTTGTATATTTCTGTAAAATATTTATTAAATATATTATTATTATTATTATTATTATTATTATTATTATAATTTTAAATTATTGGGACAAAAATTAGGTACTACAACTGCCCCTATTTAATTATATTTTACATGGTAAAAAGATAATTAAATATAAGGACCTAAATTTTGTAAGTGTGAAAGTAAATTAATTTCAAATGTAGGAGAAAAAGTTGATGATTCGTATGATTAGAAAAATGTAAAATAAAGTTGGTGATTGCCAAAAATAAATAAAATATATAAAAATGATTAAATGTAAAATAAAGTTGGTGATTGCCAAAAATAAATAAAATATATAAAAATGATTAAGACCTATGGTTGAGGGACGTAAATAAAAAAAGTATGATCGTCTTCGGATTCGGATTGATTACCGATGCGTAGATCGACATAGATAAAATGATTTCGGATTACTTACCGAAATAGATAAAATGACATAGATAAAATGATCTCGGATTGCTTACCGAAATAGATAAAATGAGATAGATAAAATGATTTCGGATTGCTTACCGAAATAGATAAAATGATTTCGGATTGCTTACCGAAATAGATAAAAATTGCTTACCGAAATAGATAAAATGATCTCGGATTGCTTACCGAAATAGATAAAATAATCGTCTTCGGATTGGTTACCGATGCGTTGATCGACATAAATAAAATGATTGATAACATGATCGGTAACAACCAAACATGAGTTTAAAGTAATAAAAGGAGATAAGTTTGTTTTATTTTTATTTTTTTAAAAGGAAACATGTATATGGTAATTGCAATGCAAACGTAAAATGAATAATGTGACACCAAAGTTGTTGAATATAAATATAAGATATGCATGATTAATTCATTATGCATGATATAAAGAGTTGTTGAGTATAAGTAAAATATGAGTGAATATGCATAAATCATGTGTGAGTTTTTGAAAAAAATGCACGATGCATGCAATGAAGATAAATTCTTGTTTATTTATTTATTTTATTATTTTTTGTTCCCCCGATCCTTATGTGACTTTATACACTTATAAGATTCAATGGATCAACGGCAATAACAATCGCTCTTTACATGATAACTCTAGTATATCTGGTGTAATCACTTTTTCTTGAGGTCAATCTAATGTGCATTATTTAAAATGCTTACCCTTCATTTTTCTTGTACACTCATATATCTCGCGTTCCCGTGTATATATTTTCATGCGTCAAAATATTTAAGATTTTTTTTGTTATATTTTCACATATTTCCAATTCCAATATTTATTATCATAAAATAACATTTTAAAATACTAGAATAAATCAACAATGAAACTGAATTAATTTAGAAACAGTGTAAGGTACAACATCGAATGACATCATTGGAAAATATACATTTGTTACATTGAAGACAAAACTAATGAGACAAGGATTACAATGTGGTGAATGTGTTTAGCTTTAGTTGGAGAGATAACAAACGCTAGTCATTCTTGTAATTTGGAACTTCTAAGAATAATAACTGCCCCAACTTGAAATGATTGATCTTTTTGTTATCCCTAACTTTTGCATGGACTGCTCTTCCAAGTTTTCAATCCATCCGGATGCTCTAATTTTTGCCTAGGTCGCCTTTTCAGGTTTTCAACCTAGCGAGTCCAATTTTTTTTTATTTTTTTTTTTATTTTTTTTTTATGCATAATACTTCTTGACTGCATCTGAGTTTACTGGAAGTGGAAGCTTATCTCTATCCATTTCTGTGAGTATCAAAGCTCCCCCAGAGAAAGCTTTTTTCACAACATATGGTCCTTCGTAGTTCGGAGTCCACTTTCCTCGAGAATCCTTTTTTATGGACAATATTTTCTTTAACACTAAGTCTCCTTCTCGAAACTCTCGGGGACGAACTTTTTTCTCATATGCTTTTTTTGAGTCTTTTTTGATATAGTTGACCATGACACAAAGCTATCATTCTTTTTTCTTCTATGAGATTCAATTGATCATATCGTGATTGAACCCACTCTGCCTCCTCTAGTCTTGTTTCCATCAAGACTCTGATAGAGGGAATTTCAACTTCGATGGGAAGTACCGCTTCCATTCCATACACCAACGAGAAAGGAGTTGCCCCTGTTGAGGTACGGATAGAGGTTCTGTAGCCATGTAATGCAAAGGGAAGCATTTCATGCCAATCCTTATATATCTCTACCATCTTTTGTATGATCTTCTTGATATTTTTGTTTGCTGCTTCTACAGCCCCATTCATTTTTGGACGATATGGAGAAGAATTATAGTGCTGAATTTTGAAATTATCACATAACTCTTTCATCATCTTGTTGTTCAGATTAGTCGCATTGTCAGTGATTATCTTATTTGGCAAGCCATATCGACAAATCAATTCTTTTTTGATGAATTTGACAACCACACTTCTCATCACATTGGCATAAGAAGCAGCTTCAACCCATTTTGTGAAATAATCAATAGCTACTAGGATAAACCGATGTCCATTTGAAGCCTTAGGCACAATGAGTCCAATAACATCCATTCCCCACATTGAAAATGGCCATGGTGATGTTAAAACATTCAAAGAGGTGGGTGGTACATGTACTTTATCAGCATAGATTTGACATTTATGACATTTCTTTACGTGACTAAAGCAATCAGACTCCATGGTCAACCAATAGTAGCCAACCCTTAAGATTTTTCTTGCCATTGCGTGCCCATTTGCATAAGTTCCGAAAGAACCTTCGTGAACCTCTTGGATGATTTTCTCTGCTTCTGCTTTATCCACACATCTGAGGAGAACCATATCATGATTTCTCTTATAAAGCACATCTCCATTTAAGAAGAAGTTCATTGACAATCTCCTTAAAACTCTTTTGTCGTTCTCTGAAATACCCAATAGATATTCTTTATTCTTAACATATGATTTGATTTCATAAAACCACGGTTTGCCATCGAACTCTTCTTCTATTGATAGGCAATATGCAGGTTTATCTCTTTGTTGAATTTTTATGATCGGCACGTCTTGATTAGTGGTTATTTTGAACATTGACGACAAAGTGGCCAAGGCGTCAGCTAACTGGTTTTCTTCTCGAGGGATATGGTGAAAAGTAATCTTCTCAAAGTGTTCTGTCAATTCTTTGATATGGGTGTGATACAGAATCAATTTGGAATCTCGTGTTTCCCATTCTCCTTTCGTCTGATGGATGACCAACAATGAGTCTCCATATACCTCAAGAAATTTTACATTTGATTCGATAGCTGCTTTAATGCCCATAACACATGCCTCATATTCTGCAATATTGTTTGTACAATCAAAACACAACCTATCCGTAAATGGAGTGAACTGGTTCTCAGGGGAAATCAAAATGGCTCCAATTCCCTGCCCCAGCGCATTAGAGGCACCATCAAACACCAACCTCCAATTTTCTTTATCAAATGATTTGGTCTCTTCATCTAAAGTCATTATGCCTTCATCGAGGAATTCACACTGCATTGATTGATAATCTTCTATCGGTTGTTGGGTCAAATACTCTGCTAGTGCGCTTCCTTTGATAGATTTTTGTGTAACATATACCAAATCGTATTCTAATAACAACATTTGCCAACGGGCAATCCTTCCAGTAAGAGCAGGTTTCTCAAAGATGTACTTAATTGGGTCCATTTTAGACACCAACCAAGTTGTATGACATAACATATATTGCCTCAACCGACGAGCAGCCCATGCCAATGCGCAACATGTTCGTTCAAGTAGTGAATACTTTGTTTCACAACTGGTGAACTTTTTGCTCAAATAATAAATAGCATGTTCTTTCCTACCAGATTCGTCATGTTGTCCCAGTACACATCCCATTGATTCATCAAGTACTGTTAAGTACATAATAAGGGGTTTCCCCAGAACAGGAGGTACTAAGACGGGAGGTTTTGATAAGTATTGCTTAATCTTTTCGAAAGCCTTTTGACAATTCTCATTCCATTCAACCTTTTGGTCTTTGCGCAACAATTTAAAAATTGGCTCGCATGTAGCGGTGAGATGCGATATAAACCTCGTAATGTAATTCAATCTACCCAAAAAGCCACGAACTTCTTTTTCTGTGCGTGGAGCTGACATTTCTTGTATTGCTCTTACTTTATCTGGGTCCACTTCTATCCCTTTTTGACTAACGATAAACCCAAGTAACTTGTCTGATCTTACACCAAATGTGCATTTAGCAGGGTTTAAACGGAGTTTGAACTTCCTTAGTCGCTCAAATAACTTTTGAAGGTTAACAACATGGTCTTCTTCGGTCCGAGATTTTGCAATCATATCATCCACATAAACCTCTATTTCCTTATGCATCATGTCATGAAACAAAGTTATCATTGCTCTTTGATAGGTTGCCCCAGCATTCTTCAATCCAAATGGCATCACTTTATAGCAGAAAGTCCCCCATTGTGTGATGAATGTAGTTTTCTCCATATCTTCGGGAGCCATCTTGATTTGATTATACCCTGAGAAACCATCCATGAAGGAGAAAAGAGAGTATTGAGCAGAGCTATCCACCAGGACGTCAATATGAGGCAGAGGAAAATCATCTTTAGGACTAGCTTTGTTTAAATCCCGATAGTCAACACACATTCGAACCTTTCCATCCTTTTTTGGAACTGGTACAATATTAGCCACCCATTGAGGATATTTTGCTACTGCTAAGAAACTAGCATCAAATTGCTTTTTGACCTCTTTTCTAATTTTAAGTGACATATCAGGTCTCATTCTCCTCAATTTTTGTTTAATTGGAGCATATTCAGGCTTGAGTGGTAGCTTGTGTTCAACTATGTTAGTATCTAGCCCAGGCATATCCTGATATGACCATGCAAAGACATCCACATAATTAAATAAAAGTTTAACCAACTTTTCTCGTTCACTTTCTTTCATAGACATACCAATTTTAACTTCTTTCTTATCATGTTCACTCCCTAGGTTGACCACCTCAACAGGTTCTTGATAGGGTTGGATTATCTTAGCTTCTTGTTCAATTAACTTTTCTAGTTCTGGGGGAGGCTCATAGTCATCTTCACATTCCTCATCAGCATGATTAATTAGATGTTCAAAATTACAAGAAATGGTTCTAGTGCTGCCATTTTCAACATATTCGTTTTCGACTCTGCATTGTTTAAATTAAGGGGGAAAAAAAGAAAAAAAAAATGAATAAGGATTGCCAAAAAAGAAAAGAGAAAGACAAAAACTGGAGAATTCAAAAATGCATTTATTTATAATAAGTACGGAATTGAAATACATATGCCCTAGTTAATTATCCTTATAGCCTTGGGCATAGCAAAAGGAGTTTTAAATAAATACATAATTACTTTGAACATGAATTAACAAACACGGGAAATTCGAGGATCTTCCAATTATTGAGACTGGTGTTTGGAGGACAAGGGTACACTAGCTTGAGGGTGTCATCATCAACATGATCCTCTTCTGTAACAGCCACTTGATGAGCATATATTATTCCGGCACTTTGAAAAGTTTGGCGAATGTCACAAATAGGAATCTTATGTGAATTCGGTGTCCAGTTTTCTCTTTTTCCCTTCGCATCCTTCTCTTTATCAGCTTGAGTAGGTACATATCCCAACCCGTACCTATTGTTCTTTTCTGGTATTTCTATCAACTTTCCCAAATTAAGAAAAACTCCTCCTTCCAACATAGATTTGGTAAACTTCAATGATGTGGTAGATAGTTTTGGTTCTTTTAAATGATATTCTTTACCCATGAAGACAGCATTGGCAATTTCTAATGCTTGAAAAGAAGTCTCTATGGCTTCCTCCGTGTTTTCAATGTAGCCTGTAGAAGATAAATGACTTACTATCATATCTTTTTCCCCAGATATTATTACCAGCTTATTGTTCACTATAAACTTTAGCTTTTCATGGAGGGTGGATGTTACTGCTCCAGCAGCATGAATCCATGGTCTCCCTAAAAGACAACTGTACGTCGGTTTAATATCCATCACTTGGAAGGTTATCCCAAAGATATGGGGTCCGATTTGAATTGGCAGGTCAATCTCACCAACAACTTGTCTTCTAAATCCATCAAACGCTTTCACCACCAAAGCACTAGGCTTCAAACAGGCCCCCTCAACAAATAGTTTTGACAGTGTTGATTTAGGCATGACATTTAATGATGAACCATTATCTACTAGCACTCGTGCAAGAATATGATCGTGACACCTCACAGAGATGTGCAGTGCTTTATTATGCTCTATCCCTTCAGCTGGTAATTCATTATCACTAAAACTCAAGCAACTACTAGCAGTGATGTTACCGACAACTCCATCAAACTGATCGACAGTGATATCGTGAGTAACATGAGCTTCATTTAAAACTTTCATCAGTGCTCTTCTATGTGCTTCAGAGTTTAATAACAAGGAGAGAACTGATATCTTGGAAGGGGTTTGATTTAGCTGATCCACCACTTTATATTCACTTTGCTTGATAAACTTCAAAAATTCATTAGCTTCTTCTTCAGACACCGTCTTTTTATTGGTCTCTTGTCCTTTCATGGAATGGTACATATCTTCTTTCCCTTTTTCCCCATGAACCTCCTTTTTCCTAAGTTGTTCAGGAGTGTATACTCGACCACTCCGAGTCATTCCACCGATTCCTGAGATGTTAGTGACATCAATTCCTTTAGGTTCACAACCATCACTTGGTTGATGATTAGCCAAGTGGGATGTGACTTCGTATTTCCACGATACTGCCTTGGTGTTTCCATAAGGAAAAGGGATCGGTGGTTGCACAATTATTGCATTTGGCTTGCTAGGAGTTGGCTTAAGATTCTTATTTTTGTAAAGAATTTCCAATGGTTTTGGGAAAGATATACTACTTTCCATACACGATCCCATGGTGAACACATGACTATCTGTTGCATATTGGTCTATCCCATCTTCAATGACATTGACAGAGGCATCCCTGTGGCCCGGTAAAGGATTACTCCCTATGTTGGGACCGTCTTCCTTGAAGGTAAGCCATTTTGCCTTAATCAATTCTTGCACTTTAGATTTTAGGGCTTGACAATCTTCAATGGAATGCCCAACGGCTTCTGCATGATATTCACATTTGGAATTCGGATTATACCATTTTGGAAATGGTGGTTCAAGAGGTTTCGTTGGTCTTATGACTACCATTGAATTTTGAAGTAAATGGGGCAACAATTGGCTATATGTGACGGGAATTGGATCAAAACGGGTTATCCTTTTTTCTCGATTGATAGGTGGTCTATAGGGATTTGAGATTGGGTTCTGGTTCCATTGATTTTGTGGGGAAAATGTGGTTGGTGGTGGTTGATAAAAAGGTGGTCTTGAAGGGTGATATTGAGGGTATGGAACTTGTGTAGTTGCGGCCACATATGGATAAGGGATGTAAGAAGTCTGTGGTATCGGGGGCTGGAAATTTGGGGGTCGATAAGAATTGATGGGTGGAAAATAGGAGACTCTAGGGCTTATCATTACAGCATTGGCATCCCCCTCTCTCTTTTTTGTGAGTGTCGGTTGGGGTCGTTTCACACTAGTTGCTGCATAGACGATCTTGCCACTCCTCATCCCGCTTTCTATCCTTTCTCCTATCATGACAAGGTCAGAAAAGTTTGATGATATACTCCCAATCATCTTGTCATAAAAAGGCGACTAGAGAGTATCCATAAACATACCCACCATTTCTCTTTCAGATAATGGAGGTTCTACTTGTGATGCCATTTCCCTCCACCGTTGTGCGTATTCTTTGAAAGCTTTGTTGTCCTTTTTCAAGGAATTTTGCAATTGCATCCTATCAGGGGCCATGTCAACGTTGTACTTGTATTGCTTCAAAAAGGCATCAGCTAGGTCTTTCCATGAACGAATTTGATTTTGCTCAAGATGCATATACCAACTTAACGATGCCCCACTCAGGCTGTCTTGGAAAAAGTGAATGAGAAGTTTATCATTATGAGCACGAGATGCCATTTTTATGCGGTACATAGTTAGATGATTTTTAGGACATGTGTTGCCCTTGTATTTTTCAAAGTCAGGAACCTTGAATTTGGGAGGGATAGTCACATCAGGAACCAAACACATATCGAAAGCTTCAAGGCCATAAACATTATACCCCTCAATTGCTTTTATTCTCTCTTCCAAGACATGGAATTTTTCCTTTGATTGTGTATCATCCCCAATGTGAGGTTGATGCCAATTCCCATTAGCACCGAAATTGGGTACTTGAGGTGCAATATATGGAGTATTTTCCGAGGGTAGAGTATTTTGGGGTGGTAGATATCCCAGAGGAGATGGAACTTGTGATTGGTTTGGGTTTTGGGGGTTTAAGTGGTTTGGGTTGTTTTCCATGGGGTTGACGACTAAGGGTGGAGTATAACCAGGTGGAAGACCGTACATAGGAAATTGTATAGGTGTTATACGAGGTTGTTGGATAGTCGGCGTAAAGCCTGGTGGATGAGAAGGAGTGGTTTGTTGTTCTTCATTTACAGCCGGAGGATTCTCATCTATATTCCCCTTCCTTGACAAAGTCTGTATAGCTTCTAAGATTTGATCGACCTTGTCCTTCAATTGGTTGACATCCATTCTCATCACCTCTTGATTCTGCTCAAGTTCTTCCATGATCTTTGAGTTTGCACGAGTCCGATAAGGATGTCGGGGAAATAGCTTTATTGATTTTTTCTGAATTTTTTTTTAAACAATAAAAAATTTATGAGTATGTATTAAACATGAATGGAATGCAATTGTTATCTCCTTTTTTATGTGGATGTTGGGGAATCATAAGTCTTGCACGAATTATTAATGAAAGAAGAACATGGGAATCGATAAACAAAACAGCAAATCCTTCATTGATGAGAAAAAAGTACATTGCATTTAAATTAAAAAGCTACATCGATTATGGTATTTCAATCATCTTTTTCAAAAGGACAACCAATCTTCTCCTCCAATTCTTCTACTAAATGTTTGCAATATTCGACGAACTTGTAGACTTTGATTGGAGTGTTGAGTGGATGCATTACTGCATCAATCTCTCTCAGATGTTTTGGAATTTTTATGATTGCCTGATTAGCTAGCATGACCAATTTTGAAAAGCAATATTTCCAATGATTTCCTTTATCTTCCAACTCTTTATAAATCTCTTGATTCTTCAATTGTCCAAGAAACACCATGAAACGCTCCTCCCAATATATGGTTTCATCCTTCAAGTCATCATAGATCTTTTCTTGATAATCAATGTAATTCTTCAACTCACTAGAAGTTTCCATTTCTGTTTTTAGTGCATCTTGGTGTTTTGAGAGTAATTCTTCAATTTCTTCTTTATGTTGCCTCTCATCCCTTACTTGACTCTCGTATTTAGCTACCATTTCTTTTAGTTGTTTCTTTAAATCTTCAAACTCTTTTTTTATCTTCTTCTCAGAGCTCGCTGATTTTGTCCACAACTGCTTCCACATGTAGGCTTCTTCAATAGCTGCATTCTTTTCTTCATTTCGCACATCTAACTCTTCATTTGCACCTCTCAAACAAATTTGTACGTCAATTTTATTTTCTTTTTCAATTTTCAACCTCTTGTTGCTTCTCTCAATAAACTGACTCTTACAAGTGTTTTCTGATCGTAAGTTCTCGTTCTCTTGAGAGACTTTTTCTAACTTCGCTTCTAGCTCTTTTCTCTCCTCTTCGGACTTCAACAATAATGCTTTGAGTTCCTCTATCTCTTCATTGGTAGCAAGAGTAGGTTCAGATATTTCTTGATCACTCGAAGGTGTACTGTGGAAAGGCAACTTGATTTCTTGGACTCTATTTTTGAGCCATTGTCGGTAGGGTTCTTTTGTGCTGCAACTTCTGCATCCAAGTACTTTTCCTTTTCTAATAACCTTTTCCCAAGCTCGACTTATTCTTCGCAACATCGGTGGGTCTACCATACCTGTATTGTGCAAAATAAAAGCTTCCAATGACTTATCATCTGGTTTTTCCAACATAGGGTAGCCAAGTTGTCTCAAAGCTACCGCTGGATTGTAATTAATACATCCTTTGGTTCCCATGAGAGGCACATTTGAGAAATCTCCACATTGACATATTACTTCCTCCACCCCTTGTTCTCTATAATACCATGAAATTGTGTCCCCGGTAAGGCTAGCTATACTCTGAGCCCATTCACGATTACTCTTAATCCCAACATGATACCCTTTCTTGAACATGTGAGACACAAACCAAGTATACAACACTGGAACACAACACAAAATTGTTCCCCCTTTCTTCTCATGTCGCATGTGCAGAGAATAGTATACATCAACTAGAATCGCAGGAACTGGGTTTTGTTTATGTTTATTAAAAGCTAAGAAGACATTTATGGCAGCAAAATCTACAAAGTTATCAAGGTTTGGGAATAAAACAATACCATAGATGATGAGGGCCAAAACATCTATAAAAGTACTCCATTCTTCTTTATCAGCTAAATCTTGGCACTTTTGCTCTAGATATTTTCTTGAAAACCCATGAATAGCCCCTTTTTCCTCTTTTGTATTTGCCAACCCTCTTATGTTGATCTTCAACACTTCAGCAATTGTTTCCAGCTTCGGTGGTTGCCCAGTATATCGATAAGGATTTCCTCTTTCTAGGGAGTAACCCAATATTCGTTCAAATAATGTTGGGGCCAACTGAAAATCTTGAAAGGTGAAACATCTTAAGAGAGGATCATAATATTGAGCCAATGCTGTGAGGGCACCTGTTTGCACATTTACTGCCAAGAGATTTAGGATCTTCCCATATTTGTGAAAGAAACTATCACGTTGTATAGTTTTCATTTGACTGCTGATGTCTGTTAAACTTTTCAAATCAGGTTGCTTGAACTTTAAAAGTAAGGTTTTCCTTTTTTCCGATCCCATTGTCCACTTAAATAACACGTGATTAAGATTTGTATGATTCCCCAAAAATCCTGAAAATTTATGCAAAATGCTATTATGTTTTATTTTTTTTTTTAGAAAAAGAGAAAAAAAAATGTCATGAGGTATGAATGAAACTAATATATATATATATATATATATAAACTCTTGAATATATGAAATAAATTATTGATTTTTACAGATATTCTTACAATGAAAGGGTCTATTGGCTTATGTAGTGAAATTCTCACAAGGGAGACTCTACGGTTCTAAACACGGTTCCTAGAGCCAATAATCCTATTTTGGAATATTGCCAACAACAATAGGTAAACTATTTGGAGTGACATTAACCTCAACAGGATCAAACTCTAGGTGAGATCTTCATGTTAACCAAACAGGATGTACATCCAGAAGGCTACCACTACGCAATCTCGAATCTAAACTTAAGTTTTGTTCAAACCCGGGTATAAGGTTCCACTCATAAGTGTGTGTCTTAATAAAAGTGTAGGCATAGAATAAGCATAATTCAATAAATCCATAATACTAACAAAACATATACATATACAAAATAAATAGATAAATAAAATAAAATAAAGTAAAATAAAAATAATTTACTAGCTTAAAAGAATATTATAATGTTAGCTAATACTTATTAAAAGAATAATAAATACATAAAGAAAATGAAAAAAAAAATAAATAAACAAATATCGAGAAAGTTAAAAAAATATTATGCACAATTAATTTGTTAGGTTTGACTCTCTAATTTCCTCAGTGGAGTCGCCAGCTGTCGCGGCCTAAAATTTCGAGTGTTTCTCGAATTCAATGGAGTCGCCACCAAAATTTATTTTAAAATAGGGAAAATATTGGGAAACCCTTAGAAATAAAAAAAATGATATTTGAAACCAAATTTGAGTTCGGGAGTCGATTATGCGTAGGGAAGGTATTAGCACCCTACGACATCCGCTAAAAAACGGTTGCCTATAATTAATTGTGCAAAATTTATATCAACTTAATTATATTTGTTTCTCTTTATTATTAAATATGGATATAAAATTATTTTTTATAAATATGATTTTCTTGAAATAAAAGCGTGTTAAAAAGAGTAAAAAAAAAGTTTTAATTATTGTGCTTGACAAGAGTGTGATCTTGCTGCTACGTATCTCCCGGTGCGATGGAGAAATCAAAGCTACGTAGTTCTTGGTAGAAAATGCGGATGTGTTGATTGCTTTTAAATAAATTGTATTTTAATTTTGACAAACATAAAGAAATAAACTTGTTTGATTTGAATAATTATCTTAAAATATGAACTTTAAGACGATCGAATTGTACAACTCGTGTCTCAAAATTCAATGAGTAAAAAGATGTCACATCTAATTTAATCCTCTTAAAAATATTTTATTTTTTTATTTTTTTAAATTGAATTTCAAAACAAACAAATAGTTTAGTTTGTATCTTAACAACTCCAAGATTAAATAATAATAATAATAATAATAATAATAATAATAATAATAATAATAATAATAATAATAATAATAATAATAATAATAATAATAATAATAATAATAATTAAATAATTTTTTTAAAAGAAATAAGTTTTAGAGTTATCAAAATATATAATTTGTATTATGTAACTCCGAGATTAAAAGATTTTAATTAACTTTAAATAATTTTTATGATTAATTTGTTTATGATTTTTTTTAGTTTATTAATATATTTGTGATTATGAGATTTAGAACCATCAAATTGTCACAATTTGTGTTCTAATAACTCAAAGATTAAAAAGATGTCACATCTTGTTAATACTCTTAAGAAATTCTATTATTTTTTATTTATTTTTAATATTAAATTTCAAAGTTAAAAAAAAGATAGTACAACTTAAAAAAAAATATGTCATATCTAAAATAAAAAAAATAAAAAGCGATAACAATATAACAATTATTTTTTATATTAGAGATTGGTTAAATATTCAAGCATATATGTTTTTAAAATAAAAGGCACATATTTTAAAAATAAAAGGGCACAAATGAAACTAAAAAAAATGGAGTTGGACCTAAAAACGTAAATGGGCCGCATAAAAGAACCATGGCCCAATATCTTCAGAAACCTAATTGGTAAAACAAAAACCCTAACTTGAAAAAAGGCATAGGCAAAACAGAAGCCGTATGCTTCATCATGAAACCAAGACGAGCGGCGGATCCAGAAGAACAAAAACGGCGGCCAAAACAAGCAAGGTTCGAATCCTATCCTTTCTAACCTTCTAATACTTCTCAATCAAATCTATAACAATAATAACTTTTATTACTAGGAAATATAAAATGAAAAAAAAAAAAAAAGCGAAAATACCTTCACCCTTCTTCAAGTTGTTACTCTGTTTGTCTGGATAACAATGATAAAAATTCGATCTTGATATGTTTTAGTGTTTAAAATCGAACTCTCAAAAAAAAAAACTCTCCTCTCTATTTCAGAATTTAGAATCTGTGTTTTGTGTTTTTTTTTTCTCCCCCCCTTTTCTTGATTTTCTGCCTCAATTTATAGGAAAAACAATGCATATTTATGTTTTTTTAGATAAATTCGAGTTCTAGATCTTATATTGTTTCGCACTAATTTTGGCTGGATTTTACATTGTTTTTGTAACAAAACTTAAGCAAAGTATGATTTAGGAAATAAATTTTCTGCCCTTATTTGCACAAATGTTAAAAGTAAATTACATTGAGTTGTAGTATGTTTATAGAAAAAATGTTGTTAATACAAAGAAAATAAAAGAAAGTGTGTTGGATTTTGGCAGGTTGTGTTGGTCTTTGTGAAGAAAGAGGAAGAGGAAACGTGAAAGATGTTTGCCGTTGATATTTGCTGTTTAGGTGTTTGTTGTTGCCAATCCAAAAAGAGGAAAAGCTTAAATTGTATTCTTGCAATTAAAATTTTTATTTTTTATATGATTTAAAATTTGATCTACATTTAAATTTTTGAATTGTAAAATATTGATTTTTGTATATTTCTGTAAAACATTTATTAAATATATTATTATTATTATTATTATTATTAAAATAATTTTAAATTATTGGGACAAAAATTAGGTACTACAGCTGACATATATAAGTCCTTAACCAATGTTGCAAATGAAAGGTCACATCAATCTGAAGCTGAGAGGTTTGATCTTGAGGTGGAGCAAGCCACATAAAAGGAGAAAGATCAACAAAAACCAAGAACATTCTTGGTTTCAGCCACAAAAAAGGAGAAAGATCAACAGAAACCAAGAACGTTCTTAGTTCCAGAAAAAAAATAGGCTTAACAAGACAAGAAGGATGAAACCCAATAGAACATGATATGTTTCTAGAACATGAATTAGATGATTATAACCTCATCAAGGACAGAGAAAGAAGGACATCAAAACCCACTCAAAAATGTGGTTATGTAGACATGATCAACTATGCATTACATGTTGCTGAAGATATCGTACAAGAAGATCCCAGTAACTACAATGAAGTTTTTAGGTCTCAAGACAAAGACAAATGGATTTTAGCTATGACTAAGGAGTTGAAATTACTAGATAAGAACAAAACTTGGGAACTCATACCTAAGCTTGCAAACTCTAGAATTGTAGGCAACAAATGGATTTTCAAAAGGAATGAGAGAATTCCAGGAGTTGAACCACTCAGGTTCAAAGCAAGGCTAGTAGCAAAGGGATTCACTCAAAGGGAAGGTGTAGACTACAATGAAATCTTTTCTCATGTAGTCAATAACGCATCTATATGGAGAATTCTAGACATGGTATCAAACTTTGACATGGAGTTAGAGCATATGGATGTCAAAACATCATTTCTCCATAGGGATCACCATGCATGCTATAGTCTGCTCAAGGTCAAACATTTCTCATGTTGTAAGTGTTACAAAAAGGTTTATGGGGAATCCAGGGATGAGCCATTGGCAAGCAGTCAAATGGATTCTAAGGTACCTAAGGGAACTCAAAGCATGTGTTTGGAATACAAAAAAAGTTCAGAATCATCAAAACCAGTTCAAGGATTTGTAGACTCCGATTTTGCTGAAGATTTATATAGAAGAAGATCTCTTACAAAATATGTGTTCACAGTGTTTAACAACACAGTTAGTTGCAAAAATAATTTTCAAAACATAGTGGCATTATCAACAACATAATATGTTGCTCTTGTTGAAGCTGTGAAAGAAGGAATTTCGACGAGAAGATTGATCATTGAACTTGGTGTTAAATAAGAGTAGGTTTGCATAAATTGTGACAGGCAAAGTGTCCTTCATTTGAGTAAAAATCAAATGTATCATGAAAGAACCAATCATATACACAAATGTGGCAAAGAACCAAGCATATATTTCATCAGAGATGTCATTGAAATGAGTGAGATAAATGTGGAAAAGGTGCACACAAGTGACAACTCAGCTGACAAGTTTACAAAACCTATCACACTTAGCAAATTCAAACATTGTTTGGATATGTTGCAAATCAAGTTCATAAAGTGAAATCAAGGACTAAGAGGATATGATTGGATGAATCACAAGCTGAAGATTCTCATTTGGTACCAAGGTGGAGATTTTTAATATGTGGTACTCAATTAGAAGACTTTGGAGATGAAATTTGTTTTGGGTGTTGGTACCAGTAACCTCTGTTAAATGAAAATTATGCGGAAGATTACCTATTTTTAGAGATATGCGCAGCAGTTTAACAAATCGTACATTTATTAAACATAGCATCAAATAAGGTCCCAAAACTACAATACAAATGAATGCACAAAGTATATGGATCAAAGAATATATTGAGAGATGCACCAGTTACGTTTATTATTCAAGATATTGATTCACTTACAATCATGCTGGAAACAGTCTTTCATGTAATATCAAAATATGTAGAAAGATATTCAAGTACTCAATCAATATCAAACAAATACACAATGCAGAAATTAAAAAGAGATAAGGGTAAGAAAGATTGTACGCAGTGATTTATACTGGTTCAGCCGTTGTTGAACGACCTACGTCCAGTCCCAAGATCAAATCCAATCTTGGCCTTTCCAATAGAATATCTCAGAATCCGTTTACAGATGTTCTAGCTCCTCGCCTATCAATCTAAAACGATTCTTTCTATTCTATTCTTATCTCCCTGAATCCCAGAGTTTATCTCCCATAAACTCTTCCAAGATTACAGTCAAGTTTCTTCTTGATGAGACCTCTCAATCACAGAAGATAACCACCAGTTAAGACTGGATTTCTCAATGTTATTTGTTTTAAGAATTTGTTTACAGATGTATCTAAACAGAAATTACACAGAAATTTCTTCAGCAGTCTTCTTCTCTAAAGTTGTTTCTTCAACAATCTTTCTCAGTTCTTGTTGATCATGAAAGATGAATCTTCATGACTGAAAAAGTAATGTTCAAAGTTATTTCACAGTGAGAAACAAAGATATCAGAAAGTTATGTGTACGTTGTTGTATATCTTAGAAGAAGAGACTGAAAAACAGTTTATATAGTTTCAGGAAAAACAACATATGCATCGATTTACCCAATCGATTCATTAAAGTCATAATGCTGGTTAATCGATTTCCTCAATCGATTTCGCGAGTCTTGTTTTTCTTGAATCTTGAAACTGTACATTCTAATTGATTTACTCAATCGATTATTTTAAGTAGTTCTTCAAACTTTGATGACAGTATATAATTAAATCGATTTGCAGAATCGACTTGATGTGTTTTGTTCAAACAACGAGATCAAAACCATCGATGTGCTTAATCGATTGAACCATTCAGTCATCTCTGTTTATAAAACTTTTATGTCAATCGATTGTGCCAATCGATTGTGGACTTTAAGTCTGAAGTTATTTTCATCAGTTGGGTTATTCAATCGATTTACCAAGTCGATTGATACCAACATTTATAACACAGATGTATATAAACAGATTGTAGTAATCGATTGTGTATGTTCCAGACCTAAGTTATTTTGAAACTTGTTTTAGTGAATCGATTGGCCTAATCGATTTAGTAAACAGGTTTGGCTCTGGGACATTAACAATCGATTGTTTCAATCGATGTAGACAAAACAAAATTAAAGAAGTGATTATTTCAATCGATTTGCCAAATCGATTGCCTGCAAAACGTGCTACTGACTTGCACATTTTAATTTCAGTAAGAATGTCAATCGATTTGTCTAATCGATGTAAACAATCAGTTCAGTCTTAGTGATTTACTCAATCGATGTGCCTAATCGATTTGTGGCAAACTGGCTCTCTGACTTGTACAATTTATTTTCCAATATGTGTACCAATCGATTTGGAGAATCGATTGATAGCCCGTTTGATTTCTTCAAGGATGTACAAATCGATTGTGCTAATCAATTGGGTAACACCAAACTTTATAAACTTATTCAACCCTGTTATAGAATCGATTGTACTAATCGATGTGCTCATGGATCATCAAGATTTTGTTGATTCCTTGAGTTCCAAGCAATTGTCTCGAGTATGTAGGATTGAATTTGTTGTTCCTGAAATTTTTCTCAGTTGACAGTGTTAGATGTATTTCAAATTGGATGCTTGTCAATAACATCAAAAACGAACATATGTCTAACAATCTCCCCCTTTTTGATTTAAGTGACAAACATGCAATTTTAACTTGAGAAAAAAAAATTCAAAGGAATTATAAGTAACAGTTTTAGTAGAGCTCCCCCTAAGTTCAATATTCATAGAGAGTAAAGATAAGGATTAGAGCAATAAAACTGATAAAATAAAGCAATAAAGAAATTACAGTTAGCACAAGTTATAATTTCTCTCCCCCTTTTGTCAGTTAAGGCAAAAAGTGGTGAAAGAGAAATGTTTGCTCCCCCTGAGGTTGTAGCAAACCTGAATACTGCTCTACAAAGAATCTAGAAAAGATTAGTAATAACAAGCAGTAATGCCAGTAATATTATAACTTAGTTGAAAACAATTTTGGAATAGTGTACAAAATATAAACAGATTATGGCGCGCACTAGACAATATGAAAATGAAATGCAGCAGTTGAAATGATTAACAATCTCAAGGTTCATTAATCAAAAAGAATTACATTCATCATGATCATTACAAAACGAAAGCAAAAAAAACAAAGACAAACAAAACTAAGAAGCCTAAGGTCCTAAACGCCTAGAGATGCTGGTCCTCATTATTAGCAGGGGATGAGGCTGAGACCGCTGTATTAACCTCAGCAGGTGTCTCCTCACCATGAGTTGCAGCAACCTCTACTGGTGTTGGAGCAGGTTCTTCAGCCGCCTGTCTTCCTATTTCAACAACATCGCTGAAGGACAACTTAATGCCCAGATGTTCCTGAATAGCTGCCACGTCTTGCGCCATCTGATTTTGGTCTGCTTGAATCTTCTGAATAGCAGCTTCAATCCTTTCATCAGATGCCTCCATCTTAGCGTTGTGAACTGCTTGTGCTGCCATAAATTCAAGCAGTTTGGTGAGCACTTCCGATTCTGCTGAAACATTCTCCGCAGCTGGTTGTTCAACACCTTGCTGGGTTTGTTCAATAGAAGTCTGAGGTCGCTTCCAAACTCCATTGACTTTTCGCAGCTGCATTTGGTTCACGATGGATTCACCAAATGTTAGGACGGTCTTCGAGACTTCTTCACCCTTCAGAGATACCTTGAAGTGAGTGAGAATCTTCGTGACGAGCTGTGGATACGGAAGTACCAACTTCCCTTGAGCAGCTTCTAGCATGTGCCTGAGAATAATCCATGCCCAGCTCATCTTGAGCTCTTTGCATAGACCCCACAGTAGCACGATATCCAGCCGTTGCACAACTGCGTGATTTCCGGAACGTGGAACCAGCATCCGGGTGAGGGCGTACATCAACATCCGTTGCTGAACCTTCATCTGGCCTATAGGGAGTGAAACAGATTCCACGAACCCTTCGACCATAAGATCCTGCACAGCTGCTTGCCTATCCAGATACTCTTCCCATCCGTCGTCATCAGCGTCTGCTTCGGTGCTGCCATCCACTGAGTTTCCAAAGTAGGGAAGTCCTGACAGAGTAGAGAACTCTTCGAAAGACATCGAAATCTTCTTCCCTTTGACTGTTGCTTTGAAGCCGGTGTCGGTCATCTTGAAATTTGAGTAGAATATCCGTATAAGATTCAGATATGTATCAAGCGAACAGGATAAGAAGTCTTCTAAACCATGAAACCGGAGATGGTTTTGAAATGAAAAACCATTACTATCGAAGTAGCTGAAGTCCAAGACGCGAGCTTCGTGTATTTTTCGATTTACAAAAGCTTGCGGAAGTTTGAATTCATCAGCTTGATTAGGTGGAGGAGCAGTTGATTTCTTTGGAGTAGTCTTTTTCTTTTTCCTTTGCGATATTTCCTTCATTGCGTCAGCGAGCAATTTTTCAGTCGGAGCTTCCTTTCTCTTTTTGGGTTTACCTTGATCAGGGGCAATACCTTTACCCTTATCTTGAGATGCAATCTTGTGTGTAGGTATTGGTACCCGTTTTGGAAGAGTGGGTGGTGGAGACGGAGTCCTCCCACTAGATGAAGAAGATGAAGGTGAAAGAGAAGGGGTTCGGGGTTGAGTTTGCTTAACACGAGCCATTAAAAAAAAATTGTGACACAATGAAGATTTGAAGGAAAGAAAAGTGTTTGGGAGTTGAAAACAGAGACTTTTTGAGAAATATTGCAGAAAATAGAAGTTGCAATCGATTAGGAAGATTGGAAAAGGATGGAAAATCGATTGTCACTGTTTCTTTTATAGAAAAAAAAAAACCAGAAATCGATTTCTCCAATCGATTTGATGACCGTTACTGGGGAAGATCAACCAACAGAGCCGTTAGATCCTGCAACGGCTAGTAAAAACTGTAACGGTAACTATGCCAATCGATTACCCAAATCGATTCATGAAGTTACGCAATCGATTACCCAAATCGATTTCGTATCAACTTAACAGTTCTCACATCAGTTTAACTCAGAATACACTTCAACAACTAACACAGAGTCGATGTCCCCAATCGATTCTTTTTAAAGAAATCAACAAGCTCAATCGATTTCCCAAATCGATTTCGAGCAATTTCAGAAGACTTTCATCTCAGTTCAGAAAAAATACCTGCTTCAGCATCGATTTACCAAATCGATTCTTTTAAAGAAATAAAAACCACATATAAATCAATCGATTTCCCAAATCGATTTCGTGTTCACAGTTTTAAAAAAAACATATTATGGGTCACATCGATTAGGGCAATCGATTGTGTAACACATTTTCATGTGTAATCACAGCACAATCGATTTCGCAAATCGATTTGACACATAATTCAGATCTGACTAGGATCAATTATGCCTAATTTCATCCTAATGTGACGGAAACTTTCCTTTGGCAATGCTTTGGTGAAGATGTCTGCTAGCTGTTCAGTTGTGTTGACGTATTCCAACTTGATATTCCCACACTGAAACTGATCTCGAATGAAGTGATGCCGAATCTCGATATGCTTGGTCCTGGAATGCATAACTGGGTTCTTAGTGATACTGATCGCACTTGTGTTGTCGCACAAGATAGGAACAGTTCCTAAGTCCACACCAAAGTCTAACAAATGCTGTTTCATCCACATGATCTGAGCACAGCAACTTCCAGCTGCAATGTACTCAGCTTCTGCTGTTGACAAAGCGATACTGGTTTGCTTCTTGCTGAACCAAGATACAAGTGAATTACCCAGCAAATGACAAGTACCAGAGGTACTCTTCCTATCCAGTTTGCACCCAGCAAAATCTGAATCTGAATATCCAACCAAAGAACAAGTTGATCCCTTAGGATACCATAAACCAAGGTTCCTAGTTCCAACTAAATATCTGAAAATCCTCTTAACTGCACTAAGGTGAGACTCTTTAGGATTTGATTGATACCTCGCACACAAACAAACACTAAACATGATGTCAGGCCTGCTTGCTGTGAGATAGAGCAATGATCCTATCATGCCTCTATACCTTGTAACATCCACTGGTTTACCCAACTCATTTCTATCTAAAAGGTTTCCTTGGCTCATAGGAGTATCAATGGGCTTGAAGCTATCAAATGAAAATTTCTTTATCAAGTCATTAGAATATTTTGTTTGACTAATGAAGATACCTTGCTTGCTTTGGTTAATTTGAAATCCCAAAAAGTATGACAGTTCACCCATCATTGACATTTCAAATTGACCTTTCATTAGATTTTCAAAATTTTTGCATAGCTTATCATTTGTAGATCCAAATATTATGTCATCAACATAAACTTGGACCAGCAAGATATCTTTATCAGTAGTTTGTATGAAAAGAGTTTTATCCACATTTCCTCTTAAGAAGTTTTGTGAAATGAGAAAGTTGCTAAGTTTCTCATACCAAGCTCTAGGGGCTTGTTTCAATCCATAGAGAGCTTTTGTTAGCTTGTAGACATGATTTGGAAATTCTGTATTTTCAAAACCAGGTGTTTGGCTAACAAAAACTTCCTCTTGGATCTCACCATTGAGAAAGGCACTTTTCACATCCATTTGATAAAGCTTAAAGTCCATTATACAAGCATAAGCAAGGAGGATTCTAATGGCTTCTAGTCTTGCTACAGGGGCATAGGTTTCATCAAAATCTACTCCCTCCTCTTGGTTGTAACCCTTGGCCACTAACCTAGCTTTATTTCTAGTTATAACACCATTCTCATCTAGCTTGTTCCTAAACACCCACCTAGTTCCTATGATATGCTGGTTTTCTGGTTTAGGTACTAGCTGCCACACTTTGTTCCTCTCAAACTGGTTTAACTCCTCTTGCATGGCTACTATCCAGTCAGGGTCCAAAAGTGCTTCTTTAATGTTTTTGGGTTCTACTTGGGAAACAAAGGCTGTAAGGTTGCAAAATTCTCTAAGGGATTTTCTGGTTGAAACACCTTTTGAAATCTCTCCAATAATATTGTCTATGGGATGGTTCTTGGCAAACTTCCACTCTTTGGGTAGATCATCTTCCCTAATAGGTTCTACACAGTCAGGATTGGTTGGAGGTTCAGGTTCACTGGTTTCTACAGGTTCAGAATCAACAATATCGTCCAATGAGTTACCAACTGTAGTAAGAGTGCTGTTCAAGTTTTCATCAAATTTGACATGGACAGACTCCTCTATAGTTTTGGTTCTTTTATTGTAGATTCTATATGCCTTACTAACCTGGGAATACCCCAAAAAGATGCCCTCGTCTGCTTTAGGATCAAATTTACCTAGATGTCCCTTGCCATTGTTTAACACAAAGCATTTACACCCAAAAATCCTAAAGTAGGAGATGTTAGGCTTTCTCCCTTTGTATAACTCATAAGGAGTTTTCTTAAGAAAAGGCCTAATCAACACTCTATTAATAACATGTGTGGCAGTGTTAATCGCATCAGCATTTGATAATAAGCAACAGGCAGAATTAACAGGCATATCAGTTAAATCTAACATGTATATATTATTAACTCTATTACCTACTAATTTCATGCTTTTGTCATGCTTGTTTTCAATTGTGCAAGAGAGTGGTGAAAAGCTTACTTGAAAACCATTGTCACACAGCTGACTTATACTTAGAAGGTTATGTTTCAGCCCTTCCACATATAAGACATTTTTAATTATGGCAGTTGATTTGCTGCCAATGTTACCTTCACCGCATATCTTGCCCTTGTTGTTATCGCCGTACTTTACGAAACCACCTTCTTTCAGATTGAGGGATACAAACATTGATTTGTCCCCTGTCATATGCTTTGAGCATCCACTATCAAGATACCATTGGTGTTTTGTGGATCTCAAGCATACCTGCAATAGGATTAGAATTTGCATTTAGGTCCCCAATACAAATTGGGTCCTGGGGGGTTAATTTTAACATCTTGTGTCTTCATTTTCCAAATCTGTTTACATCCTCTATTGGCAAGTCTTTTAAATTTGCAATTGTAAACAAAATGTCCTTTTCTACAACAGAAATGACAAGTGACAGCAGAGGATGCAAACTGTTTTGGTTTGACAAAGACATTATGCAAATGACTAGACTTAGCATATTTTTGGTTATTTTTAACATTTTCATAACCTATGCCATGTTTAGTCATATTCCGATTTGCATGCTTTTTGCTATTAAAACCAAGTCCAGATTTTATATTGACACTTCTCTGGTTGCTAAGAATATCATTTAGTTTATCCTTGCTACTAGAGAGTTTCAATAAATCAGACTTCAATAATGCAACAGAATTCTCAAGATCAATGCATTTGGCAGATTTATCATGTGAGTCCTTTTTCAGTTGTTCACATAAGTCTTCAATCTTTTTATAGTCATTTTTCATTTGATCATGCAATTTACATTGTTGTTCAAGCATTTTCTTAGTGTTTACTAATTGCTTAACAGATTTAACATATTCAGCATGCAGTTCGTTAAATGCATCTTGCAGTTCATCAAAAGAAGGATTATATTGAGAGCTTACCTCACTTTCTGATTCAGAATCCGTTTTAGCCATAAGACACAGATTCGCTTCTTCCGTTTCAGAAGATGTGGACGAATCTTCGTTGTCATTCCACGCAATGTATGCTTTTCTGTTTTTCTGAGCTGGTTCCTTGCCTTTAGGTTTGGAATTTTTGTTCTTGTTCTGCAGCTTGTAACAATCAGCTTTTATATGACCAGGTTTGCCACATTCGTAGCATGTAACTGTTTTACTGTCATTGTTTTTCGAGCTGGATTGCTTTCTGAATTTACTGTCTTTCTTTTTCAGAAATTTCTTAAATCTTTTGACAAGTAGTCCCAGTTCAGGTTCTTCATCATCCTCACTGCTTGATTCATCTGAGTTGGTCTCATGTTCAGATTTGGACTGTTGTGTTTGGGCTTTCAACGACAATCCTTTACGTTTCCTGTCAATTTGCTCAGCTTCATTTAGTCGATGTAGTTCCATCTCATGCTCTCTCAGTTTTCCAAACAATGTAGCTATTGTCATGCTTCCTAGATCCTTGGATTCTGCAATGGCAGTGATTTTTGGCTGCCATTCTCTAGTCAAACATCTCATTATTTTACTAATTTGCTGATCATTATCAATCTCTTTGCCTAAGGCATTCAGGTTGTTGACTATGTGCGTGAATCGGGTCTGCATGTCGTTTACTGATTCTTCTTTCTTCATGCTAAACAATTCGTACTCGTGCATGAGAGTATTTATCCGAGCTCTCTTTACATCTGTGGTTTCTTCATGCGTTTCCTGAAGTGTATCCCACATTTGTTTTGCTGTTTTGCAATTTGAGACTCTGAAGAATTCATCATGACTCAAGGCTGCAGTTATAATGTTCTTTGCTTTGGCGTTGTACCCAACCTTCTTTTTGTCTTCATCAGTCCAGTCACTTTTTGGCTTTAGGATTGCTGATTCACCTGTACCTGCTATGGTTGGCACAAATGGTCCATTTTCTACAGCATCTAGAATATCAATACCACTAGCTTCAAGAAAAATTAACATGCGTTGTTTCCAATACATGTATGCGGCCCCGTTAAAAGCGGGAGGCCTAGCTAATGATGCACCCTCTCCTAGGAAATCAGAGGTCATGATTTTTGATGAGAGTTACTCTAACAAAAATTGGCTCTTATACCAATTGTTGGTACCAGTAACCTCTGTTAAATGAAAATTATGCGGAAGATTACCTATTTTTAGAGATATGCGCAGCAGTTTAACAAATCGTACATTTATTAAACATAGCATCAAATAAGGTCCCAAAACTACAATACAAATGAATGCACAAAGTATATGGATCAAAGAATATATTGAGAGATGCACCAGTTACGTTTATTGTTCAAGATATTGATTCACTTACAATCATGCTGGAAACAGTCTTTCATGTAATATCAAAATATGCATAAAGATATTCAAGTACTCAATCAATATCAAACAAATACACAGTGCAGAAATTAAAAAGAGATAAGGGTAAGAAAGATTGTACGCAGTGATTTATACTGGTTCAGCCGTTGTTGAACGACCTACGTCCAGTCCCAAGATCAAATCCAATCTTGGCCTTTCCAATAGAATATCTCAGAATCCGTTTACAGATGTTCTAGCTCCTCGCCTATCAATCTAAAACGATTCTTTCTATTCTATTCTTATCTCCCTGAATCCCAGAGTTTATCTCCCATAAACTCTTCCAAGATTACAGTCAAGTTTCTTCTTGATGAGACCTCTCAATCACAGAAGATAACCACCAGTTAAGACTGGATTTCTCAATGTTATTTGTTTTAAGAATTTGTTTACAGATGTATCTAAACAGAAATTACACAGAAATTTCTTCAGCAGTCTTCTTCTCTAAAGTTGTTTCTTCAACAATCTTTCTCAGTTCTTGTTGATCATGAAAGATGAATCTTCATGACTGAAAAAGTAATGTTCAAAGTTATTTCACAGTGAGAAACAAAGATATCAGAAAGTTATGTGTACGTTGTTGTATATCTTAGAAGAAGAGACTGAAAAACAGTTTATATAGTTTCAGGAAAAACAACATATGCATCGATTTACCCAATCGATTCATTAAAGTCATAATGCTGGTTAATCGATTTCCTCAATCGATTTCGCGAGTCTTGTTTTTCTTGAATCTTGAAACTGTACATTCTAATCGATTTACTCAATCGATTATTTTAAGTAGTTCTTCAAACTTTGATGACAGTATATAATTAAATCGATTTGCAGAATCGACTTGATGTGTTTTGTTCAAACAACGAGATCAAAACCATCGATGTGCTTAATCGATTTTACCATTCAGTCATCTCTGTTTATAAAACTTTTATGTCAATCGATTGTGCCAATCGATTGTGGATTTTAAGTCTGAAGTACTTTCCATCAGTTGGGTTATTCAATCGATTTACCAAGTCGATTGATACCAACTTTTATTACACAGATGTATATAAACAGATTGTAGTAATCGATTGTGTATGTTCCAGACCTAAGTTATTTTGAAACTTGTTTTAGTGAATCGATTGGCCTAATCGATTTAGTAAACAGGTTTGGCTCTGGGACATTAACAATCGATTGTTTCAATCGATGTAGACAAAAACAAAATTAAAGATGTGATTATTTCAATCGATTTGCCAAATCGATTGCCTGCAAAACGTGCTACTGACTTGCACATTTTAATTTCAGTAAGAATGTCAATCGATTTGTCTAATCGATTTAAACAATCAGTTTAGTCTTAGTGATTCACTCAATCGATGTGCCTAATCGATTTGTGGCAAACTGGCTCTCTGACTTGTACAATTTATTTTCCAATATGTGTACCAATCGATTTGGAGAATCGATTGATAGCCAGTTTGATTTCTTCAAGGATGTACAAATCGATTGTGCTAATCGATTGGGTAACACCAAACTTTGTAAACTTATTCAACCCTGTTATAAAATCGATTGTACTAATCGATGTGCTCATGGATCATCAAGATTTTGTTGATTCCTTGAGTTCCAAGCAATTGTCTTGAGTATGTAGGATTGAATTTGTTGTTCCTGAAATTTTTCTCAGTTGACAATGTTAGATGTATTTCAAATTGGATGCATAACTGGGTTCTTAGTGATACTGATCGCACTTGTGTTGTCGCACAAGATAGGAACAGTTCCTAAGTCCACACCAAAGTCTAACAAATGCTGTTTCATCCACATGATCTGAGCACAGCAACTTCCAGCTGCAATGTACTCAGCTTCTGCTGTTGACAAAGCGATACTGGTTTGCTTCTTGCTGAACCAAGATACAAGTGAATTACCCAGCAAATGACAAGTACCAGAGGTACTCTTCCTATCCAGTTTGCACCCAGCAAAATCTGAATCTGAATACCCAACCAAAGAACAAGTTGATCCCTTAGGATACCATAAACCAAGGTTCCTAGTTCCAACTAAATACCTGAAAATCCTCTTAACTGCACTAAGGTGAGACTCCTTAGGATTTGATTGATACCTCGCACACAAACAAACACTGAACATGATGTCAGGCCTGCTTGCTGTGAGATAGAGCAATGATCCTATCATGCCTCTATACCTTGTAACATCCACTGGTTTACCCAACTCATCTCTATCTAAAAGGTTTCCTTGGCTCATAGGAGTATCAATGGGCTTGAAGCTATCAAATGAAAATTTCTTTATCAAGTCATTACAATATTTTGTTTGACTAATGAAGATACCTTGCTTGCTTTGGTTAATTTGAAATCCCAAAAAGTATGACAGTTCACCCATCATTGACATTTCAAATTGACCTTTCATTAGATTTTCAAAATTTTTGCATAGCTTATCATTTGTAGATCCAAATATTATGTCATCAACATAAACTTGGACCAGCAAGATATCTTTATCAGTAGTTTGTATGAAAAGAGTTTTATCCACATTTCCTCTTAAGAAATTTTGTGAAATGAGAAAGTTGCTAAGTTTCTCATACCAAGCTCTAGGAGCTTGTTTCAATCCATAGAGAGCTTTTGTTAGCTTGTAGACATGATTTGGAAATTCTGTATTTTCAAAACCAGGTGTTTGGCTAACAAAAACTTCTTCTTGGATCTCACCATTGAGAAAGGCACTTTTCACATCCATTTGATAAAGCTTAAAGTCCATTATACAAGCATAAGCAAGGAGGATTCTAATGGCTTCTAATCTGAGATGGTCCAAACAAATCCATGTGGATAAGTTGTAAAACCCTATTGGTTTTGACCATATCTATAGGGGGAAAAGAAGACTTAACAAGCTTGCTTTGCTCACAGGAGTCACACAGCCTATCTTTAGAAAACTTTCTATTGGGAAGGCCTATGACTAACTGCTTGCTAACAAGTCTATTCAGATGATCAATATGAATGTGTGCAATGCGTTTATGCCATAACCATGTTTCATCAGCATTTGATAATAAGCAACAGGCAGAATTAATAGGCATATCAGTTAAATCTAACATGTATATATTATTAACTCTATTACCTACTAATTTCATGCTTTTATCATGCTTGTTTTCAATTGTGCAAGAGAGTGGTGAAAAGCTTACTTGAAAGCCATTGTCACACAGCTGACTTATACTTAGAAGGTTATGTTTAAGCCCTTCCACATATAAGACATTTTTAATTATGGCAGTTGATTTGCTGCCAATGTTACCTTCACCGCATATCTTGCCCTTGTTGTTATCGCCGTACTTTACGAAACCACCTTCTTTCAGATTAAGGGACACAAACATTGATTTGTCCCCTGTCATATGCTTTGAGCATCCACTATCAAGATACCATTGGTGTTTTGTGGATCTCAAGCATACCTGCAATAGGATTAGAATTTGCATTCAGGTCCCCAATACAAATTGGGTCCTGGGGGGTTAATTTTAACATCTTGTGTCTTCATTTTCCAAATCTGTTTACATCCTCTATTGGCAAGTCTTTTAAATTTGCAATTGTAAACAAAATGTCCTTTTCTACAACAGAAATGACAAGTGACAGCAGAGGATGCAAACTGTTTCGGTTTGACAAAGACATTATGCAAATGACTAGACTTAGCATATTTTTGGTTATGTTTATCATTTTCATAACCTATGCCACGTTTAGTCATATTCCGATTTGCATGCTTTTTGCTATTAAAACCAAGTCCAGATTTTATATTGACACTTCTCTGGTTGCTAAGAATATCATTTAGTTTATCCTTGCTACTAGAGAGTTTCAATAAATCAGACTTCAATAATGCAACTGAATTCTCAAGATCAATGCATTTGGCAGATTTATCATGTGAGTCCTTTTTCAGTTGTTCACATAAGTCCTCAATCTTTTTATAATCATTTTTCATTTGATCATGCAATTTACATTGTTGTTCAAGCATTTTCTTAGTGTTTACTAATTGCTTAACAGATTTAACATATTCAGCATGTAGTTCGTTAAATGCATCTTGCAGTTCATCAAAAGAAGGATTATATTGAGAGCTTACCTCACTTTCTGATTCAGAATCCGTTTTAGCCATAAGACACAGATTCGCTTCTTCCGTTTCAGAAGATGTGGACGAATCTTCATTGTCATTCCACGCAATGTATGCTTTTCTGTTTTTCTGAGCTAGTTCCTTGCCTTTAGGTTTGGAATTTTTGTTCTTGTTCTGCAGCTTGTAACAATCAGCTTTTATATGACCAGGTTTGCCACATTCGTAGCATGTAACTGTTTTACTGTCATTGTTTTTCGAGCTGGATTGCTTTCTGAATTTACTGTCTTTCTTTTTCAGAAATTTCTTAAATCTTTTGACAAGTAGTCCCAGTTCAGGTTCTTCATCATCCTCACTGCTTGATTCATCTGAGCTGGTCTCATGTTCAGATTTGGACTGTTGTGTTTGGGCTTTCAACGACAATCCTTTACGTTTCCTGTCAATTTGCTCAGCTTCATTTAGTCGATGTAGTTCCATCTCATGCTCTCTCAGTTTTCCAAACAATGTAGCTATTGTCATGCTTCCTAGATCCTTGGATTCTGCAATGGCAGTGATTTTTGGCTGCCATTCTCTAGTCAAACATCTCATTATTTTACTAATTTGCTGATCATTATCAATCTCTTTGCCTAAGGCATTCAGGTTGTTGACTATGTGCGTGAATCGGGTCTGCATGTCGTTTACTGATTCTTCTTTCTTCATGCTAAACAATTCGTACTCGTGCATGAGAGTATTTATCCGAGCTCTCTTTACATATGTGGTTCCTTCATGCGTTTGCTGAAGTGTATCCCACATTTGTTTTGCTGTTTTGCAATTTGAGACTCTGAAGAATTCATCATGACTCAAGGCTGCAGTTATAATGTTTTTTGCTTTGGCGTTGTACCCAACCTTCTTTTTGTCTTCATCAGTCCAGTCACTTTTTGGCTTTAGGATTGCTGATTCACCTGTACCTGCTATGGTTGGCACAAATGGTCCATTTTCTACAGCATCTAGAATATCAATACCACTAGCTTCAAGAAAAATTAACATGCGTTGTTTCCAATACATGTATGCGGCCCCGTTAAAAGCGGGAGGCCTAGCTAATGATGCACCCTCTCCTAGGAAATCAGAGGTCATGATTTTTGATGAGAGTTACTCTAACAAAAATTGGCTCTGATACCAATTGTTGGTACCAGTAACCTCTGTTAAATGAAAATTATGCGGAAGATTACCTATTTTTAGAGATATGCGCAGCAGTTTAACAAATCGTACATTTATTAAACACAGCATCAGAATAAGGTCCCAAAACTACAATACAAATGAATGCACAAAGTATATGGATCAAAAAATATATTGAGAGATGCACCAGTTACGTTTATTGTTCAAGATATTGATTCACTTACAATCATGCTGGAAACAGTCTTTCATGTAGTATCAAAGTATGCAGAAAGATATTCAAGCACTCAATCAATATCAAACAAATACACACTGCAGAAATTAAAAAGAGATAAGGGTAAGAAAGATTGTACGCAGTGATTTATACTGGTTCAGCCGTTGTTGAACGACCTACATCCAGTCCCAAGATCAAATCCAATCTTGGCCTTTCCAATAGAATATCTCAGAATCCGTTTACAGATGTTCTAGCTCCTCGCCTATCAATCTAAAACGATTCTTTCTATTCTATTCTTATCTCCCTGAATCCCAGAGTTTATCTCCCATAAACTCTTCCAAGATTACAGTCAAGTTTCTTCTTGATGAGACCTCTCAATCACAGAAGATAACCACCAGTTAAGACTGGATTTCTCAATGTTATTTGTTTTAAGAATTTGTTTACAGATGTATCTAAACAGAAATTACACAGAAATTTCTTCAGCAGTCTTCTTCTCTAAAGTTGTTTCTTCAACAATCTTTCTCAGTTCTTGTTGATCATGAAAGATGAATCTTCATGACTGAAAAAGTAATGTTCAAAGTTATTTCACAGTGAGAAACAAAGATATCAGAAAGTTATGTGTACGTTGTTGTATATCTTAGAAGAAGAGACTGAAAAACAGTTTATATAGTTTCAGGAAAAACAACATATGCATCGATTTACCCAATCGATTCATTAAAGTCATAATGCTGGTTAATCGATTTCCTCAATCGATTTCGCGAGTCTTGTTTTTCTTGAATCTTGAAACTGTACATTCTAATCGATTTACTCAATCGATTATTTTAAGTAGTTCTTCAAACTTTGATGACAGTATATAATTAAATCGATTTGCAGAATCGACTTGATGTGTTTTGTTCAAACAACGAGATCAAAACCATCGATGTGCTTAATCGATTTAACCATTCAGTCATCTCTGTTTATAAAACTTTTATGTCAATCGATTGTGCCAATCGATTGTGGACTTTAAGTCTGAAGTTCTTTTCATCAGTTGGGTTATTCAATCGATTTACCAAGTCGATTGATACCAACATTTATAACACAGATGTATATAAACAGATTGTAGTAATCGATTGTGTATGTTCCAGACCTAAGTTATTTTGAAACTTGTTTTAGTGAATCGATTGGCCTAATCGATTTAGTAAACAGGTTTGGCTCTGGGACATTAACAATCGATTGTTTCAATCGATGTAGACAAAACAAAATTAAAGAAGTGATTATTTCAATCGATTTGCCAAATCGATTGCCTGCAAAACGTGCTACTGACTTGCACATTTTAATTTCAGTAAGAATGTCAATCGATTTGTCTAATCGATGTAAACAATCAGTTCAGTCTTAGTGATTTACTCAATCGATGTGCCTAATCGATTTGTGGCAAACTGGCTCTCTGACTTGTACAATTTATTTTCCAATATGTGTACCAATCGATTTGGAGAATCGATTGATAGCCCGTTTGATTTCTTCAAGGATGTACAAATCGATTGTGCTAATCGATTGGGTAACATCAAACTTTATAAACTTATTCAACCCTGTTATAGAATCGATTGTACTAATCGATGTGCTCATGGATCATCAAGATTTTGTTGATTCCTTGAGTTCCAAGCAATTGTCTCGAGTATGTAGGATTGAATTTGTTGTTCCTGAAATTTTTCTCAGTTGACAGTGTTAGATGTATTTCAAATTGGATGCTTGTCAATAACATCAAAAACGAACATATGTCTAACAATCTCCCCCTTTTTGATTTAAGTGACAAACATGCAATTTTAACTTGAGAAAAAAAATTCAAAGGAATTATAAGTAACAGTTTTAGTAGAGCTCCCCCTAAGTTCAATATTCATAGAGAGTAAAGATAAGGATTAGAGCAATAAAACTGATAAAATAAAGCAATAAAGAAATTACAGTTAGCACAAGTTATAATTTCTCTCCCCCTTTTGTCAGTTAAGGCAAAAAGTGGTGAAAGAGAAATGTTTGCTCCCCCTGAGGTTGTAGCAAACCTGAATACTGCTCTACAAAGAATCTAGAAAAGATTAGTAATAACAAGTAGTAATGCCAGTAATATTATAACTTAGTTGAAAACAATTTTGGAATAGTGTACAAAATATAAACAGATTATGGCGCGCACTAGACAATATGAAAATGAAATGCAGCAGTTGAAATGATTAACAATCTCAAGGTGTTTTGTGGATCTCAAGCATACCTGCAATAGGATTAGAATTTGCATTCAGGTCCCCAATACAAATTGGGTCCTGGGGGGTTAATTTTAACATCTTGTGTCTTCATTTTCCAAATCTGTTTACATCCTCTATTGGCAAGTCTTTTAAATTTGCAATTGTAAACAAAATGTCCTTTTCTACAACAGAAATGACAAGTGACAGCAGAGGATGCAAACTGTTTCGGTTTGACAAAGACATTATGCAAATGACTAGACTTAGCATATTTTTGGTGATATTTAACATTTTCATAACCTATGCCATGTTTAGTCATATTCCTATTTGCATGCTTTTTGCTATTAAAACCAAGTCCAGATTTTATATTGACACTTCTCTGGTTGCTAAGAATATCATTTAGTTTATCCTTGCTACTAGAGAGTTTCAATAAATCAGACTTCAATAATGCAACAGAATTCTCAAGATCAATGCATTTGGCAGATTTATCATGTGAGTCCTTTTTCAGTTGTTCACATAAGTCCTCAATCTTTTTATAATCATTTTTCATTTGATCATGCAATTTACATTGTTGTTCAAGCATTTTCTTAGTGTTTACTAATTGCTTAACAGATTTAACATATTCAGCATGCAGTTCGTTAAATGCATCTTGCAGTTCATCAAAAGAAGGATTATATTGAGAGCTTACCTCACTTTCTGATTCAGAATCCGTTTTAGCCATAAGACACAGATTCGCTTCTTCCGTTTCAGAAGATGTGGACGAATCTTCGTTGTCATTCCACGCAATGTATGCTTTTCTGTTTTTCTGAGCTGGTTCCTTGCCTTTAGGTTTGGAATTTTTGTTCTTGTTCTGCAGCTTGTAACAATCAGCTTTTATATGACCAGGTTTGCCACATTCGTAGCATGTAACTGTTTTACTGTCATTGTTTTTCGAGCTGGATTGCTTTCTGAATTTACTGTCTTTCTTTTTCAGAAATTTCTTAAATCTTTTGACAAGTAGTCCCAGTTCAGGTTCTTCATCATCCTCACTGCTTGATTCATCTGAGTTGGTCTCATGTTCAGATTTGGACTGTTGTGTTTGGGCTTTCAACGACAATCCTTTACGTTTCCTGTCAATTTGCTCAGCTTCATTTAGTCGATGTAGTTCCATCTCATGCTCTCTCAGTTTTCCAAACAATGTAGCTATTGTCATGCTTCCTAGATCCTTGGATTCTGCAATGGCAGTGATTTTTGGCTGCCATTCTCTAGTCAAACATCTCATTATTTTACTAATTTGCTGATCATTATCAATCTCTTTGCCTAAGGCATTCAGGTTGTTGACTATGTGCGTGAATCGGGTCTGCATGTCGTTTACTGATTCTTCTTTCTTCATGCTAAACAATTCGTACTCGTGCATGAGAGTATTTATCCGAGCTCTCTTTACATCTGTGGTTTCTTCATGCGTTTCCTGAAGTGTATCCCACATTTGTTTTGCTGTTTTGCAATTTGAGACTCTGAAGAATTCATCATGACTCAAGGCTGCAGTTATAATGTTCTTTGCTTTGGCGTTGTACCCAACCTTCTTTTTGTCTTCATCAGTCCAGTCACTTTTTGGCTTTAGGATTGCTGATTCACCTGTACCTGCTATGGTTGGCACAAATGGTCCATTTTCTACAGCATCTAGAATATCAATACCACTAGCTTCAAGAAAAATTAACATGCGTTGTTTCCAATACATGTATGCGGCCCCGTTAAAAGCGGGAGGCCTAGCTAATGATGCACCCTCTCCTAGGAAATCAGAGGTCATGATTTTTGATGAGAGTTACTCTAACAAAAATTGGCTCTTATACCAATTGTTGGTACCAGTAACCTCTGTTAAATGAAAATTATGCGGAAGATTACCTATTTTTAGAGATATGCGCAGCAGTTTAACAAATCGTACATTTATTAAACATAGCATCAAATAAGGTCCCAAAACTACAATACAAATGAATGCACAAAGTATATGGATCAAAGAATATATTGAGAGATGCACCAGTTACGTTTATTATTCAAGATATTGATTCAGTTACAATCATGCTGGAAACAGTTTTTCATGTAATATCAAAATATGTAGAAAGATATTCAAGTACTCAATCAATATCAAACAAATACACAATGCAGAAATTAAAAAGAGATAAGGGTAAGAAAGATTGTACGTAGTGATTTATACTGGTTCAGCCGTTGTTAAACGACCTACGTCCAGTCCCAAGATCAAATCCAATCTTGGCCTTTCCAATAGAATATCTCAGAATTCGTTTACAGATGTTCTAGCTCCTCGCCTATCAATCTAAAACGATTCTTTCTATTCTATTCTTATCTCCCTGAATCCCAGAGTTTATCTCCCATAAACTCTTCCAAGATTACAGTCAAGTTTCTTCTTGATGAGACCTCTCAATCACAGAAGATAACCACCAGTTAAGACTGGATTTCTCAATGTTATTTGTTTTAAGAATTTGTTTACAGATGTATCTAAACAGAAATTACACAGAAATTTCTTCAGCAGTCTTCTTCTCTAAAGTTGTTTCTTCAACAATCTTTCTCAGTTCTTGTTGATCATGAAAGATGAATCTTCATGACTGAAAAAGTAATGTTCAAAGTTATTTCACAGTGAGAAACAAAGATATCAGAAAGTTATGTGTACGTTGTTGTATATCTTAGAAGAAGAGACTGAAAAACAGTTTATATAGTTTCAGGAAAAACAACATATGCATCGATTTACCCAATCGATTCATTAAAGTCATAATGCTGGTTAATCGATTTCCTCAATCGATTTCGCGAGTCTTGTTTTTCTTGAATCTTGAAACTGTACATTCTAATCGATTTACTCAATCGATTATTTTAAGTAGTTCTTCAAACTTTGATGACAGTATATAATTAAATCGATTTGCAGAATCGACTTGATGTGTTTTGTTCAAACAACGAGATCAAAACCATCGATGTGCTTAATCGATTTAACCATTCAGTCATCTCTGTTTATAAAACTTTTATGTCAATCGATTGTGCCAATCGATTGTGGACTTTAAGTCTGAAGTTCTTTTCATCAGTTGGGTTATTCAATCGATTTACCAAGTCGATTGATACCAACATTTATAACACAGATGTATATAAACAGATTGTAGTAATCGATTGTGTATGTTCCAGACCTAAGTTATTTTGAAACTTGTTTTAGTGAATCGATTGGCCTAATCGATTTAGTAAACAGGTTTGGCTCTGGGACATTAACAATCGATTGTTTCAATCGATGTAGACAAAACAAAATTAAAGAAGTGATTATTTCAATCGATTTGCCAAATCGATTGCCTGCAAAACGTGCTACTGACTTGCACATTTTAATTTCAGTAAGAATGTCAATCGATTTGTCTAATCGATGTAAACAATCAGTTCAGTCTTAGTGATTTACTCAATCGATGTGCCTAATCGATTTGTGGCAAACTGGCTCTCTGACTTGTACAATTTATTTTCCAATATGTGTACCAATCGATTTGGAGAATCGATTGATAGCCCGTTTGATTTCTTCAAGGATGTACAAATCGATTGTGCTAATCGATTGGGTAACACCAAACTTTATAAACTTATTCAACCCTGTTATAGAATCGATTGTACTAATCGATGTGCTCATGGATCATCAAGATTTTGTTGATTCCTTGAGTTCCAAGCAATTGTCTCGAGTATGTAGGATTGAATTTGTTGTTCCTGAAATTTTTCTCTGTTGACAGTGTTAGATGTATTTCAAATTGGATGCTTGTCAATAACATCAAAAACGAACATATGTCTAACAATTGGATGAACATTTTGGTCATTTTCGTCCTCCCAATGCTTATTCTTGTCCAATTAGGGTTTTCAACCAATCTTGTGCATCCAATAAGTTCATTTGTGTCATTGGATGAACATTTAGGTCATTTTCGTCCTCCCTAGGCTTATTCTTGTCCAATTAGGGTTTTTAACCAATCTTGTGCATCCAATAAGTTCATTTGTGTCATTGGATGAACATTTAGGTCATTTTCGTCCTCCCTAGTCTTATTCTTGTCCAATTAGGGTTTTTATGCAATCTTGTGCATCCAATAGGTGTGTTTGTGTCATTGGAGGAACATTTAGGTCATTTTCGTCCTCCCTAGTCTTATTCTTGTCCAATTAGGGTTTTTATGCAATCTTGTGCATCCAATAGGTGTGTTTGTGTCATTAGACGAACATTTAGGTCATTTTCGTCCTCCCTAGGCTTATTCTTGTCCAATTAGGGTTTTTAACCAATCTTGTGCATCCAATAGGTGTGTTTGTGTCATTGGATGATCAATTAGGTCATTTTCGTCCTCCCTAGGCTTAGTCTTGTCCAATTAGGATTTTTAACCAATCTTGTGCATCCAATACATTTGATAATCAATTAGGTCATTTTCGTCCTCCCTAGGCATATTCTTGTCCAATTAGGGTTTTTAACCAATCTTGTGCATCCAATAGGTGTGTTTGTGTCATTGGATGATCAATTAGGTCATTTTCGTCCTCCCTAGGCATATTCTTGTCCAATTAGGGTTTTTAACCAATCTTGTGCATCCAATAGGTGTGTTTGTGTCATTGGATGATCAATTAGGTCATTTTCGTCCTCCCTAGGCATATTCTTGTCCAATTAGGGTTTTTAACCAATCTTGTGCATCCAATAGGTGTGTTTGTGTCATTGGATGATCAATTAAGTCATTTTCGTACTCCCTAGGCTTATTCTTGTCCAATTAGGGTTTTTAACCAATCTTGTGCATCCTATAAGTTCAGTTGTGTCATTGGATTAACATTTAGGTCATATCCGTGTTGGTACCAGTAACCTCTGTTAAATGAAAATTATGCGGAAGATTACCTATTTTTAGAGATATGCGCAGCAGTTTAACAAATCGTACATTTATTAAACACAGCATCAGAATAAGGTCCCAAAACTACAATACAAATGAATGCACAAAGTATATGGATCAAAGAATATATTGAGAGATGCACCAGTTACGTTTATTGTTCAAGATATTGATTCACTTACAATCATGCTGGAAACAGTCTTTCATGTAGTATCAAAGTATGCAGAAAGATATTCAAGCATTCAATCAATATCAGACAAATACACACTGCAGAAATTAAAAAGAGATAAGGGTAAGAAAGATTGTACGCAGTGATTTATACTGGTTCAGCCGTTGTTGAACGACCTACATCCAGTCCCAAGATCAAATCCAATCTTGGCCTTTCCAATAGAATATCTCAGAATCCGTTTACAGATGTTCTAGCTCCTCGCCTATCAATCTAAAACGATTCTTTCTATTCTATTCTTATCTCCCTGAATCCCAGAGTTTATCTCCCGTAAACTCTTCCAAGATTACAGTCAAGTTTCTTCTTGATGAGACCTCTCAATCACAGAAGATAACTACCAGTTAAGACTGGATTTCTCAATGTTATTTGTTTTAAGAATTTGTTTACAGATGTATCTAATCAGAAATTACACAGAGATTTCTTCAGCAGTCTTCTTCTCTAAAGTTGTTTCTCCAGCAATCTTTCTCAGTTCTTGTGGATCATGAAAGATGAATCTTCATGACTGAAAAAGTAATGTTCAAAGTTATTTCACAGTGAGAAACAAAGATATCAGAAAGTTATGTGTACGTTGTTGTATGTTCGAAGAAGAGACTGAAAAACAGTTTATATAGTTTCAGGAAAAACAACATATGCATCGATTTACCCAATCGATTCATTAAAGTCATAATGCTGGTTAATCGATTTCCTCAATCGATTTCGCGAGTCTTGTTTTTCTTGAATCTTGAAACTGTACATTCTAATCGATTTACTCAATCGATTATTTTAAGTAGTTCTTCAAACTTTGATGACAGTATATAATTAAATCGATTTGCAGAATCGACTTGATGTGTTTTGTTCAAACAACGAGATCAAAACCATCGATGTGCTTAATCGATTTAACCATTCAGTCATCTCTGTTTATAAAACTTTTATGTCAATCGATTGTGCCAATCGATTGTGGACTTTAAGTCTGAAGTACTTTTCATCAGTTGGGTTATTCAATCGATTTACCAAGTCGATTGATACCAACATTTATAACACAGATGTATATAAACAGATTGTAGTAATCGATTGTGTATGTTCCAGACCTAAGTTATTTTGAAACTTGTTTTAGTGAATCGATTGGCCTAATCGATTTAGTAAACAGGTTTGGCTCTGAGACATTAACAATCGATTGTTTCAATCGATGTAGACAAAACAAAATTAAAGATGTGATTATTTCAATCGATTTGCCAAATCGATTGCCTGCAAAACGTGCTACTGACTTGCACATTTTAATTTCAGTAAGAATGTCAATCGATTTGTCTAATCGATTTAAACAATCAGTTCAGTCTTAGTGATTTACTCAATCGATGTGCCTAATCGATTTGTGGCAAACTGGCTCTCTGACTTGTACAATTTATTTTCCAATATGTGTACCAATCGATTTGGAGAATCGATTGATATCCCGTTTGATTTCTTCAAGGATGTACAAATCGATTGTGCTAATCGATTGGGTAACACCAAACTTTATAAACTTATTCAACCCTGTTATAGAATCGATTGTACTAATCGATGTGCTCATGGATCATCAAGATTTTGTTGATTCCTTGAGTTCCAAGCAATTGTCTCGAGTATGTAGGATTGAATTTGTTGTTCCTGAAATTTTTCTCAGTTGACAGTGTTAGATGTATTTCAAATTGGATGCTTGTCAATAACATCAAAAACGAACATATGTCTAACAATCTCCCCCTTTTTGATTTAAGTGACAAACATGCAATTTTAACTTGAGAAAAAAAAATTCAAAGGAATTATAAGTAACAGTTTTAGTAGAGCTCCCCCTAAGTTCAATATTCATAGAGAGTAAAGATAAGGATTAGAGCAATAAAACTGATAAAATAAAGCAATAAAGAAATTACAGTTAGCACAAGTTATAATTTCTCTCCCCCTTTTGTCAATTAAGGCAAAAAGTGGTGAAAGAGAAATGTTTGCTCCCCCTGAGGTTGTAGCAAACCTGAATACTGCTCTACAAAGAATCTAGAAAAGATTAGTAATAACAAGCAGTAATGCCAGTAATATTATAACTTAGTTGAAAACAATTTTGAAATAGTGTACAAAATATAAACAGATTATGGCGCGCACTAGACAATATGAAAATGAAATGCAGCAGTTGAAATGATTAACAATCTCAAGGTTCATTAATCAAAAAGAATTACATTCATCATGATCATTACAAAACGAAAGCAAAAAAAAAACAAAGACAAACAAAACTAAGAAGCCTAAGGTCCTAAACGCCTAGAGATGCTGGTCCTCATTATTAGCAGGGGATGAGGCTGAGACCGCTGTATTAACCTCAGCAGGTGTCTCCTCACCATGAGTTGCAGCAACCTCTACTGGTGTTGGAGCAGGTTCTTCAGCCGCCTGTCTTCCTATTTCAACAACATCGCTGAAGGACAACTTAATGCCCAGATGTTCCTGAATAGCTGCCACGTCTTGCGCCATCTTATTTTGGTCTGCTTGAAACTTCTGAATAGCAGCTTCAATCCTTTCATGAGATGCCTCCATCTTAGCGTTGTGAACTGCTTGTACTGCCATAAATTCAAGCAGTTTGGTGAGCACTTCCGATTCTGCTGAAACATTCTCCGCAACTGGTTGTTCAACACCTTGCTGGGTTTGTTCAGTAGAAGTCTGAGGTCGCTTCCAAACTCCATTGACTTTTCGCAGCTGCATTTGGTTCACGATGGATTCACCAAATGTTAGGACGGTCTTCGAAACTTCTTCACCCTTCAGAGATACCTTGAAGTGAGTGAGAATTTTCGTGACGAGCTGTGGATACGGAAGTACCAACTTCCCTTGAGCAGCTTCTAGCATGTGCCTGAGAACAATCCATGCCCAGCTCATCTTGAGCTCTTTGCATAGACCCCACAGTAGCACGATATCCAGCCGTTGCACAACTGCGTGATTTCCGGAACGTGGAACCAGCATCCGGGTGAGGGCGTACATCAGAATCCGTTGCTGAACCTTCATCTGGCCTATAGGGAGTGAAACAGATTCCACGAACCCTTCGACCATAAGATCCTGCACAGCTGCTTGCCTATCCAGATACTCTTCCCATCCGTCGTCATCAGCGTCTGCTTCGGTGCTGCCATCCACTGAGTTTCCAAAGTAGGGAAGTCCTGACAGAGTAGAGAACTCTTCGAAAGACATCGAAATCTTCTTCCCTTTGACTGTTGCTTTGAAGCCGGTGTCGGTCATCTTGAAATTTGAGTAGAATATCCGAATAAGATTCGGATACGTATCAAGCGAACAGGATAAGAAGTCTTCTAAACCATGAAACCGGAGATGGTTTTGAAACGAAAAACCATTACTGTCGAAGTAGCTGAAGTCTAAGACGCGAGCTTCGTGTATTTTTCGATTGACAAAAGCTTGCGGAAGTTTGAATTCATCAGCTTGATTAGGTGGAGGAGCAGTTGATTTCTTTGGAGTAGTCTTTTTCTGTGGAGTATTCTTTTTCTTTTTCCTTTGCGATATATCCTTCATTGCGTCAGCGAGCAATTTTTCAGTCGGAGCTTCCTTTCTCTTTTTGGGTTTACCTTGATCAGGGGCAATACCTTTACCCTTATCTTGAGATGCAATCTTGTGTGTAGGTATTGGTACCCGTTTTGGAAGAGTGGGTGGTGGAGACGGAGTCCTCCCACTAGATGAAGAAGATGAAGGTGAAAGAGAAGGAGTTCGGGGTTGAGTTTGCTTAACACGAGCCATTAAAAAAAATTGTGACACGATGAAGATTTGAAGGAAAGAAAAGTGTTTGGGAGTTGAAAACAGAGACTTTTTGAGAAATATTGCAGAAAATTGAAGTTGCAATCGATTAGGAAAAGTGATTGGAAAAGGATGGAAAATCGATTGTCACTGTTCCTTTTATAGAAAAAAAATCCAGAAATCGATTTCTCCAATCGATTTGATGACCGTTACTGGGGAAGATCAACCAACAGAGCCGTTAGATCCTGCAACGGCTAGTAAAAAAAAACTGTAACGGTAACTATGCCAATCAATTTCCCAAATCGATTCATGAAGTTACGCAATCGATTACCCAAATCGATTTCGTATCAACTTAACAGTTTTCACATCAGTTCAACTCAGAATACACTTCAACAACTAACTCAGAGTCGATGTCCCCAATCGATTCTTTTTTTAAAAAAAAATCAACAAGCTCAATCGATTTCCCAAATCGATTTCGAGCAATTTCAGAAGACTTTCATCTCAGTTCAGAAGATACATGCCTCAGCATCGATTTACCAAATCGATTCTTTTAAAGAAATAAAAACCACATATAAATCAATCGATTTCGTGTTCACAGTTTTGATAAAAATAGACATATTATGGGTCACATCGATTAGGGCAATCGATTGTGTAACACATTTTCATGTGTAATCACAGGACAATCGATTTAGCCAATCGATTTGACACATAATTCAGATCTGACTAGGATCAATTATGCCTAATTTCATCCTAATGTGACGGAAGCTTTCCTTTGGCAAAGCTTTGGTGAAGATGTCTGCTAGCTGTTCAGTTGTGTTGACGTATTCCAACTTGATATTCCCACACTGAAACTGATCTCGAATGAAGTGATGCCGAATCTCGATATGCTTGGTCCTGGAATGCATAACTGGGTTCTTAGTGATACTGATCGCACTTGTGTTGTCGCACAAGATAGGAACAGTTCCTAAGTCCACACCAAAGTCTAACAAATGCTGTTTCATCCACATGATCTGAGCACAGCAACTTCCAGCTGCAATGTACTCATCTTCTGCTGTAGACAAAGCGATACTGGTTTGCTTCTTGCTGAACCAAGATACAAGTGAATTACCCAGCAAATGACAAGTACCAGAGGTACTCTTCCTATCCAGTTTGCATCCTGCAAAATCTGAATCTGAATACCCAACCAAAGAACAAGTTGATCCCTTAGGATACCATAAACCAAGGTTCCTAGTTCCAACTAAATACCTGAAAATCCTCTTAACTGCACTAAGGTGAGACTCTTTAGGATTTGATTGATACCTCGCACACAAACAAACACTGAACATGATGTCAGGCCTGCTTGCTGTGAGATAGAGCAATGATCCTATCATGCCTCTATACCTTGTAACATCCACTGGTTTACCCAACTCATCTCTATCTAAAAGGTTTCCTTGGCTCATAGGAGTATCAATGGGCTTGAAGCTATCAAATGAAAATTTCTTTATCAAGTCATTACAATATTTTGTTTGACTAATGAAGATACCTTGCTTGCTTTGGTTAATTTGAAATCCCAAAAAGTATGACAGTTCACCCATCATTGACATTTCAAATTGACCTTTCATTAGATTTTCAAAATTTTTGCATAGCTTATCATTTGTAGATCCAAATATTATGTCATCAACATAAACTTGGACCAGCAAGATATCTTTATCAGTAGTTTGTATGAAAAGAGTTTTATCCACATTTCCTCTTAAGAAATTTTGTGAAATGAGAAAGTTGCTAAGTTTCTCATACCAAGCTCTAGGAGCTTGTTTCAATCCATAGAGAGCTTTTGTTAGCTTGTAGACATGATTTGGAAATTCTGTATTTTCAAAACCAGGTGTTTGTCTAACAAAAACTTCTTCTTGGATCTCACCATTGAGAAAGGCACTTTTCACATCCATTTGATAAAGCTTAAAGTCCATTATACAAGCATAAGCAAGGAGGATTCTAATGGCTTCTAGTCTTGCTACAGGGGCATAGGTTTCATCAAAATCTACTCCCTCCTCTTGGTTGTAACCCTTGGCCACTAACCTAGCTTTATTTCTAGTTATAACACCATTCTCATCTAGCTTGTTCCTAAACACCCACCTAGTTCCTATGATATGCTGGTTTTCTGGTTTAGGTACTAGCTCCCACACTTTGTTCCTCTCAAACTGGTTTAACTCCTCTTGCATGGCTATTATCCAGTCAGGGTCCAAAAGTGCTTCTTTAATGTTTTTGGGTTCTACTTGGGAAACAAAGGCTGTAAGGTTGCAAAATTCTCTAAGGGATTTTCTGGTTGAAACACCTTTTGAAATCTCTCCAATAATATTGTCTATGGGATGGTTCTTGGCAAACTTCCACTCTTTGGGTAGATCATCTTCCCTAATTGGTTCTACACAGTCAGGATTGGTTGGAGGTTCAGGTTCACTGGTTTCTACAGGTTCAGAATCAACAATATCGTCCAATGAGTTACCAACTATAGTAAGAGTGCTGTTCAAGTTTTCATCAAATTTGACATGGACAGACTCCTCTATAGTTTTGGTTCTTTTATTGTAGATTCTATAGGCCTTACTAACCTGGGAATACCCCAAAAAGATGCCCTCGTCTGCTTTAGGATCAAATTTACCTAGATGTCCCTTGCCATTGTTTAACACAAAGCACTTACACCCAAAAATCCTAAAGTAGGAGATGTTAGGCTTTCTCCCTTTGTATAACTCATAAGGAGTTTTCTTAAGAAAGGGCCTAATCAACACTCTATTGATAACATGTGTGGCAGTGTTAATCGCATCAGCCCAGAAATACTTGGGAGTATTTGAGTCTTTCAGCATGGTCCTAGCCAACTCTTCTAAAGACCTATTCTTTCTCTCCACTACACCATTCTGCTGAGGTGTCCTAGGGGCTGAAAACATGTGATGTATGCCATTCTCTTCACAGTAAGTATCAAAAGAATCATTTTGGAATTCACCTCCATGATCACTCTTGATGGATATAATTTTCTGACTTGTTTCATTTTGAACTAATTTCGCAAACTTTTTAAAAACAGAAAAAGTGTCACTTTTATGAGTCGGAAAATACGTCCATGTGAAACGAGAATAATCATCGATCAACACAAATCCATACAAGTTACCACCAAAACTTCTAATCTGAGATGGTCCAAACAAATCCATGTGGATAAGTTGTAAAACCCTATTGGTTTTGACCATATCTATAGGGGGAAAAGAAGACTTAACAAGCTTGCTTTGCTCACAGGAGTCACACAGCCTATCTTTAGAAAACTTTCTATTGGGAAGGCCTATGACTAACTGCTTGCTAACAAGTCTATTCAGATGATCAATATGAATGTGTGCAATGCGTTTATGCCATAACCATGTTTCATCAGCATTTGATAATAAGCAACAGGCAGAATTAATAGGCATATCAGTTAAATCTAACATGTATATATTATTAACTCTATTACCTACTAATTTCATGCTTTTATCATGCTTGTTTTCAATTGTGCAAGAGAGTGGTGAAAAGCTTACTTGAAAGCCATTGTCACACAGCTGACTTATACTTAGAAGGTTATGTTTCAGCCCTTCCACATATAAGACATTTTTAATTATGGCAGTTGATTTGCTGCCAATGTTACCTTCACCGCATATCTTGCCCTTGTTGTTATCGCCGTACTTTACGAAACCACCTTCTTTCAGATTAAGGGACACAAACATTGATTTGTCCCCTGTCATATGCTTTGAGCATCCACTATCAAGATACCATTGGTGTTTTGTGGATCTCAAGCATACCTGCAATAGGATTAGAATTTGCATTCAGGTCCCCAATACAAATTGGGTCCTGGGGGGTTAATTTTAACATCTTGTGTCTTCATTTTCCAAATCTGTTTACATCCTCTATTGGTAAGTCTTTTAAATTTGCAATTGTAAACAAAATGTCCTTTTCTACAACAGAAATGACAAGTGACAGCAGAGGATGCAAACTGTTTTGGCTTGACAAAGACATTATGCAAATGACTAGACTTAGCATATTTTTGGTGATGTTTAACATTTTCATAACCTATGCCATGTTTAGTCATATTCCGATTTGCATGCTTTTTGCTATTAAAACCAAGTCCAGATTTTATATTGACACTTCTCTGGTTGCTAAGAATATCATTTAGTTTATCCTTGCTACTAGAGAGTTTCAATAAATCAGACTTCAATAATGCAACAGAATTCTCAAGATCAATGCATTTGGCAGATTTATCATGTGAGTCCTTTTTCAGTTGTTCACATAAGTCCTCAATCTTTTTATAATCATTTTTCATTTGATCATGCAATTTACATTGTTGTTCAAGCATTTTCTTAGTGTTTACTAATTGCTTAACAGATTTAACATATTCAGCATGCAGTTCGTTAAATGCATCTTGCAGTTCATCAAAAGAAGGATTATATTGAGAGCTTACCTCACTTTCTGATTCAGAATCCGTTTTAGCCATAAGACACAGATTCGCTTCTTCCGTTTCAGAAGATGTGGACGAATCTTCGTTGTCATTCCACGCAATGTATGCTTTTCTGTTTTTCTGAGCTGGTTCCTTGCCTTTAGGTTTGGAATTTTTGTTCTTGTTCTGCAGCTTGTAACAATCAGCTTTTATATGACCAGGTTTGCCACATTCGTAGCATGTAACTGTTTTACTGTCATTGTTTTTTGAGCTGGATTGCTTTCTGAATTTACTGTCTTTCTTTTTCAGAAATTTCTTAAATCTTTTGACAAGTAGTCCCAGTTCAGGTTCTTCATCATCCTCACTGCTTGATTCATCTGAGCTGGTCTCATGTTCAGATTTGGACTGTTGTGTTTGGGCTTTCAACGACAATCCTTTACGTTTCCTGTCAATTTGCTCAGCTTCATTTAGTCGATGTAGTTCCATCTCATGCTCTCTCAGTTTTCCAAACAATGTAGCTATTGTCATGCTTCCTAGATCCTTGGATTCTGCAATGGCAGTGATTTTTGGCTGCCATTCTCTAGTCAAACATCTCATTATTTTACTAATTTGCTGATCATTATCAATCTCTTTGCCTAAGGCATTCAGGTTGTTGACTATGTGCGTGAATCGGGTCTGCATGTCGTTTACTGATTCTTCTTTCTTCATGCTAAACAATTCGTACTCGTGCATGAGAGTATTTATCCGAGCTCTCTTTACATCTGTGGTTCCTTCATGCGTTTGCTGAAGTGTATCTCACATTTGTTTTGCTGTTTTGCAATTTGAGACTCTGAAGAATTCATCATGACTCAAGGCTGCAGTTATAATGTTCTTTGCTTTGGCGTTGTACCCAACCTTCTTTTTGTCTTCATCAGTCCAGTCACTTTTTGGCTTTAGGATTGTTGATTCACCTGTACCTGCTATGGTTGGCACAAATGGTCCATTTTTTACAGCATCTAGAATATCAATACCACTAGCTTCAAGAAAAATTAACATGCGTTGTTTCCAATACATGTATGCGGCCCGTTAAAAGCGGGAGGCCTAGCTAATGATGCACCCTCTCCTAGGAAATCAGAGGTCATGATTTTTGATGAGAGTTACTCTAACAAAAATTGGCTCTGATACCAATTGTTGGTACCAGTAACCTCTGTTAAATGAAAATTATGCGGAAGATTACCTATTTTTAGAGATATGCGCAGCAGTTTAACAAATCATACATTTATTAAACATAGCATCAAATAAGGTCCCAAAACTACAATACAAATGAATGCACAAAGTATATGGATCAAAGAATATATTGAGAGATGCACCAGTTACGTTTATTATTCAAGATATTGATTCACTTACAATCATGCTGGAAACAGTCTTTCATGTAATATCAAAATATGCAGAAAGATATTCAAGTACTCAATCAATATCAAACAAATACACAATGCAGAAATTAAAAAGAGATAAGGGTAAGAAAGATTGTACGCAGTGATTTATACTGGTTCAGCCGTTGTTGAACGACCTACGTCCAGTCCCAAGATCAAATCCAATCTTGGCCTTTCCAATAGAATATCTCAGAATCCGTTTACAGATGTTCTAGCTCCTCGCCTATCAATCTAAAACGATTCTTTCTATTCTATTCTTATCTCCCTGAATCCCAGAGTTTATCTCCCATAAACTCTTCCAAGATTACAGTCAAGTTTCTTCTTGATGAGACCTCTCAATCACAGAAGATAACCACCAGTTAAGACTGGATTTCTCAATGTTATTTGTTTTAAGAATTTGTTTACAGATGTATCTAAACAGAAATTACACAGAAATTTCTTCAGCAGTCTTCTTCTCTAAAGTTGTTTCTTCAGCAATCTTTCTCAGTTCTTGTTGATCATGAAAGATGAATCTTCATGACTGAAAAAGTAATGTTCCAAGTTATTTCACAGTGAGAAACAAAGATATCAGAAAGTTATGTGTACGTTGTTGTATATCTTTTAAGAAGAGAATGAAAAACAGTTTATATAGTTTCAGGAAAAACAACATATGCATCGATTTACCCAATCGATTCATTAAAGTCATAATGCTGGTTAATCGATTTCCTCAATCGATTTCGCGAGTCTTGTTTTTCTTGAATCTTGAAACTGTACATTCTAATCGATTTACTCAATCGATTATTTTAAGTAGTTCTTCAAACTTTGATGACAGTATATAATTAAATCGATTTGCAGAATCGACTTGATGTGTTTTGTTCAAACAACGAGATCAAAACCATCGATGTGCTTAATCGATTTAACCATTCAGTCATCTCTGTTTATAAAACTTTTATGTCAATCGATTGTGCCAATCGATTGTGGACTTTAAGTCTGAAGTACTTTTCATCAGTTGGGTTATTCAATCGATTTACCAAGTCGATTGATACCAACATTTATAACACAGATGTATATAAACAGATTGTAGTAATCGATTGTGTATGTTCCAGACCTAAGTTATTTTGAAACTTGTTTTAGTGAATCGATTGGCCTAATCGATTTAGTAAACAGGTTTGGCTCTGAGACATTAACAATCGATTGTTTCAATCGATGTAGACAAAACAAAATTAAAGATGTGATTATTTCAATCGATTTGCCAAATCGATTGCCTGCAAAACGTGCTACTGACTTGCACATTTTAATTTCAGTAAGAATGTCAATCGATTTGTCTAATCGATTTAAACAATCAGTTCAGTCTTAGTGATTTACTCAATCGATGTGCCTAATCGATTTGTGGCAAACTGGCTCTCTGACTTGTACAATTTATTTTCCAATATGTGTACCAATCGATTTGGAGAATCGATTGATATCCCGTTTGATTTCTTCAAGGATGTACAAATCGATTGTGCTAATCGATTGGGTAACACCAAACTTTATAAACTTATTCAACCCTGTTATAGAATCGATTGTACTAATCGATGTGCTCATGGATCATCAAGATTTTGTTGATTCCTTGAGTTCCAAGCAATTGTCTCGAGTATGTAGGATTGAATTTGTTGTTCCTGAAATTTTTCTCAGTTGACAGTGTTAGATGTATTTCAAATTGGATGCTTGTCAATAACATCAAAAACGAACATATGTCTAACAATCTCCCCCTTTTTGATTTAAGTGACAAACATGCAATTTTAACTTGAGAAAAAAAAATTCAAAGGAATTATAAGTAACAGTTTTAGTAGAGCTCCCCCTAAGTTCAATATTCATAGAGAGTAAAGATAAGGATTAGAGCAATAAAACTGATAAAATAAAGCAATAAAGAAATTACAGTTAGCACAAGTTATAATTTCTCTCCCCCTTTTGTCAGTTAAGGCAAAAAGTGGTGAAAGAGAAATGTTTGCTCCCCCTGAGGTTGTAGCAAACCTGAATACTGCTCTACAAAGAATCTAGAAAAGATTAGTAATAACAAGTAGTAATGCCAGTAATATTATAACTTAGTTGAAAACAATTTTGGAATAGTGTACAAAATATAAACAGATTATGGCGCGCACTAGACAATATGAAAATGAAATGCAGCAGTTGAAATGATTAACAATCTCAAGGTGTTTTGTGGATCTCAAGCATACCTGCAATAGGATTAGAATTTGCATTCAGGTCCCCAATACAAATTGGGTCCTGGGGGGTTAATTTTAACATCTTGTGTCTTCATTTTCCAAATCTGTTTACATCCTCTATTGGCAAGTCTTTTAAATTTGCAATTGTAAACAAAATGTCCTTTTCTACAACAGAAATGACAAGTGACAGCAGAGGATGCAAACTGTTTCGGTTTGACAAAGACATTATGCAAATGACTAGACTTAGCATATTTTTGGTGATATTTAACATTTTCATAACCTATGCCATGTTTAGTCATATTCCTATTTGCATGCTTTTTGCTATTAAAACCAAGTCCAGATTTTATATTGACACTTCTCTGGTTGCTAAGAATATCATTTAGTTTATCCTTGCTACTAGAGAGTTTCAATAAATCAGACTTCAATAATGCAACAGAATTCTCAAGATCAATGCATTTGGCAGATTTATCATGTGAGTCCTTTTTCAGTTGTTCACATAAGTCCTCAATCTTTTTATAATCATTTTTCATTTGATCATGCAATTTACATTGTTGTTCAAGCATTTTCTTAGTGTTTACTAATTGCTTAACAGATTTAACATATTCAGCATGCAGTTCGTTAAATGCATCTTGCAGTTCATCAAAAGAAGGATTATATTGAGAGCTTACCTCACTTTCTGATTCAGAATCCGTTTTAGCCATAAGACACAGATTCGCTTCTTCCGTTTCAGAAGATGTGGACGAATCTTCGTTGTCATTCCACGCAATGTATGCTTTTCTGTTTTTCTGAGCTGGTTCCTTGCCTTTAGGTTTGGAATTTTTGTTCTTGTTCTGCAGCTTGTAACAATCAGCTTTTATATGACCAGGTTTGCCACATTCGTAGCATGTAACTGTTTTACTGTCATTGTTTTTCGAGCTGGATTGCTTTCTGAATTTACTGTCTTTCTTTTTCAGAAATTTCTTAAATCTTTTGACAAGTAGTCCCAGTTCAGGTTCTTCATCATCCTCACTGCTTGATTCATCTGAGTTGGTCTCATGTTCAGATTTGGACTGTTGTGTTTGGGCTTTCAACGACAATCCTTTACGTTTCCTGTCAATTTGCTCAGCTTCATTTAGTCGATGTAGTTCCATCTCATGCTCTCTCAGTTTTCCAAACAATGTAGCTATTGTCATGCTTCCTAGATCCTTGGATTCTGCAATGGCAGTGATTTTTGGCTGCCATTCTCTAGTCAAACATCTCATTATTTTACTAATTTGCTGATCATTATCAATCTCTTTGCCTAAGGCATTCAGGTTGTTGACTATGTGCGTGAATCGGGTCTGCATGTCGTTTACTGATTCTTCTTTCTTCATGCTAAACAATTCGTACTCGTGCATGAGAGTATTTATCCGAGCTCTCTTTACATCTGTGGTTTCTTCATGCGTTTCCTGAAGTGTATCCCACATTTGTTTTGCTGTTTTGCAATTTGAGACTCTGAAGAATTCATCATGACTCAAGGCTGCAGTTATAATGTTCTTTGCTTTGGCGTTGTACCCAACCTTCTTTTTGTCTTCATCAGTCCAGTCACTTTTTGGCTTTAGGATTGCTGATTCACCTGTACCTGCTATGGTTGGCACAAATGGTCCATTTTCTACAGCATCTAGAATATCAATACCACTAGCTTCAAGAAAAATTAACATGCGTTGTTTCCAATACATGTATGCGGCCCCGTTAAAAGCGGGAGGCCTAGCTAATGATGCACCCTCTCCTAGGAAATCAGAGGTCATGATTTTTGATGAGAGTTACTCTAACAAAAATTGGCTCTTATACCAATTGTTGGTACCAGTAACCTCTGTTAAATGAAAATTATGCGGAAGATTACCTATTTTTAGAGATATGCGCAGCAGTTTAACAAATCGTACATTTATTAAACATAGCATCAAATAAGGTCCCAAAACTACAATACAAATGAATGCACAAAGTATATGGATCAAAGAATATATTGAGATATGCACCAGTTACGTTTATTATTCAAGATATTGATTCACTTACAATCATGCTGGAAACAGTTTTTCATGTAATATCAAAATATGTAGAAAGATATTCAAGTACTCAATCAATATCAAACAAATACACAATGCAGAAATTAAAAAGAGATAAGGGTAAGAAAGATTGTACGTAGTGATTTATACTGGTTCAGCCGTTGTTAAACGACCTACGTCCAGTCCCAAGATCAAATCCAATCTTGGCCTTTCCAATAGAATATCTCAGAATCCGTTTATAGATGTTCTAGCTCCTCGCCTATCAATCTAAAACGATTCTTTCTATTCTATTCTTATCTCCCTGAATCCCAGAGTTTATCTCCCATAAACTCTTCCAAGATTACAGTCAAGTTTCTTCTTGATGAGACCTCTCAATCACAGAAGATAACCACCAGTTAAGACTGGATTTCTCAATGTTATTTGTTTTAAGAATTTGTTTACAGATGTATCTAAACAGAAATTACACAGAAATTTCTTCAGCAGTCTTCTTCTCTAAAGTTGTTTCTTCAACAATCTTTCTCAGTTCTTGTTGATCATGAAAGATGAATCTTCATGACTGAAAAAGTAATGTTCAAAGTTATTTCACAGTGAGAAACAAAGATATCAGAAAGTTATGTGTACGTTGTTGTATATCTTAGAAGAAGAGACTGAAAAACAGTTTATATAGTTTCAGGAAAAACAACATATGCATCGATTTACCCAATCGATTCATTAAAGTCATAATGCTGGTTAATCGATTTCCTCAATCAATTTCGCGAGTCTTGTTTTTCTTGAATCTTGAAACTGTACATTCTAATCGATTTACTCAATCGATTATTTTAAGTAGTTCTTCAAACTTTGATGACAGTATATAATTAAATCGATTTGCAGAATCGACTTGATGTGTTTTGTTCAAACAACGAGATCAAAACCATCGATGTGCTTAATCGATTTAACCATTCAGTCATCTTTGTTTATAAAACTTTTATGTCAATCGATTGTGCCAATCGATTGTGGACTTTAAGTCTGAAGTTCTTTTCATCAGTTGGGTTATTCAATCGATTTACCAAGTCGATTGATACCAACATTTATAACACAGATGTATATAAACAGATTGTAGTAATCGATTGTGTATGTTCCAGACCTAAGTTATTTTGAAACTTGTTTTAGTGAATCGATTGGCCTAATCGATTTAGTAAACAGGTTTGGCTCTGGGACATTAACAATCGATTGTTTCAATCGATGTAGACAAAACAAAATTAAAGAAGTGATTATTTCAATCGATTTGCCAAATCGATTGCCTGCAAAACGTGCTACTGACTTGCACATTTTAATTTCAGTAAGAATGTCAATCGATTTGTCTAATCGATGTAAACAATCAGTTCAGTCTTAGTGATTTACTCAATCGATGTGCCTAATCGATTTGTGGCAAACTGGCTCTCTGACTTGTACAATTTATTTTCCAATATGTGTACCAATCGATTTGGAGAATCGATTGATAGCCCGTTTGATTTCTTCAAGGATGTACAAATCGATTGTGCTAATCGATTGGGTAACACCAAACTTTATAAACTTATTCAACCCTGTTATAGAATCGATTGTACTAATCGATGTGCTCATGGATCATCAAGATTTTGTTGATTACTTGAGTTCCAAGCAATTGTCTCGAGTATGTAGGATTGAATTTGTTGTTCCTGAAATTTTTCTCAGTTGACAGTGTTAGATGTATTTCAAATTGGATGCTTGTCAATAACATCAAAAACGAACATATGTCTAACATTGGGTAGTTCTTTTTCAATTAATTAGTTGTAACTACCATTGTTTGTTACTCCTAAATTATAAACAACTTGTATATAAGTCAAAGCAAATAAGACTAGCAAGATAGAGAATGGAAAGAATATAGAATGCAAGTTGTAGTTTGTAGAAAGTGCATAAACTTGCAACACATAAGTGCATAAACATTGTAATAATTTTCATCTCATTATTAGTGATAATTCGAAGTAGAATCAGTCTCTCAGACGTAGGAGTTCATCTAAAAACTGTGTTAATAATTGTGTGTGTTTATTTTAGCATATAAAACTTTAATTTTGTTAGTCAGAAAACAGAGAACGTTCTCCGTCTTACAATCTGATCAATCTTCGTTTCATTTTCAAACATATTGCGTTTTCTTTATAGAAACCAAGAACATTATTAATTTAGGGACTAATTGATCTCTGTTTTGAACATTAAATATTTTAGCAAAATTCACAATTTTAGAATGAAATGGTTGGTATAGAGGAGAGAAGAGTGAGATAAGAAATGGAAGAGTTTTAAGAGAGAAATGATATTTAATTTTGAGAGAAAGATATAATGATATCACACGTGTTTCCTAAAAACATGTCCTTGGAAAATTACCCACGAGCTTATCTGTTTTCCAAGATAATGCCTCCAAGAAAGTGTCATGTACAAACATGTAAGAGGATGACCACTTGCTTGTGTCAGAATATCAATTCTAAGAAAACGCTTCTAATTTTTCAAGGGTATATTTGTCAGATACTTGAATTTTAAAAAAGATAAAAAAAAAAAAAAAAAAAAAATGGTTATTCTTGTAGAAAGAATTCCCAAATGATGTTATACTATCATTACATTTGCATCCCTCCTTTGATACAATGAAACTTTACCCGTCCATTTATTACCAATGCTTTGCTTTAAATCACCCACTGTGTTGAGTGGGTCGTGTTGGCAATAATATTTAAAGTATGATTTAAATTATTGGTATGATTATTAAATTCTTAATATTAGATTTACTATTAAAATAAATTTTTAAAATTTTAATCTATTATTTCATTATTTTTTTAGGATTTAAGAGAGTGGCTCATAAGTCTAATATTTTATTAATTTTAAGATTTTTTTTTTAAATTTCTAAATTTATTTTTTTCTGAAAAATATCAAAAATATTAAAAAATATTTTTTTTACAGAAATATTTGAAATAATTTTTTTTCAAAAAATTATATGAGAAATATTTTTAAAAAATTCTCAAAAAAATTGATTTTTTTTTGAATTAAAAAAATGTAAATTATTTTTTATTGAAAAAAATAGAAACTTTTTTATCAAAAAAAAAGTTTGAAAACCTTTTTTTAAAAAGTAGATCTATGGGTCTTATTAAACACACAATTTTATGAACTTTTTAGTATTGGAGTTTTCTTTTTTCAGCCTTTTTAATTATAAATTATTTTACCCTGTCCAACATATGAGATGGAGCTAATAACTAATAGACTTGTCAAATTAACGACTCTAGTAGCTCCTGTAAAATTATTGTAACTTTAAATTTATTTTTTATTAGCATCAATGTTATTGTTTATTACTCATTTATAATTCACATACCTATTCAAAGTGCATTCTCTTTTCCAAAATAATTTATTTGGAAAATACCGATTCAAAGTGCATTCTCTTTTCCAAAGAAAAAGAAGAAGCCTATAATTTATAATCAATACAAAGTCAGAGTCAATCACAAAATGCACAAATTCATGATGTATTGAACAATAATATTTTTATTTAGCCAATGCTTAATATCACATAAGCACCGAGATAGATGAACTTAGCATCTTATTATTTAGATTATCTGTCACATACACTAGAGTGCCATAAGAAACATCAAACTTATGAACCTAAATAGGAAGTATTAATTAATTAACAGATCAAACTTAAATCTCTCGTGATTGGATTAATATTAACCAATACTGGGTACTCGAGTTACAATGTCTTGATTGTCTACAAAAACACGAACTCTATCACACCTAAAATCAGTGGTAACAACTGAATCTTGTGGTAGTGTGATTGCAGTCACTCTTGTATTCTCCCTCATTATTATTTGTGATGCTGCTTCTCCATTGATGCCAACCAATTCCGGCCATGTCTTTTTACCTATAATATACACATCCAATTTCATTTACTATCCATCTATCTATAAATCAGATATAAACACTAGACATGACAACAATATATATATATATATATATATATATATATATATATATATATATATATATATATATATATATATATAATAATTTAAAAAGTAAAAGTGAAAATTTAATCACCTTTGAAAATATTGTGTGCGTTTTTAAAGACACTTGAATATCCTTTAATCTAATTTTTTTTAATTCATAGTGATTACTTGTTAATACTTAATAATTAGTAGATCTCGTTATTATAAAATGATTTTTATATCTCTAAATAATTATTGTAACACATATTAAAAAAATGATTAATTGCAGTTTTGGTCCCCTTATTTTAGTTGAATCGTGAAAGTAGTCCCTCCATTTTATTTCTTCCCAATTTTAGTCTCCAAACAAAATTTTGGTCCAAAACTTGATGAAATTTTATTTTTTGAAGCTGTACTACACCATTTATGATCATAGATTTCAGGTACAATTGTTGCACCATGAGATCTTGAGGCATGTGTGACTTAAATAAATGAAAAAAATAAAATTTTATCCAATTTTAGACCAAAAATTCTGTTTAAGAGACCAAAACTGAGGAAAAATAAAATTGGGAGACTACTTTCACGATTCACCTAAAATAGGAAAACCAAAACTGTAATTAAGCCTAAAAAAAATGATAAATGAAAGAGAGATAACAATTAAGTTATCAAAATTTTTATTAACTATTGGTATATAATATTATTTAGATAATATAGTTGAAAAATAGAAATTGACATTATATTCAAAAATAAAAGTGACAGGATTAATAATTTTTTGGTAACAATTATTTTAGGACATTCAAAAATAAAAGTAACAGTTTTTTTTAAGATAATTATTTTAGAACAGAGAAAATAGAATATAGTAATGAACGAAAGTATATAATATATGGCTATAATTGCAAAAAGTAGGATATAGTATGTATATAATATATGGCTATAATTACCCTTGCAATTCGACATGTTTTCTTCCCCTTTGCTTATTATCTTTATATGTGCTTAAGACATGATGTTGTGAAATTATACTTATAGGAGAGGATTCATAGACTTGGTTTCAATTTGTTTGTAAAAGTAATTTTCGTTTGTCCTATAAACAAACTACAATAGCCGGCTGGATAATGTTTTCTTAATTAGAATTTGAATATAATATTTGAGTCAAAAAGATGGATTGGAAGATTAAATTATTCAATTTGTGCAATAGCCGGTAGATAATTATATTATATATGCTTATTGCTTTATAAAAATTTGGTGAAAGCTGGGCGCGGAAGTGAGGTCATTGTATAAAATGATAAATTCAACAAAGCTATGTTTAGGACGGCATAATCATTGAAAAATATTTGAATGCACAATATAAAAATATATATAATTTTTATTTTATTTTAAGATATATATTATTTTATTTTTAAAATTTTTGTGAGTGTACTCAAATATTGTATCCAAAATCTTGTCACCGTACAATATTTTCCTATCATAATATACTAATGTTTAAATCGATTACTTTTTGAAGTCATGGATTTTGCTTTGAAATCGGGGCATGAGAGCCAGAAAATAAAAGACAGTTTTATGCGAAAACAAGTATTCTTTTAAAGTAAACTAACAAGAAAACTGGCACCTAGATGGTATTTTATATATGTTCTATTCAGACGTCAAATAAAAAAAAACTATTTATTAATAATAAATTTTTATTTTTATTTTTTAATATTTATCAAAAGAAAGATTTGTTTTATATTTTGTAATATTTATTAGTGACAAACTTTTTTTTATGTTTTGTTATTATGTATAGTGGCAAATATTTATTGTGTGATTTTATTTTTTAAATATATTTATCAATGACAATAATTTGTCTTATTTTCTATCTTGTGGTTTTTCATACTAATCATTTACAAATAGTTATCTTATTTTTTATGCATTAGTTATAAATATTTATCTTACACTAAATTTTTAATATTATGAATGACAAATATTTGTTCATATATTTTATTATGTATCTGTGGTAAATATTTTTTACGTGATTTTTTATATTTATTATTGACAAATATTTATAGAGTATTTTTTTTATATATCATGATGCCTTGAGTCTTAACAAAATGTCAACTTTATTTTATCAATAGTTTTGGAGTATAGTTAGTAAAAATGTGACTTCTTTTGCTTTAGAGATTCACAATGATGTTGGGAATCCAAGTAACATCAATTAGACCTATTTCTCTTTGCAATTTCGTTTTTAAAATAATTACAAAAATAATGGCAAATAGGTTGAAATTGATTCTTCTTGATATCATTCGAAAATCTCAAAGTGTTTTTTGTATCAAGACGTTTAAATACTGGTAATGTCTTACTAGATTTTGAATATTTCATTATATGATGAAAACAAATAAAGGTAAGAAGGGGTGCGTTGGTCTATAGTTGGATATGTCTAAGGTATATGATCGCATCGAGTGATTTTTTTTATTGATGTTCTTAAATCTATGGGGTTTTCTAAAAAATGATAGAGCTTAATTTTTAATGTGTTTTTTTTTTCTTTCTATTTTGCTAAATGAAATTTCTTGTTAGAAGTTTTGTCTAGCGAGGTATTCGTCAAGGGGATCATTGTCTCCTTACCTTTTTATCTTACGCAGAGAGGTATTTTTCTAGTCTTCGAAATAAGGCACAAGAACATAAGGCCATTCATGGAATTCAAATTGCAATTAGTGCTCCAAATATTAATAAGTTTTTTAGCATATGATAGCCTCATATTTTGTAGGGATTCTCTTCGAGATGCTCAAACCATTCAAGGAGTTCTTAATACTTATCAAATTGCTTATGGTTAACTTAACAATTTGGTACATTAGACTCTCTTTCAGCTGAAATGTGCCTAATAATCGTAAAATCTTGTTTCAAGGGTGGATACAAATCAAGGCTATTGAGTATTATTCAAAGTATCTGGGTTACATTCTTTTGTTGGTAGGTCTAAGCAACATGTGCTTAATTTTGTCCAAGATAAGGTGTGGAAGAAGTTGAACGATAAGAAAGAAAGATTTTTATCAACTTCAGGGAGATAAGTTTTGATCAAAGCGTTGATTCAAGACACTCCAACATATGTTATGAGTTGCTTTCTACATTCCAATGGATTTGTGTGAACAAGTTGAAAGCATGATTGGTAAGTTTTGGTGAGGTAGCAAACAAGGTGAATGTAATTAATTGAGAGACATTATGTAGAGAAAAAAAAAAAAGGTGGCATGGGCTTTAGAACATTTCATGATTTCGACCTTGCAATGTTGCCTAAACAAGAGTGACGTGTAATGCATAATGGCGATTTATTGATCTCACAATGTCTGAAAGTAAGGTATTTTATAAGAGAAATTTCTGGAGATCTTCAATAGGTTATTGCCCAAGTTTTACATGGAAAATTATATTGCAAGTTCATCTAGATGTAATTGTGAAAACTAGTATTTTGAGAGTAGAGGATGGTTATCAAATTCATGTATGGGAGAATAATTGGCTTCCTTATCAAAATGGTCACAAGTTTGGTCTTAAAAACATTCTAATTGTGATATTAGGTTTGTCTCAAATCTCATACATCAAGATATTCAGTATTGGAATTCCCTTTAATTAATGAAGTTTTTCTTTCCTTTGAAGCTCAACAAATTCTTCAGTTGCCACTTTCTTTCTCTCAACTACAAGATGAGTCTGCGTAGAGTGTTTCACGATTTGCTATTTTTTAATAAAGGAGTTCGTATCATTTCTTAAAGGCAAGAAGTGAGGTATCTGGCTCTCATACTTCAACGCATGATATTGATGTACAAGTATGGAAAAAGTTGTGGAAAATAAAAAATATTCCAAGACACATTCATTTTTCCTGGAGAATTCAACATGCAAAAATACTTGTTAAAAATGATATTTTTAAAAGAGGAATCAATTGTGATCCATTGTGTGTTATTGGTGGATAATATAATGAGACAATTTTACATCTCTTTATGGAGCTTCATTGGTCAAAGCATGTCTAATATTTAATTCACATAATTCCAGTTACATACCATTTTATGAGTGGATTGAAAGAAATATTATTGATGTAAATAAGAATGTGTGTGTTGGCCTTGTGTTATGAAATATGGGGGGCTAGAAAAAAAAAATGTTTTGAGGGGACTAATGTTGATCTTACTATCATTGTTCAAAAGACACAAATCTATTGTTAATTTTAATAGTATTAGTGCGGTGTTGTTGGAGGCGTTAAGTGGAGGTCCTAGTTTGCATGTATCTGATGTTCGTCGGACATGTAGCAGGTTCGATAGATGAGGATAAATGGGGTATTGGTGTTGTAGTGAGAGATGGATGGTGTAGTAGTTGCTGCTAGCTGCTAGAAGTGATTTCATTACTAGATTCAAAGATAGCAAAAGGAATGTCTTTCTTGAATCTTATAGAGAAATCAAAAGTTTCAAATGTGGTTGTGGCATTGAACGCTCATCAACAATCTCCCACCTAACCTGGTTTTATTGTTGAAGATTGTATTAATTTTAATAGTTTTAATTTTTTACATGTTAGGCGTGAAACCAACCAAACTGTTCATTATTTAGCTAATTATGCTCTTTATAATCTGAATTGTATGTGGATTGAAGAGACTTCACCTTATATTTATGTTATTTTGGTTTTTGATTTGTTGCTAGAATTTCTTTAATGAAATTATTATTGACGTTAAAAAAAAAAAAAAAAGATTATTGTGATAATGTCTCACATGTTTGGAGCCTAGACAGTTGTTTACTATTTTTTTAAGAAAAAATTAAATTATTTCATCACTAACAAGGTCCACTCTCAAAGAAGATGTAGAATTACAAAGTAAAACTATCAAGATGGTTACTAATTTACTCTCAATATTTAATCAAAATGTGTAAAAATAATACGACGAGATTGAAGCGTCTGATAAATTTAAAAATTATATTTCTTATTAACGAATTGGCATTTTTAGCTACTAAATTGTGGGACTCGATAAAAAACCAAAAATTCTGGATTCAAAAGAGTATATGCCAATTATTAAATCAAACAAAATTGGGCTCAATAAGGGCAAGTCTAGCAAGCTCGTGCGTGGTCCAGTTGCTCTCACGCCTAACAAAAATTAAAGAAAATTATACTTTGTACTCACACATTTATACTCCTACCCCCACTATTTATACAAACTATCTATTTTACCCCCTTTATATTTTTATTTTTTTAATTTGTTTTTTACCTTCACTAAATTCAACTTGGTTCCGAAAAACATGAAAAAGAGTTTTATGAAACTCATGTGTTTTAATTTTATTTATTTATTTATTTTGTCCTCCTATTTTCATGGCATTGCTTAAGAGCTTATTTAAGGCCATCGAGATTTATCTAACTTACATACCTTATTTTTTGTCCATGAATTACAAAACTTTCAAGTTGTTCTATATAGATTTCTTCTTACAGGTCACCATTTAAAATAGTTATTTTGACATCCATTTGGTGTATCGCCAAGTTATGAATAGCTGCTACAGAAATGGATACTCTAATGGATATTATTCTAGTAACCGATGAAAAAGTGTCGAAGAAATCTATATTTTCTCTTTGTCTAAAACCTTTGACTACAAGGTGTATCTTGTATATCAACAATTTCATCAGGTTTTAGTTTCTTTTTTAAAATCCATTTACAACATATTAGTTTGCAACATGAAGCAAGCCTACTAAATGTCAGGTCCTCTTCGACTCTGGAGAATTCATTTCATCATTTATAGCTTCTTGCCATAAATTTCGATTTAATGATGAGAAAATTTCTTGAAGATTTGCAAGATCCTCTTCTAAGGTATAGACCATATAACCGGGCATGTAATCTTTAGCAACTTTAACACTCTTACTTATTCTAGTTTCTATTTCGTCTTGTTTGTTGCTTTCAGTGTTCATCGTCACAGGAACGTGACTTGGTTCATTGTCCCCACTATTTCTCGATTTGAAAGGGAATTTATTTTCATAGAAGTCAGCAGCATCATTTGATTTTATGATCACTTTCGTATTTAGGTTGTAAAATCTATATGCTTTTTGTTTACTGCATAACCCAATGAATACACATTCGCTCTACTGGCAAGTTTAATTCGCTTGGGATCGGGGATTCTACCATAAGTTAGACAAACCCAAGTTCGAAAATAAGACAAGTTCGGTTGTCTTTTCTTCACTATCTCATAAAGAGATGTTTTGTTTTTTGATTTAAGGACTTTATACAAAACATAGCAAACATCAATAAAGTTTCCCCCACCAATGAGATGCAACACTAGTGTTAAGCATAATAGCAATAACTAGTTTAGTAAGAGTTCTATTCATTTCATGCGAGTATGGTGCAAATGTTTCATATATAATTCCATGCAATTTGTAAAACTCATTAAATGAACTAGAATCATACTCTGTACATCTTAATCTTAATACTAAATTGATTTTCAATTTCAATTACAGAGATTTTAAACATGTCAAACGCTTCACTTTTATTGTTCATTAGATATACGAAAGTATAGTCAAAACAATCGCCAATAAAAGTGGTAAAAATAATATTTTTCATTTCTTGTTATCGTCCCATCAAGCTCACATACATATTCAATCTAAAAACTCACATTCTCTGACTATTGATTTTTGTGAACTCTTTGTTATTTAAGCTTGACAATTAAAATCACATTTTTCAAAATTATTTACATATAACTTTGGAATTGAATGTAAGTTACTTAAGTTTGAAATCCTTGTTCGCATGACAAAGTCTAGCATGTCAAATATTAAAATCACACATGTAAACAAAAGAAGACATTCTTAATTTAATTTAAACGTGCATAGTGGTGAACCGATTGTCAACAAAAATATCATATTTAGAATCGGTGTACAAATTTGTCTTTATGCCTTATTTAGAGGAAGACCATAAAAAAAACCATAAACAAGATTTTTTTTTCTTTATCTTTGAGACTCTCTAGGAAAAATTCTTTTGTTCTATGCTTGAGAGAATTTTTGAAATATTTCCAAGCAGGGGCAATTTGTCAATAATAACATCAATTTGAAATTTTTCATCTAAAGTCATACCTTAAGAGAGGTGATCTCATAAGCTATCTTCTGAATTTTATGGGACTGAGCCTCCACGAATCTGTCATCGGTCACCTCATACCCTAAATAGCGGTTCACAACATACATTTTAGGCTTAACTTTCTCGGTATCATATTTATTCTTCAGAGCATGTCTAGCAGTATTGCTAGAACTGTAGTAGTCACACATATCATCAACAAGTCCATTGGGTTAATTCTTCAGCTTTCTTACCCTTTTCTGTTTGCTTCAAACAGAAAATTTTTATTGAAATCAGAGGCAACAAAACCAAATCCAGTAATCTCTTTGGTTGACATGGTAGAAAGAAACATCTTAAAATTGTTGCTTTTGAGTTTTGAAAAGTTTTTCAAAATCAATTTATGTCACCGAAGATATTACTGGGTTGAGTTGCAGACTAGGTTGCTCTATTTAAGACGTTTCACGACACTGTCAAAATTGTGCAAGACATACTATCAACTACGAAGTCCCCTTCATAAAACAGTCAATACAAACTGTATCAGAGTTATATTGCACCGTAGAAAACCTTTCTAGAATTACAACCCTCAATATAGCAGTTAAAGTCACTTTCAATATGTCAATTAAAGTCACTCGCAATATGATACTATGACCACTCATAAAAAAAAAAGGACTACGATACAAAAAAAATCGCTCTAAAAGACTACGACACTAAAAAAACGCTCTAAAAGACTACGACACAAAAACCCCTCATAGTGATTACTAAAAATTCGACGGGAATACAACATAAAAACCACTCTAAAAGGACAGTGGTATTAAGAAAACTCAAAAATCGACGAAACTACGACATAACAACCGCTCTTAAAATCAAATGGACTACGGCACAAAACCACTCTAAAATAAAATTGAATAGGCTACTATACAAAACCACTCTAAAATATCAAAGGGATAACTCTACAAAACCGTTCTAAAATATCTAAAGGACAAAAAGAAATGAGAGATGCTCGGAAATATATCGAGTAGAGTAGATAAGAGAGAAAATAGAAAGTTAGAAAATGCATCCAACTTTAGTATACTTTTTAGAAGAGTTTGAAACTTTTATACATTGATGGAAGCAAACCCACATATATTTTTTATCTAATGTGTGACTTTACTATTTATAAATTTGAAAACTGCTCAATACACGAGATTCGTCCAATATAAGACTTCAACAGTTTTTAAATTTACACTAACATACTATATGTTCCAACAAAGACAAAAAAAGTGTTGGCATATTCACCAATTATTCTTGATAATTGTTTGTATTTAAAATCACACACAGTAATTATAAAATATTGATAATGTAAAATTATTTATACCGACAATATTAATATTTTTTACTTATCATTCTTCTTTCCAAAATAAGGTCTCTAGTTTATGGTCATGTATGAAGATTTTTCAAGCATCTTTTCTCATGGAGCATCTTTCAAGCATTTCGTCATTTATATATTTATATATGTTGTGATTCTTGAACTCTTATGTAATATATACCTCATAAACAAAGAAGTCAAGACACTTGAATTGGATACACAATAATATAATGACATAATTTTTCCTCTCTAGTACCTTATACCTCCATT
>JBBPBR010000008.1:11753960-11785522 GCA_037974775.1 Cicer pinnatifidum
AGATTTTTACTGATGAAGATGAAGGTTTTGGAGTAACAGGTTTAACCTTTTTGGGAGCTGAGGCTTTGGGTGTGGATTTCCTAGTAGGCGGCTGTCGTGGAGGTTCAGAGGGTTGAGTTTCCTCTGAATCATCAGAGTGGATGACATAAACAGTATTGTCTTGAGGGATCGGCCTTTTTGATGAAACGGCCCCAGACATGATTCTGGAGGAGCGTCTGATCGGTGCTGAGAAGGATGATTTTTTCGATCGTTTAGGAGTGAACGAAGGAGAAGAGGAACTTTTGGAAGGCTGAGAAAAAAGAACGATGGACAGAGATGTTCCTTCAGATTGAGTTTCTTCATTATAGTCTGATTCTGTGCTTGAGTAAACATCTTGATTTTCTTCTTCTTCTTCTTGATAAGAGATTTTTCGTTTTGCAGTTACTTTGGTTCGAGCCATTGAAGAAAAATGATGTGGGAAGCAACTGGGCAGAGAGATGGTTTGGAACGGATGAACGATGAGTGACACGGGATGGAGGATGGAAGTGTAAGAGAGAGAGAGAGAGGAGTGGAAGTCGTGCAGATGAGCGTGGGAGGAAACGTGTGAGAGAGCGTAAACATTAATTGCACTGTATGCCTATGACCTAGCGTGATGATGATCTGAACGGCTGGGAACATGTAGCCGTTTCTGCATTTAATGCCCAGCGAGAATCACGGAGGCAGGCGCCACACGATTTGACCAATCAGATAGAGAGGCGCGTGCTCTCTTCCTAGGCTGGCAGGTCACGTGATATTACACCAATAAGGACATTCCGTCCTCTGGTGGTTTTGTTATCCTCACAGGTTTATACTTAAAAAGAATATTCATATTCAAATAAAACAGCAGATAATTTTGGGATTAATTTAAAAATTAAAAATATAATAAAGGAACACACTCAAGATAAATCAATTAATTTCAGACAAATTAAGAATTGAGAGTTCCTCCAAGATCTTTTTGAACCTATCCTCTTGGAGAGGTTTGGTAAAAATATCTGCTAGTTGATTTTCAGTGTCAATAAAAATCAGTTCTAAATCCCCTTTTTGCACATGATCTCTTATAAAATGATGTTTAATTTCAATGTGCTTAGATCTAGAATGTTGAATGGGATTTTTAGAAAGATTTATTGCACTTGTATTATCACAGAGGATGAGAATTTTTGTGTACCTTAGTGAATAATCCTCAAGTTGATTTTTGATCCAAAGTAGTTGTGAGCAACATTGAGCGGCTGATACATACTCTGCTTCAGTGGTTGAAAGAGCAATGGTACTTTGCTTTTTGCATGACCAACTTATTAGTGATTTTCCAAGAATTTGGCATGCACCACTTGTGCTTTTTCTTTCAACTTTGTCTCCCGCGTAGTCCGCATCACAATAGGCTTTAAGGTCAAGATTGGAACACTTCTTGTACCATATTCCCAGATTTATAGTGCCAACAAGGTATCTAAAGATCCTTTTCACGGCGGTGAGATGAGATTCTTTAGGTGAGGATTGGAATCTTGCACAAAGACCGACTGCAAAGACTATGTCCGGTCTACTTGCTGTTAAATACAACAAGGATCCTATCATCCCTCTGTACTCCTTTTCAGAAATTGGAGTTCCTTCATCATCTTTGTGGAGGATGGAGGATGGGTGCATAGGAGTTCTCATACTCTTGGCTGAACTCATGTTGTATTTTTTGAGCAAATCCTTGATGTATTTTTCTTGTGATATAAAAATACCATCCTCTCGTTGTTTGATTTGTAGACCAAGGAAGAATTTCAATTCCCCCATCATACTCATCTCAAACTCACTTTGCATGAGATTTGAGAAATCTTTACACATCTTTTCATTTGTGGATCCAAATATAATATCATCGACATATATTTGAACAATCAATAAATCCTTTTCAAGTGTCTTCTTGAAAAGAGTAGTATCAATCTGCCCTCTAATGAATCCATTTTCTTTTAGAAAAGAGCTTAACCTCTCATACCAAGCTCTAGGAGCTTGCTTTAAACCATAAAGAGCTTTTGAGAGTTTGAACACATGGTTTGGCCGCTTCTCATCCTCAAACCCAGGAGGTTGACGAACATATACTTCCTCATTTAAGAACCCATTCAAAAAGGCACTTTTCACATCCATTTGAAAAAGTTTAATACCTTTATGAGTAGCATAAGCTAAGAGGATTCTTATAGCTTCAAGTCTTGCTACGGGTGCGAATGTCTCATCATAATCAATTCCTTCTTGTTGATTATACCCTTGAGCCACTAGTCTTGCTTTATTTCTAATGACTTCTCCATCCTCATTTAATTTGTTTCTAAATATCCATTTAGTCCCAATAATAGATTTGTCCAGAGGATGGGGTACAAGATTCCATACCTTGTTTCTTTCAAATTGAGAGAGTTCTTCCATCATAGCTTCAACCCATGATTTGTCACCAATAGCTTGATCAACCGTTTTGGGTTCAACTTGTGATATCATGGCCATGTTGTTAGTGCTTTCCCTTAGAGAATTTCTGGTTCTAACGCCATCCTCAGTATTTCCAATGATTAGATCTGGAGGATGATGTGTGACTGTTTTCCATCCTCTTGGAAGTTGCTGAGAGGTTGGGTCAGACTCATCCTCTCCGTGAGGACCGGGTACTTGAGATGTTGATTGTTCATCTTCTTCATTTTTATCCAACTTCTCTAAACACAAGTCATCAAACTCATCAAAAATAACATGCATGGATTCCTCCACAGTTTGAGTCCTAAGATTATATATTCTATAACCTTTTGACGTTGTGGAGTATCCTAGAAAAATTCCTTTATCAGATTTTGGATCAAACTTTCCCAAATTTTCTTTGTTATTTAGAATGTAGCAATAACACCCAAATATGTGAAAATAGGAAATATTTGGCTTTCTCCCCTTCCATAATTCATATGGAGTTTTGTTTAAAATTTTTCTAATGGATGTGCGATTAGAAACATAACAAGCGGTGTTAATGGCTTCGGCCCAAAAATATTTTTCAATGTTGGCTTCATTTAAAATAGTTCTAGCCATTTCTTGTAAAGTTCTATTTTTCCTTTCAACAACCCCATTTTGTTGGGGAGTTCTTGGACAAGAAAAGTTGTGTGAAATACCATTTTCTTCACAAAGATTTTTAAAGGATTCATTTTCAAATTCTCCTCCATGGTCACTTCTTACCGAAATAATTTTTGATCCTTTTTCATTTTGAATCTTTTTGTAAAAATGGTGGAATGCCTCAAAGGCTTCATCTTTATGTTTTAAAAATAGAACCCAAGTAAAACGAGAAAAGTCATCAACAATCACAAAACCATATCTTTTTCCACTAAGACTTGGAGTTTTGATAGGACCAAAAAGATCAATGTGAATAAGTTCAAGAGGATGATTTGTTGAAACAAAGTTTTTAGAGTGAAAACTACTTTTAACTTGTTTTCCTTTTACACAAGCTTCACAAACTTTGTCTTTATCAAAATTGATTTTTGGAAGACCTTTTACTAATTCTAAATTTGCTAATTTAGAAATAGTGTTTAAGCTTGTGTGACCCGCTCTTTTGTGCCAAATCCATTTATCTTTTTCAATAGATACAAAACAAGATTCAGTGGGTAAATCATCAAGATAAAGTTCATATAAATTCTTTTTTCTAATTCCGGAAAATAAAACTCTACCCGAGGATGAGTGCTTAACCTCACATAGAGTAGGCTTAAAAATAACTTCATAACCACTATCACATAATTGACTAATGCTTAGCAAGTTATGTTTTAAGCCATCAACATATTGAACATTTCCAATTTTTGCAGAATTATTTTTACCAATAATACCTGTTCCTTTTATTTGAGCTTTATCATTATTACCAAATGTGACCGATCCTCCATCCTTTATTTCTAATGACATGAAACAGTGCTTATCTCCCGTCATATGCCTTGAGCAGCCACTGTCCAAGTACCAAGGCTTTCTTTTGTTGATTAGAGGATGAACCTGTTTTGGAGTTTAAAAGAGACTTAGGTACCCATATAGCTTTGGGTCCTTGTTGGTTAGTTTTTCCTCTTGAAAGGACATTTCTTTTATGATAGCAAATAGACTCATGGTGCCCATGTTTACCACAAAATAAGCAAGCTGCCTTTACATTATTAGCTTTCCTCCTAGCATGACAAATTTTGGAAGTATGCCCAAGTTTTTTGCAAAATGTGCATTTCGGCCTATCCTCTAGTTTTTTTGGCAAGAAAAAATTTCCATATAAATTTTGTTTTTGAGAGCTTTTAAAACCAATACCAGCCTTGTCAAATATTCCAGATTGAGATCCCATTATCTTTTGAAATGTTTCTGTAGATTTGACAAATTTGGAAATATCATTTTTTAGTTCCCTAACCTCAGTTTTCAAAAATTCCTTTTCTGCATCCTCGTCAGGAGGATGAGTTTCAACTATTTCCATGTTTAAAAATTTTTGTTTCTCAGAATTTTGAAATTGAGATTGCTGCAAATCTTGAATGATTTTAACATATTCATCATTCTTTTTCTTAAGCTCCTCATTTTGTCTCTTTATCTCAACAAGTTGGTTTTTTTGAAATATACATGTTTTAGATAAAGTGTTTTAGTCATTTAAGAGGCTATCAAATTCAATTTCTAATTCTTCACAATTAGGACATAGATTAGTGATACTTACCTTCTCAGTTTCTGATTTTGTCATGAGACATAGGTTGGCCTCTTCTTCCTTTTCTTGCTCCGAGGATGACTCGTCACTATCATCCCAAGTAATCATCATGGATTTGTTTTTGTATGGAAATTTTCTAGAGTTCCTTTTGTTGAGAGGACACTCAGTTTTGTAGTGTCCTATCTTGTTGCATCCATAACAAGTTATTTGACTTTTGTCAACTTTTTCTTTTTGAGGGGATCCTCTATTCTGTCCTCTTCTGTTTATCAACCTTTGTAGTCTTCTAGAAAGCAGCGCGAGTTCATCCTCATCCTCAGACAGAGGATACTCTGTGTTTTCCTTTGTTATGCCATCTTCATTCTTTTTGGAAGATGAACTTTCTGTTTGGCTGGTTTTTAGAGCAACCATTCTTCCCTTTTTGATTGGTTTGTCCGCCAACAACAATGGTTCATGAGCTCTTAGAGTTCCAACCAAATCTTCTAATTTCATGTTGGTCAAATCTCTTGCTTCTGTAATGGCAGTTACCATTGGCCTCCATTCTTTTGGTAAACTTCTTAGGATTTTTCTTATCCTTTCATGAACGGAATATACCTTTCCAAGAGATCTCAAGTTGTTTAATATGATTGTTAACCTTGAGAACATTTCATCAATAGTTTCCTCCTCCTTCATTTCGAATAGTTCGAATTCTCTTACTCCCATATCTATTCGTGCTTCTTTTACATGGCTTGATCCTTCATGATGGATCCTTAGAGTATCCCAGAGTTCCTTTGCGTTTTTACACTCTTCAACTCTATCATATTCTTCCCTGCACAAAGCACACGTTAGAAATAAATGAGCTTTAGAGTTTAGGAGTACCTTTGCATTTTCATCCGCCGTCCATTGTGCTTGAGGTTTCTCATCGGAGTTTGCATCTGCGTTGTTGGTTCTAATGACATGATCTCCATTTTCCACCACAGACCACATGTTGTTGTCTTGTGATATGAGAAATAGCCTCATCTTACCTTTCCAGTGATAGTAATCTGTACCATCAAAGTAGGGAGGTCGGCTGGATGATCCTCCTTCAGGAATATACTTAGCTTTTGACATTTTTCTTTTTGGATCTTTTTCTCTTACACTGTTAGGTGTATTTTTTTAGAGAACCTTGCTCTGATGCCAATTGATGTAGCTAAATATCACTAGAAGGGGGGTTGAATAGGGATTTTGCTGTTTAAAAATAATTTCTGAGTGTTTTAAAAACTATCCTCTCGCTGAGGATGGGTAGCTCGAGGATGGGATTTTTCAAATCTTTAGATCTAAGTTGAGCAAAAGAGTAGGAGTAGAATATGAGGGACACACACACAATTTTATACTGGTTCACCCAAAGATGGCTACGTCCAGTCCTCACACCCTTGTGAGATTTCACTAACTTTCAAACAGATCAATCCTCAACCCGAGGATTGATTACAACCCGTGTATTCTTTAGCTTCACCAAGCTTACAATCAATTTCAGAATATTTCCAAGTGTAACTCACTAGGAAATTACAAAGTGATATGAGAGTGATTGATACTAAATACTTTCTCAAAGGATTTACAAAGATATAGTGTAGGATTAGAGAAAGTAAGAAGTGAGGGTGTTTTTGCTCTTGATAGCTTTAAGATGCTTGATCTTTTTATGCAAGTGTGGTGTGTGTCTTCCATTGGAGAGCTTGCTTGCATTTTATAGAGCTTTAAACCCTTGATGACCGTTGGAGCTTGTTTCAAAACAATCCAAGTCTTTCATCATATTTACGGAATTGCCATTATAGCCATCCTCACAATTCTTGAAACTTGATCTTGACAAGTCTTTGTCAATTCTCTTTTTCCAGCAATTTACAGCTGTTGTTTGACCATGTGAGCTGCAATTTTCGAAGACTTTAAGGTCTTGGTTGGTTTCACCTTTTGAGGTGATGTTGACAAGAGAGAGAAAGCTTTTGCCTTCACATGTGATCTTCTATTTTTGGCTTGTTTCAAGTTGCCTTTCTTCAACTTGACTTCTTCACATATATATTCATGCAAACACATTTAATAATCTGATTTTAGCCTTTGCACATGCTTGAAGAGTAGCTTTCACTTTTTCTGGCCTATCCTCGGCCTATGCTGCCATCCTCTACTTTCTAGATCTAGCTATATTCAACTTTTTCCTTTGACCTTTTGACTCTTGATTTTAATGCTTTGTTTATTCAAATTTGTCATGTTATGCTTTTGAATAAACACATTTATATTGATGATGGATCAGATTGTCCAGATCTGGAGTTTTTCCAAATTGCATGCCATCCTCACGGTTAGCAATTTTCATCCTCACATTTGCAGCAAGTTCCATCCTCGCGTTTGCAGCAATTTCCATCCTCAGATTTCAAACATATTTTACTTCTTTAATGATTAACAACCTATCTTCTTGTATGAATACACTCAAGAACACATGTTAGTCATTAATCACAATCATAATCTTTAAGCAATTTTGTTATCATTAAAATCATTTGAGAGATTTTGTCTCAACAAACTCTCCCTAGGAGAGCGACCTGTTAAAGAGGCTAAAATTTCTCCCCTAGTAGGAGGTCACATCCCAGGCCAGCAACCTCCCAAAGGGTTTTTCAAATTCGTTTTTTAATTGTTTTTATATAATTTAAGTAATTTTTAAATAATAATAATAATTATTATAATAATAATACATTAATAATAATAATAATAATTACTATTATTATTAATTATTATTATTATTATTATTTATTATAATTGTTATTATTATTATTATTATTATTATTAATGTATTATTATTATTATTAATTATTATGTTTGTTATTATTATTAAAAATTGTTTTAGTTAAAAATAATTATAATTAAATTAAAAATTATTATAATAATACATTGATTATTATTATTATTATTATTAATTATTATAATTGTTATTATTATTATTATTATTATTAATTATTACTATTAATTATTATTATAATTATTAATTATTGTTATTATTAATAAGAAAATACATTAATAATAATAATTGTATTAATAAGACAAATTACATTAATAACATAAAACAAAATACATTAAATTAAAATAAGAAAATATATTAAATAGAAAAATTACATTAATAGCATAAAACAAAATACATTAAATTCATTAAAAAAAATACATCTTATTAATGTTCACCTTTACCTCCAAAAAGCAAACGCATTAGAACTGAGATGGACAATACATAAAGAGTACAAAAAAAATGTGGATTATGTCGGGTACCTGGTCATACTAGGAAACATTGTCCAAACGCTACGGGCACAGACTCAAATTTGATTATAATTTCTATTTAATGTATTTTCTTATTTTAATTTAATGTATTTCCTATTTTAATTTAATGTATTTTGTTTTATGTTATTAATGTAATTTGTCTTATTAATATAATTATTATTATTAATATATTTTCTTAATAATAATAATAATAACAATTAATAATAATAATAATTAATAATTATAATAATAATTAATAGTAATAATTAATAATAATGATAATAATCAATGTATTATTATAATAATTTCTTATTTTAATTATAATAATTTTTAATTTAATTATAATTATTTTTAACTAAAACAATTTTTAATAATAATAACAAACATAATAATTAATAATAATAATAATAATAATAATAATAACAATTATAATAAATAATAATAATTAATAATAATAATAATAATTAATAATAATAATAGTAATTATTATTATTATTATTATTAATGTATTATTATTATTATTTAAAAATTATTTAAATTATATAAAAACAATTAAAAAACGAATTTGAAAAATCCTTTGGACGGTCGCTGGCCGGGGATGCGACCTCCTACTAGCGGAGAAATTTTAGCCTCTTTAACAGGTCGCTCCCTAGGGAGAGTTTTTCCACTAACCCTAAAAAGTAAGACATTTTGGTAACAACTTTTAAAATTAGGGCAATTTGGTTAAGTTTTTTCAAAAAAGAAATATTCTGCTAAAAAATCCCCTGAATCAAGGAAAAAGAAAAATAAAGATAAATAGTGAGACAAGATGAAATGAATGATATCACGCTCCATTCAATTCCATCAATATTTTCAATATCCAAATAGTGAAATACTATTATTTTCACTCTATTCCGTAGAAAGTACTGGATTGATTTGTTTTCCAATATATAATTCTAATTTTTGTAGATTTGTTTTTATGTACATTTATATATGTTTCTTCTTCTTCTTCTTCTTATTTTGGAGAACATAAAATTAATTTTAAATGTAAAATTGATTTTATCGTATTATTTATTTTTAAAGTCATATTTTATTATTATTATTTTCTATAACAATTTTGAAATTTATCGGGTAAACTAATCTTTTATAAAAGACTAAATATTTTTTTCCAAATAGCCCTTAAATTTATTATTCCACTAAATAAATTACTTTATAATCCTGTCACTGTTAATCAAAATAGATAGATTCCTTCCAAAATAATTGTTGTGGTGGTAGATAAAATCACACACCGAAATTTGTCTTCACTAAAATTTATTTAAACCAAACAACAAATCACAAGTAGATGGTGATTCACCAAATCACCGAATCGATAGTCTTCAACGTCTCTGCTCTGCGATAATCTATTCATTCATCTTTCAGGTAACTACTGCCACACAGCTTCACTCTTTTTCCTTTTCGGGTTTCAATTTTTCCACCATTATTTGCTTGTTTTGCATTTATATTGCAAAAGGTTATATCTCGTTTGAAACTAAGGGATTTTTATTGTGAGATTTACTCCGAATTTGTTGAATTGCACTGTTTCATATTGTTTCTTAGTAATTAGGTCGAAGTTCTTGATCTGAACTGTTAATTTTGATACAGCAATATAATTAGCTTCTACTCATGAAAATGAGTACAAGTTCTGTTGTGCATTGAAGCTTGATCCAAACGTGTGAGGTTTTTTGTATTCATAAATTGAAAGAAAAATTCATGAAATTCAGCTATCTTGTTCAAGTTTGTTGGCCAACTTTTTGTCTTTATTTTTTTGTAATTTAAAGAGTTCGGTTTTGAACACTGGAACTCCTTTAGTCTTAAATATAAGCAAAAAGTCGAATGTAATTTGTCCAAATACATTCAACTTTTTGCTTGTATTTAAGAACGGATGGAGTAATTAACATCGGTTGGTATTTTTTTCCTTTTATGTTTGTTTCCTTTTTTTATTGATTGTTTCCCTTTTTATTTTTATTGATTTCTTAGTTAAGGTTAAAGGTTTCAGTCACATTCAATTTATGACCTGTTTTGTTAAGTTTTTCCTCTTCAGCATTTTTTCTTAACTAACATATTTGTTCTTTCTTATCTTATTACTATAGGTTTTACTATGAGAAAATGCATATTGTTTAAAGGTTTTGACCGAAAGGACTTGATAGAAAATGGTGATGAGGACTACCTCATCTGAAAAAGTACTGTCTCAGAACTGCAAGTGAGAAAAACATAAAATGCTATGGAAGAAACACACGGCCAGTATTATCCTTCTGGTCTACCCGAGTCTTCGTTATCTCATGACAGTAGTGAGAGGTACGATTTTAACAGGCAAGTGAATCGTGGGGCTGGTATATCAGGTCTGAAGAAGAGAGGTCATGGAACTCGGTCATGGATAAAAATTGATCAGAATGGAAATTCTGAGACTGTGACACTTGACAAGGCTACTATTATGAGACATTGTTCTTTGCCTTCTAGAGATCTTCGACTATTGGATCCTATGTTTATTTATCCTTCTTCAATATTAGGAAGGGAGATGGCTATTGTAGTCAACCTTGAGCAAATTCGGTGTGTAATCACTGCCGATGAAGTCATCCTGATGAATTCATTGGATGGTACTGTTGGTCAGTACAGGTCAGAGTTATGCAATCGACTCCGGAGAGAAAAATCTGGTAAGGCTGGTACCTCTTTGCTATAAATAAAATAAAATAAACTATAATACATTTAGGAGCTCGGAAAACTGGTGGGAAAAATGTCATACAAGTATCTAGGTTTATTAACCATGGATACTGACACTGACATATCGACACCAATAATAATTTGAGAAATGAATTAATTGAATGTAATCAAAAGTGTCGGACATCTACACATGCCAGACCGGCACGTGCCGATTACTGGGACACACTTTCAATTAGAGCTGTTGGTGCTCCATAGGTACCTGATATTTTGTATGATTGTATCTGAGTTGTAGCACTATTAGGAAATAGGAAAGGATGGAGAGTAATGAGAGGAAGGCATTGACATTGAGTGATGTGAAATGCGATGTCTTTTGTTGGGAACAATTTGAAAACTTCAATTGAATATGATACTTCTTCAGCTCTCAAAAGCTGTTGTGAGTTATTGCTTGAAGTCAATGTTAATATTTGCTCCAACTGAGCTATTCGGGGTGATCTTTAAAATAGATTTTCGATGGAGGTAGTTAAGGCATAGAATTGCTTACTGTGTCTTTAATTTTTGAACAGATGATCTTCCCTTTGAACTTAGGGCACTAGAGTTGGCTCTGGAATTGACATGCACATCTTTAGATGCTCAGGTATATTAATGACCAGAAACTCTACTTTTTGGGGAATCCTCCACATTTTTGGCTGTGAATCTGTGATAGTATATATTTTCTGCAGTATTTTTACATTAAAATTGGCAGCAATGATTTTATATGCTTGCCTATTTTGTTTAAATTATGTAGTTGTTTATTACCACAATTTCATTACACATCCTATGCCTTTTCCTGCAATTTCAGACTATTCACAAAATGGTGCGTACACTTAATGGACTGTCTGCAATCTTTTTCATTATTCACTTCAAACAAAATGGAGGCTGCTCAAATCTCTAGGATAGTTTTGTAGCACGGAGATGTAGGGAGAGAACATAATGATCAGGAAAATATGAAACTCTAGGATTAGTTTTGTAGCACTGACATGTCGTGATAAAAAGTTAACAAAATAAATTTGTTGTTCCTTAGTTTTTTAAAACAGAAAACTGTTTTTGAAAAGGTAATCAAACCTATTCAGTTTTTTTGGCTATGTATGTTGAAAGAAATAAGGATGGACCGGCTGACCCAACACTTATTGAGGCCTAAAGCAAATTATAAAATATGGCCTTAATAAAAAAATAAAATAGTGACATTTTTTATACTAACATCAATGTACTATAATTTTATTTAAATTCTAACTTTCTTGTTTTTGAGATACAACATAATTTAATTAAATATGTCAATGGTTGTATTTTTTTTTTTTTTTTTTATAATTATGAGGCCTTTACTTGTTGTACTACCAAAATATTTTTATTTTTTTTAAGGCCTAAATATTCATGAAAAATAAATTTTTTTGGAGACCTAAAGCCTTGCTTTACTAACTTGGCCCTTGGGTCAGCCCTGAGGCCTATTTACCATTGTAGCGTAACCTCTTGTAAATATAGGGCAAGACTATCTATTATAGACCTGCGAAAGCGGAGTGCGTATCCTCTACCTATATTGCGATACACATTCGAGATATATCTACAGAGTACCCATAGCTGTTTTTACAAAAAAAAAAAAAAAACCAATATGGCATAATACGCTGCGGCACACTGTCGATATGCTGCGGATATGCCGTCGGCACAGCATCATACCGTATCCTATAATTTAAGTGAATGACATATCGCCGTATCAGATATGTATTGTATCCTTATTGTTTCTGTACATCATAGATCACACCCTTCCCTAGACCCCATCAAAGTGGGATTACATTACCAGGTTGTCTTTTTAATAAAACTCAACAACTCCAAACTTGTTTTAATTTGGGTTTTGTAAAATGATATCAATGTTTGAATTTAGGTAACCGTCTGCTTTTATCTTTCAGAATTCAACATTATATAGCTTTCTAAATGCATAAGAATTTATTGAGTAAGATACCAGCTATTTGTGCATAAGAAGCTGTCATCTTGAATCCCTTATATTAATGATATTGATTTGATAGGTAAATGAACTAGAAATGGAAATCTATCCTGTGCTAGATGAGCTGGCCTCATCTATCAGTACTCTCAATCTGGAACGTGTTCGAAGATTTAAAGGTCACCTCCTTGCTTTGACTCAGCGAGTTCAGAAGGTTGATCATCGTGAAACTCTCATCCTTAATTATAATTTATTTTCTTTTTTAACTTTTTACAACATGCAACTAGTAACTTAAGTTTAGTTATCAGGTTCGTGATGAAATAGAACATCTCATGGATGACGATGGCGACATGGCTGAGATGTGCCTGACTGAGAAAAGGAAAAGATCAGATACCTACCCTTCAAATGATTGTTTTCAAACTCGAACATTATCAGGTAATATGACTTCCAAATCAGCTCCTGTTTCACCAGAGAGGTCACTTAGCGGGGTCCAGATGTTGCAAAGAACATTCAGCAGCTTTGGAAATTCTAGTAAATATGGTAGTTTATCTGGTTCGACTGACAATGATGAAAGGATTCAGCCGCTGGAGATGTTGCTCGAAGCATACTTTATCGCCATTGATCATACACTTAATACATTATTGTCGGTATGAGAAGTTTGACTTTATTCAGAGCTGTACTTTTAGAATTTACTCACATTGCTTATCTTCATTGATAATACTCTTGCTGATAATGCAGCTCAAAGAATACATCGATGACACAGAAGATTTTATCAACATAAAATTGGTAAGCTAAGATTAACAATTAGCAACATTCTTCTATTACTCTATTTGTTTGATATATTTGAAACTAATTAAATCAGGGACCATCAGTTGACACACTATCTATTACAGGGAAATATTCAAAACCGCCTGATACAGTTTGAGTTGCTTCTTACAGCAGCTACATTGGTAGCTGCAGTATTTGCCACCGTGGCAGGGATATTTGGAATGAACTTTGAAACCTCAGTTTTTGACTACTCAACTGGATTCCATTTGGTTTTGGTAGTCACAGGAATTGCTTGTGTATCATTGTATTTCTCCTTATTATTCTATTTTAGATACAAAAAAGTGCTTCCAGCATAAAAATTCAATAACATTGAAATTGATTGTGCATTCTATCGAAGCCAACTTGGTCAAGATGACAGGCTTAGAAGCTGTATTGTATATACATATTTATATTATCTGTTTGTGGAAGATAATCCATGTGCTGCTTTCGCATGGCTAGATGCATTGAAGCTGTCACCTTTTCATTCAAAATGCCATTGTTGAGCTAGGACAACTATCCATGGCGCAAGCCAAGATGTCTCTATAGTCCCGTGATATTTTGAATGAGTCATAAACCTTCCCATCTCTGCTCTTCTTGTACTCAAACAACAAAGTTGAATGATCAAATGCAGTTAGTTTTACAAATCCATAATCATAGTCTTTAAAGATGCTCCATTTGGTTTTGAGAGAAGTAAATGTTGAAAGGCTTGCTCCCCCACCACCAGCAACAATATGTATGGTCCCATTTAAGGTTCCCTTGTAGTTGTGTTTCTCTTCACTGGTGCAGATATTCTGTATCAACATGTAAGAGATAAAGAGAAATAAACACTTTTTAGTAGAGAGAATAAGCATTTTCACGCTTAATTGCAGGTTTAAATGATACTATTTGTGGCACGTTATGTGGTATTATGCTGGAAAGCCAACTCCAATTAAACACCTAAAGCTTAATTTGGGTTGTGTTTTGGTTCACAACTTCACATTATTATTGCCGATGAAAAAATATTTTGATCTTCGTATTTATTATCACATAAGGAAATAGGGATATTTGTGTAGTTCAAACACGGTTTCACCTAGTCTCTTATTTTCTCTCATTCAAAATAGTCCTATATTAAAATTTGTAAGGAATGGTGGATGAAGTGCTGAAAGTTGAAGAAACCTGGTATATGGGACATGTTCTCTCATAATTATGCACATGGCCATAGATGGCAATGTCCACCTTGTATTTCTGCCACAACTTTTGAAGGCTCTCTCTCCCCATTGGTTCAGCAAATGATCCCTCATCTGCATAACAAATGCAAGAAGAGTAACCGAGTACCCGATGTGCAAGGAAGATTAGCCATGGCTGTTTTTGCCTGTCAACTGATGCCAAACAATGCTCAATGAACTTATATTGTTCTGTTCCTTCTCTCCAATCATGTTCAGTGTCAGCAACACAGAAACGGAACATGCCATAGTCAATTGAATACCTGGCAACAGTAGAAAAATGATACATGTTCCAAAGAAGTCTGTTGATCATTCTCAGCCCAAAACTTTGAAACCAAAAGCATGAGTGAGCTTTGTTTGCATCAGCATGATTTTAAATATAATGGTTTTGTAAAATCATGTTAGAAAGCTTAAAATGAAGTGATTCTGTTTGGTTGTTTTTACTCATAAAGCAATTTTGATGTAAGACATAGTGTAAATTTTTAAACACAATACAAACTTTTAATTAATCCCAATTAAATTGAAGTTTAAAGACAAAATCAATTGTGTTATAGAAACCAAACACTTGTATTTGCTACTAAAAGCATATTTGACAAGAGCAAATCAATTCAACATCAATTCACAATGAAAGTTTCACCTTTCAATCATATTAATTCATGTTGGTGTGCTCATATAACGGAAAATCTTTAAACCTGACAGAAGGTAACCTTTTCTCTGAAAAAATAAAATAGTCTATGCCATACCAGAATTTAGCCCTGTTTGAAGCAGGGACATAGAACATAGTCTCTGCCAGTACACCACATTCTCCTCCAGAATCCATGTTCCCATAAAAGGATCCTGTCCCCGGCCAGTCGCGCTCATGGTTCCCACTGGAAAATAGAATCATAAGAATATCATGTTATTATTAAAAGAAAAGTACTTCCTTGACCAATTCTTTAGGGCATGCCATAAAAGAAAACCTTGCAATCATGTAAGGCACAACTGATGCAATTGGCTCCACCTGTGCTGTAAATTGATCCCACTGAGAAATATATCCATTTGCATAACATATATCTCCAATATGGAAAACCATGTCAATGTTTTCTAAGTCCTGGATAAGCTGCTGGGTAGTGTTAATGGAACCTTGCTGGAAATTGTTGTATTCATTGGAACCATCCACTTCCGCCTGAATCATAGTATGATTACAGTTCACATCTAGGACAACAGAATCTCATAATCAAGTTGAAATACAGGCACTCGATATATCTTGCAGGCAAATCATTATAATCTTGATAATAGTTAAACAACAACAAATCCAATCCATTGTCCATCTAATCATAAATTGCAGACTCCATCATGTGATACGACCACAATATTGCAGTTGCGGAAATATTCTCACCAGCATCAATCAGTCCGCAATAGCACCGTGATAGTAGATCACAGGAAAATCTGCCTTGCAATACTGCGATGGACTATATGGTGCTCACATTATTTTTCTATCTTTCTCTTTCTTTATATCGTAGATGTAGAGTGTTGTAGGGTCAGAGATATTTTAAAGTAATAGTGAGTTGATAGTGAGATAGGTGAGATTTCATAGATAGAAAAGGAGATGTGTCATTTCTAAAATAAATAATAAAATATAATTTTTGGTTCAAAAAAAAAGTCATGCTCCGACAACTGCAATATGAATTGTAACAAATGCAATGTCCACAATCACAATGTTGCAACTGCACATTCAAATATATGCATTTATTATATTATTCATATCAGTTTAAAGTTCAAACCTTCCCCATATCACCAAATATGACTACACGTTGTAAAGATTTCTGCCCAGGAAAAGGAGCTGCTCTAAACTGATACTGTTTACTCCAAATGTATGTTCCATTATTGAGTTTGTGTCCTATCTTGTATTCATATCTGCACAATTCTCAGAAAGCACAATGTGCAACGATTCTCTTTAACTGAACATATATCATGATTCATGACAGAATTATAACAATCTTATTAATATTAAATAGAAAAGATGACAATATATATTTTATAACTTTTTTTTAATTTGGTTACTCAATAACAACGCAAATTTTTTATTTACTTTTCCAACTTTTCTTAAGGCGGAGATGAAATTTATAGCAGATAATGACTGTACAACAAAAAGAACAAACCGATATATAAAAGAATATCAGAGAAAAAAAGATGGCTCCAGAATGAAGTTTTCACAAAATTAATGAGAAAGGTTATCAAAGATGAAGAAACAAAAACAAAACTAGAATATAAGATTTGTGTGTAGTTGTTGGCATATACCTTGAAAATTATTTAATACTATTAACCAGTGCATACAATTAAGCCAGTATAAGCTAGAAATAACATACAATATGTTTGGCCTCAGTTCTTTCAGGTAACTGGTGTGTATGTATCCCGGATCACGCCATCCTACTGATCTTGCCGGTGCACCTGTTCATATATTGATACTCCTAGTGAGTGATGAGCAACATTTTTGGAATAAAACATTCACTAAACAAAACATATTGAGAAAACTGATGATCCTATTGGTAGCTTAATTAATCACTTGTTAAAGGATATATCAGAAATGTGTCTGACATGAATTCAGATGTCTAAGAAAAAATCAACACTTATATTATGTAACATCAAACTCTATTGTGTTACCATTTTTAAATCCTTGTCATATCCCGTATTTGTATCATTGTTTACGTCCGTGTTCTTAGGTCAAAGGAAATTAGATGACAATAAACTTTCACTTGAAGGAATTGAGTTTGACCTATAAAGAACTGATACATACAAGAACAACGGACATGACAATGACACTAATACTGATAGGATAGAAACTGGTAATAATTTGAGAAAATTGAAGTGACTGATTGTAAACATGTGTTCTGGTGTCAGACACCGAATACACCTTCAATTTGAAGTGTCAATCTACATAGAGTTTGACACAGTGATGGACACCTTTTGGTCAACCGGATCTTTGAGACAAATATTATAACAACGAATAATTCAAATTCCATTTATGATAGAAAATTGTCACATATAGCTTTGTCTCCTATTTGAAGAGATTTGCATGGGAAAACAGTGAAAACCGGAAACAAAATGAAAATAAAGTGGAAATTTTGTAATTAAAATTGAAAACAAATATGTTTTCTCAAACCAAACACATCATTACTGTATTGTGCTTATTGATTTCAAATCCCATGGTCAAATAGTTAGTACAAAAGTTCCAATCATAAGATATATCTCAACTGTATAAATTCAAAGGTAAGAAGACTTGACTTACCACATAAGCTATCACGAGTGAAAGTCAATGTCCCAGCAGGTGAATGTACATGATCTTCTCCTTTTGGACCCCATTCAACAACAGGTTCAGCATCACTGATCCCATATCCACTTGTCCATGTTACAGTCATCTATTTTAAGTGATAAATGATAATATATTAATATTTTAATTTGATACAATGAAAGAATTAGTCACAGTAATAAAAGGAAATGGAATATATAATTTTGTTTACAAATGAACTAAGAGAGATAATAGCAGCATGATGGATGCTTTTGTTCAGATTTGGATTGCCTGTAGTTGGCAATGCACACATTCACGCAGTAAGCATGTTGACGGCTGTTGAATTGAGATCAAACGGTCTAGATTTCAAACTCAGTACTTTAATTCTTTTAAAATAAAAAAAATCAAAATCTGTATTGAAAACTAGACCATTTAATCTTGATCTAACGGCTACCGACGTGCTGACTGCGTGGAATTGCCGACTGCAAACAATCATGATCTGATTTCGTTCTTCACATACCATTTGTTCATTTAGGGAACTTCCTTAAATATGGGATGCCAAGTGTTCATACTGTTAGCAGTTTAGGACAGAAGCTGAGCTTACCTCATTCCATGATTTTCCTAGTGCTAGACGAGGGTAAACTGGTGCATTTGGATTTGCAAAAGATACTTTATTGGACACTGCCACTAGCTTTGGCTATCAACAGGTAAATAGAAACAAATAAGAGATTGCATTTAGCAATATTATGATAGATGTGAGAACTAGAAACTTATAAGGGAATTATAAGCATTATCTCTCAACCCACAAAGTAGCCAGAAAGAAAGGATTTATTAACTTGTATCAAGGAAAAGAGAAGAGGCAAATATTTTATCATGGACCTAGTCAACAACAAAATAATTAGCAGATAAAATTTGATTTGTAATAGAATCTTAGAAAATTAACATCAGCATGGTCATGCTAGTTCAAACTAATGATGTGGCTTACATTCGATAAGCCACCAGAAAACAGTGCAAATGAGAAATCTGATCTCTGATTAATCAACTGAAGCTTCAGAAACCCTTTTCCAGTTATTTTGTACTGAGGATTCAAGTAACTTGCATTTTGAAACTGCAAAATGGAAGAAACATACATTAGACCATCACTTCAATTCTTTGTGTCTTAACTTTCCCAGTTTGGTAAATTCTTTACAAGAATTTAGATCACGTTAGTTGTTACATCCACACATGTACCTTAATGGGTGCAGAACACAATAGTGGTGGAAAAGTCCTACCATTTTCTTTTGGACATGTTGAAGCACTGAAATGCACAAAACAAGAATAACTTTAGTTGGTGGACTAATGAGTAATTCAAGATTGATTGGACGGCATGGACACCGGACAGAACATGTTGACACATTTAATAATTTAAGAAAATGAATTAATTGAACATAATCAATGCGTCGGTGTCAGACACCAACACATGTCGGATACAAGGACGTGCCTTCCATAAGAAATGCCAGTGCTACATAGGTCGCAGATCGCGTAAAATAGCAATTTGATCAAATTCTGCTATACTATAGCTCAATAGCGGCTATTTGACAACACTTTTGCGTATCATAGTACAATAGTGATTTGTTCAAATGCCGCTATGCTACAGAGCTATTGTGCGGCTATAATTGTGGAGCTGGTTTTTTGGCTAAACTATAGATATGAACAGATATTGAACTTGACCTAAAGTTTGCAGGAGAAAACACTCCAATCCAATCATCAGTTGAAGGAATTGGAGAACTGTATTCTATAGTTACCCATTCTGCAATTTGTCCCTACAAAAGAATCAACTTAACTTAGATGAGAAATAAAAAAAAATGCAAGGAAAAATAATTTAGAAGCAGAAAAAAGAATTTGGTAACCACCAAGTGAAGTTACAAATCAAGGAAATTCTATGGTAGACCAGTGTCACCCGAAACTCTAATAACGATAAAAAATACTCTTCAGAAGTATAATTTATCAACTCTTGCTGAGATGGTGGCCTGATAAGTGACAGTTCCAGGCAAATTGAGTTTTGAGAGTCACGTTCGTTTTACTTTATTTTTCTAACTGCCATTGTTTCATTCATAAAAACTAGGAAGACCATTAAATTATACTTTTAAGAAATGCCATTTGATCGTTATTAGTGTGATGAGTGACTTTTAAGCACTAGTTCACAGAAACTGTTGAAACTTACTTGTAGTCCAAGAAGTGATGGAGATGCTTTGATGTGAGCAAGGTCAAGAAGGGATAATGTTGCCTTATGAATAGTAACTTTTGAGAGAGGCTGATTTCCATGTGACCATACCTTTTGGAGCAATGAACAAACCAGCAGAAATGCCAACAAGACTAACTTGGGTTCCCTCATCTCTGCTTCATATTTAAGAATTATATTCTGATTAATTAGGAATCTATGTAATTATGATCTCTCTAAATCCACACACACACACACATATATATAAAATAAAATAATAATAATAATATTATGATAGACAATTATATAACTGTTCAAATACATTTAAATTATTTTTAGAAATATTTTTTAATTTTTTAATTTATAAACGAAAATTAAGTTTCTTTCTCTCTCTCTTTCAAAGTCCTACATTCAAACATATTTTTAGAATTTGTTTGGGAGGAAAATTTTAGAGGAAAGAGAAGAATTTATTTTTCTTTTCAAAATTAAGCAAACTATAAAATATTTCTAAGAGAAAGAATGAATTGTGATTAAAATGTTATATGAACATATATAATGTTTATTCTTTAATTTTTTTTCGAGATTAAATAAATATTAAATTATAGACTAATTTTCCAAACACACACTCTTAACAAATTTTGTATTTGCTTTAACTCAACTCTATAAAACCATTTATAAAGTGCTAATCCTTGCAAAAACTTTATGAGCACTAATTGTAGTCTCAAACTATATATCTCTCTAAGAAAAGTGAGACTATACCCATCCATACTTTAAAACCCAACACAATAAATGCCTACTCAAATGGCGAAATTAATGCTTCTAGTGGTAAACCTGAATTGAAGTGAAATTTCCAACATAATCTTTGATAGAAAAACATGGCTATATGTGTATCTTTCTTCAATTCACTAAAAAAGTAATATGTACAAAAACAGAAGGGGTGAGGGGTCATGGAATATATAAACTAACTAAAGTTTATAAGAGTTCACTCACCTGTTAATTAATTATCTGAAAGGAGTTTTGATTTGTGGTGTGGTGTGAAGAGAGATAGTCTCCAAGAGGAATATTGGGGAGAACAAAAATTTGATGCCACTCAATCTAATGTTTTAATACCATGACATAGAGGGATCGTTTAGATGCTCCACTTAATAATATATCTATTTCATGATGGATGTTTCTGAGTTTAATTTCAAGCTGGAGCATACTTTTCGGTTAAGTAATGCAAAAATTTATGAAAAGAACACATACTATAGAAAAATATAAAATTATTTTTGTTCGTTGTTTAAAAAAGAAAGAAAAAAAAAAGTCTTATGCCGTAAAATGATAAGTGACATAGTAGAGAAATAAATTAAATGATTAAAAAATTAAAATTAAATAATTAAATTGATTAAAAAAAATAAAAATACTCCTACTCTTTCTTTGTCTCTCTCTTCCTTTCATATGTTATACGTTTATATTTTATCATTCTATCCTTTTCAAATTCAAACCCACTTTTCTTTATCTATTTGTTTCATTTCATTTTTTCACTAACTTTTTTTAAATGTAGTAGGGGTTTACATGAATTGAGTCCACGTATACATACATTCACTAAATACATATTTGAATTTATTTTTATATACGTAAATTGTAAATTGAAAGTTTATTATATTACTTAATGAATTGGTAGAACAAATGATATACCCAAATTTTCGTACTATACGTGAATTCACAAATTGTTTTGTCTATCTGAATTGAGGGTACATGTAAATTTACATATTTGTGTATAATTGTACTTCTTATAAATTCACGTATACTCAATAAATGCGTGAATTTAAAATTTGTAAACAATACATAAACTGCATTTATGTAAATTCAAAGTTCACAAATGTTACATGATTTGAGTTTGCTTACACATTAAAATAATTTTTTGACATACATTAATTTAGTTCAGATACGATTTTTAAATGAAAAAAAAATTACCAAAATCAGCAATAATGTTAGTAACATATACAATCAAATGGTTTTTTACTCATACAATAAAATATTTATGAAAGATGTGAATTTTAAAAAGTAAATGTGAGGCTAAGGGCAATTTTGACATTAGTTTTAAATATTTTGTGCTAGATGGATGTAATTAAAAAAATAGGGGGTGACTAGAAAAAATCTCAAAACATATCCTAGAAATCAATTTACACAATAGCATTGTGTTTGATATTTTAAAATATAAGGAAAAATTAACTACTTCTATTGTATTTATTGTTATTATTCTTTAACTAATCTTCAATTCAAAACCATAAGAGGATAGACTGATAGTCTAATGCTGGCTTTTTTGGAGGAAGAAGTGAAACAAGCAATATGAGATTGTGATAGTTTAAAAAGTTTGGGACTTGATGGGGTCAATTTAGGATTTTGTGAAAGATTTCAGGGATGAAATTTTGGATTTCATTCTCATAGATAGGTTGATCAGAGGATTTAATTGTACTTTCGTTGTGCTAATTTGGAAGAAGGATAATTCGTAAAAGGTTAATGATTTTAGGCATATTCCACTGGTTGGTTGTATGGATAATTGGTTAGTTGATTTTGGAAAATCAGTTTGCATTTGTTAATAGGAGACAAATTTTGGATGGTATATTAATAGCAAATGAATTAGTGGATGAATCTCAAAAGAGTAGGATGGAGTTGAAACAAACCTATAGGAGGGGTTTGTTCAGTTAAAAAGAGTTATTATGTGTTCTAGAATAAGAGTGGTGTCACATATTCCTCTTTTTTTGACCATGTCTAGAATTGTTTATCGCCATTTAAAGTTTATTTATTCACATGGAGACTATTTAATAACAAATTACCAAAAAAAGGGATAACTTAGTTCACAGAGGAGTGCTTGTTCAAGACCTTCAGTCATGCATAAGTAATTTTGTCTCTTCAAAGGTTTGATTTCATTCTGTCAAATGGTGTGTATTTAGTTTGGATTGTATTTAGTTGGCGTGTGTTGGTCTAATAGAAAGTCTCCTAATAACAAGCTTTTAAATGAACAAGAAAGTAAATTGCAACAAATCTTGGAGGATGACAAATATAGTTGACGTGATTGTTTGATTTGGTGGAAATGAGTATATCCAACATCTGTTTTTTGAGTGTTTGTTATATTCCAAAGTGTGGGGTGAGCTTATTTCTTGATTGGATACACATAACGTTTTCCCTCACAATAATTTTGATAATATTTGTCTCTTCAAAGGTTTGATTTCAATTTTTCAAAGCGTGTGCGGATTGTGTTTAGTTGGCGTGTGTTGGTCTAATAGAAAGCCTCATAATATAACAAATTTTGGAGAATGACAAATACAGTTGACGTTATTGTTTGATTTGTGGGAACATTAACATAATCAAATCGTTTTGAAATTATTACCATGAAAAACAACAAATCTAGGCACAAATCGAAACTTTGTAGAAGTAGTGATTGTTGTTGGTCTTGTGTAAGAGGTTTGGGGGTTTGTTGGGATTCATAAAATAGAGAGAAATAAGGAAGAAAAAAAAAACAAATTTGAAAATGAATATGGAGTTGAAGATGAATATTGGGGGTTCTTTGAGGATTTCATCTTTTTTCTTTTAGAAAATGATAACAAGTGTTAAATTAGTGATTAGTAATAGGATTTGAAATGTCAACAATAATTATATTTAGTGACACATAAGTATTTTTCTGTCCACATAAGCAACATAATTAGATGAGAGATTAAACTAAAAATAATTTGAAATTATAGGGTAGTTAGAAAGAAAATGGTTGTATGGAGACTAAAGTCAAATTGATCCTAAATTACGTGGACCAAAAATATCTTCTTTTATGTATGTCAAAACTATGTTTACTTAAATAATTTTGTGTCTTTATTGATTATTCAATTCTCGAAACAGAAAAAGTCTTTCGAAAAACTTTATTTTATCATGCATAATATTATATGCATATTACGAAAATATTAAAACATCACCTAATGCATGAGAAATCTTTTCTAAATAATTTTTGACTTCATAAATTGACTCATATGTTTATAAATTAATTTACAAAACTCACAAAATCATTCAAGGATGCTTACACAACAGATCAATTCTAGGGAGTTTTTTGTGATTTGACTTTCAACTAAGTGAATTGATTCATATAAAATGTGACCTACTCCAACATGGAGCTGGTATGTCCATTACGTCTTTTCAAGCCTTCTGATTAAATGCTTTCATCTATTCCACCCATAATACCTTATAAAGTTTCATTCTAGGATATTTCTTGTTTCAGTTACCATACAAATGTTTGACCTATAAGTAAACTACACGTGTAAAGCTTTTAACAGAGCAATATTAGAGTACAAACACAAACCCATCATCTTAATATTAGAAAGAATTAAACACTACCTTACAAAGATAATTGTTAAACAAATGGAACTGATGGTGAGATACAAGGGTGATATACATCCTACCATCTAAAAAATGCTTGAAAAAGCAAAGAAGGCAGCTGATGGATGGTCTCCAACTTGACATTCAGATAATGATTTTTCCATTTATGGAGTAACAAATGACACTGACTCATTTAATGTTAATTTGTTGCAAAAAAATTGTGCTTGTAAAAAATGGGATTTTACTAGTATTTCTTGTTGCCATGTTATTACATGCATCTGGTATAACAAAAAGTAACCTGAGGGTTATGTTCCATCATACTATAGGTTATGCATAACTTCCCTTCATCGGATATATGTTTTATCATTCTTTATTCATTGTTAACTTTTTAAATGGAACTTAAATTTTTTAGAGAAAAAGTGTTTTATGGCAACTTATTCTCATATCGTATTGACAACAAATGGTCCACAATTATGGCTTTTATCTGCTTTTGTTCCAATTAATCCACCAGTCATGAGAAGGGCAATTGACAGATCAAAGAAGAATGGAAAAAAAATCTAATGAAAATCCAAGGAACCCCCCACTTTCTTCCAAGAAAGCTATCAATTTACATTCAAATGTTATACGTGTGGAAACAAGACACACAAAAAGAGAATACGCAAATGAAAAAAAGTTTTTGATAGATCCATTCCTAAGGGTGACAACTACGTATATTGGGTACTACGTATAATTTGGAACTTGCTTCTTGGCATTTTAATTTGGAACTGGAACTGATTTTAAACTGACTTTGATTTGGAATTTATTGGGTACTAATTTGGAACTGGAATTGATTTTGAAATCATTTTAATTTGGTACTAAAACGGATTTGGATCTAATTATTATTTGGAACTGATGAAAATGACAAAAAATAAAGAAGGCAGAGGATGTCATTTTAAGCTGTTTTATCCAGAAGTGATGGTTTAACTCTTGAGATAAGCAGTGGCCAGTCACCACCAGTGCATAAAGTTCATGCATTTAAGCCAGTCCAATTCTTGAAAGCAATAAGCGCTTCCATTTTTCTGAAATTCTTTTTTCTTTGATCTTTTTATGAGTCTCCATGAATGCTTGCTTTGTATCTCCACTTATCAACAAATATTTTCATCTCTTTAGATTTCTCCACAACTTGCATCACAATCATGAGTACCTACTTCAATACGAGGATCCTCAACCACCTCATCTAAGAAAGCTGCCATCAACTCAGGTCGATGATTCTCCATCAAACCCGTCATTATAGTTAAGTAACTCCCTTTCAAATCAGGAACCCTCGCCTCTCTCATGTCCCTAAACAACGTAAAGGCTGATTGAAAGTCTTGACCGGACATGGATGTTTCTATCAGAGCATCATAGGTTGCCATATCCAACCGAAGACCTCAACTACTAATCTCCATCACCAATAGAGTAGCCTCAGCAGTTCGATTTTCTTTACAGTAAGCCTTCAAAATCGGTACATAGACGCCAAGACCCACAGAGCCTCCCAAAGCATTCATTTCATCAAGAATACTATGTGCTTTACCTGAGAGTCCAATACTAACACATGCACCAACAATACCAAAACCTATAGACTCGTCAACTTTGATATTTGAAGTCTCTAACTTCTGAGCTTCAATAATCAAATTAGCTAAACCCTTAACATTCCCCTTCTGAAGATATTCCTTAACTAGAACACAAAAAGTGTCTCTATCAAAATTCCAATATTCCCCATCTCTATCATTCAAACTACTGAGAATAGTTAACTCGGCAAAAGCTAAATTATCAGACTTAACATAGCCACTAATCAAATTAGAATAAAAGCATTTATTGTTTGAATAACCAAATTCACCGATCAAAACTTTTAACTCATCTATCTTATCTTGTAATCCTTTAAGTGCATATAAATAAGCTAAAAATCCAAAACTAAACTCATCAGGTTTAACACGAAGATTGGACATAATTCCAACGACTCTCTCAGCATCGGTTTCATGGAAAGAAGAATGGTATGGATAGTTTGAGAATGGAGAATGTTAGGGTTTTTTTTTGGATGAGAAAGAGAGTGGAAGCGAAAGCTCTTTTGAGATTGTGAATATCACCGAGAGAGGATAAGTGAGTGAGGAGGGAATTGGTGAGGGATTTAGATGGGAAGGAATTGTGGGTAGTGAGTGTTTTGAATGATTTCCAAGCTTCATCTGTTTGAGTAGTGAGGAGTGATTTGTGGAGTGTTGTTTCGATACTGCTAAGTTGTTGAGGTGTCAGGGAGAGTGACTGTGGTGTTGGTGTTGGGAGATTTTGGGGTTCTTCAAAATAGGGTTTGTTGATGGAATACAAAGTTGGTTGAAGGAAGGAATAAAGAGAGGGGATTTCAGGTGTGGAGGACAAGGTTCTGTAACTAACAAACCTCAACTTTATCAATGGACATTCTTATTCTTTGTCGAGCAACTTAATTCGATTTGGTCGTCCTTTTCACTCTCCTCTTCTCTGATTGTTAAGTTTCGCTGCAACAGTTAAAAATGAGATTTGTAGTTCATTACCAACAAGCTGGAATAGCTCAGTTGGTTAGAGCGTGTGGCTGTTAACCACAAGGTCGGAGGTTCAACCCCTCCTTCTAGCGATTTTTTCGGCAATTTACTACGATATCGTTTTTTTTTTCAACGGTACGATTTTGTTAATATTAACTTCTTTTCTTTTCTGAATCACATTTTTTATCCCTTATTTTGAAATAATTTTAACTTTTAAACTTTATTTTTTTTTTTGTGAAAAGTTAACTCTTTAATCATATAAACGTTCATGTAGACTTATTTTTAAAAAGTTTGTATGTGCATGAATAAAATTTAATTAAATAAAAAAATATATTATCATGTGTTAGCCCAAAAACGATATTATTTCATCAATAAAATCTATATTTTATTATGGGATTTATTTTTCTTTCATTTTTTTATGCCCATCAAAAAAATTTGTCAATGGAAAGAATTAATGATGTTAGTTGATTTAAGGAGAAAGAAAAGGAAGATTGTGTTGATCAATTTAGAGTTTGTTAGGTTCAGAGGAGAGGATAATTTTTTTTTTATGGAGAACATAAGAAGGAAGAAAATAAGAGATATGTTTAATTCAAAATAAGAGGAGGATGACAAGGATTTAAAATGATTTTATGTTGGATTCAAAGAAAAAGAAAAAAAAAGAAATTTAGATGATTTTTGAATTACATCCATTCCTCTCTTACATTCAAATCCATCAAAATAAAGGGAGAACAAAAATAAATTTAGGAGGAAGTTTGCTTCCCTCCAAACAACTCCAACTTAAAATTAGGAAGTTCAAAGTTTATGATTTGTTAAAATGTTTCTTGATTTGTGTTTAGTATATTAGTAAATAATTATTAAAACAATAATGATGGAAATTAAGGGGACATGTATTGATTAATTAGTATTGTCTAACTAATAGCTAGAAATTTATAATAATCATATTCACAAATTGTAGTATATCTACATATAATGAGAGATGTACATGAATAGTGTACCTTGTTAGAACTCAGAGGAAGGAAGAATGAGTGGTGAACTACCTTCATCGCTCATCACCATTGAAATACTATGTTATTTATAATTTGGTTGTACAACAAGAATGAAATTTTAATTTTGCACGCAACCAAGTAACAAGAGGATGAGAGATTGTTAAAAATGGTTTGAAAATGAGGATGAAGCCCTTCTCGATATACTGTGAACATTGATCTAAGAGGTGATAATGAACAATTCAAAGCAAACTCTTTAACAATAGTCGAGGCAAAATTGGAGGAAAAGTTTTCTGGATGTGGAATTAAGGTAAAGTCACACATTGAATCTGCAATGAAGATGTTAAAGTTAGTTTATGATGTAATTTATGACATGTTAAATTAAAGTGGATTTGGTTGGGATTTAGAGAAAAAATGATTAAGGTGGATAATGGTGAAGTATAGAAAGAATATGTGAAGGTTAATGTATATTAATTTATTTCAGCTTTGTATATTTTAGTGAGTTCTTTTATGATTATTTGAAAAATATTTTATATTTATGTGTAGAGTCATCCAAATGCAATATATTATAGGTATGCTCCAATTCCACTATTGGATAAACCTGTTCCTGTTTTTGGGAAAAATTGTGCTATTGATAAAGGAGATACTCCCCCTACTGATAATGTTGAGAAGATAGATAAAAAAAAAGACAATGATGAGGAGATTGAAATAGAAATTACTCAATCACCGTCTCTTTGTCAATCACAATCTAGGAGAAAAAATGACCAAGTAGAAATTCAATCAAAGAGAAGAAACAAAGAAGCTAATTGTATTTCTGAGTTAGAAAAAACTTTTTTGGAATTGACTTGAATAAAGTTCAGAACGCTTAAGTGAAGTTGCAAATCGTCTAGGTGTTGGTAAAGATGTGTTTGATTATTCAAGAAACATTATGAATGAGTTGAAGAAAATGCACCTAACAGAACAATATTGTTTTGTTGCAGCAGACATAATATTATCTACGTCATATCGCTTGCACATATTTTGGAGTTGTGATGATGTTGATCGTCTTGCATTTGTTAAGTCGGTGATCTTCTAGTTCTATTATTGTAAGACAACATAATGTTCTTTATGATACTTTATTGTTACTATAGTTTTAATTTGATACAATATATTGAAAATTTTAATAATTGTTTTTTAATATTATATGGTTTTTTAGCAGCGTAAACAATTTTTTCAAGTATATAAAATTCATTCATAAATTACGCACACTTTTTAAATGTCTTTTTTTATTTATTAAAAAATATATGAATGCTATTTTGAAAGAAAAAAATTTAATAGATTACAAGGACAAATTCATCATTTTATCACAGCATAAATCATATCATTTAGTTATATGTTGTGTATTAAACACTAGATATGATAAACTAATCTTATCATGTTTGTTATCATGTGCGCATCAAACACATGACATGATAACTACTTGTTAGATCTAAATTTATCTGGTTCTCCCTTTTGAGAGTATAAATTTGAGTCAAATGCACAACGGAAAATGTGTTTTTGGTAGTACTTTTTTATTTGCAAACAAATAATGGGGAGTGAATAAGCAATCACCAGGTTTTACATGAAAAATGAGACTCAATATTATAAATTAGGAGTGGACAACATATCCAAACCCGACTGAAGTCGATCGATCCAATAGAAGTTTTAAGTTTGCAGACAGGTTTCTTCGGGTTGGTGGGTTGGACGAGTGAAAAATAAGGATTTATATAAGTCTACACGGTCAGGTTCAGATGGATAATTTAGATATTTCGATGCCTAAACTCGACTGAATCCATTACTATAATTATATTATTATTTTTGTATTATATATTAATATGCAAATTACAAACAGTACTCACACACTCACACAGGGACAAGTACACTACGTTAATTTGGATTATGTTAATTTACTCACACGTGTACTCAATATGGCCTTGGTCCAAGGTTTATATATATATATATATATATATATAGATATATAATTCAACACACTCACTTCATACTTCAAAGTCAACACTAAAAATAAACACAATCACTCACATCCGCCTCACTCTCTCGTCGATCTCAAATGATTCTTTCTATTGCTCACAATTACCATCGCCACCATCACTATAGTTGTCGTCTCACCTTAGCCTACAAATATGCAACGAAATCTATCTAATAAGTTTTATTTGAAATTTTTACCAAACCCAACTCTTCAATCTCAGAAAATTTATTGAATATTTATTTTAAAATATTGTTCTTTCTTTATTTAATGTATATCTTGAAAGGTATTATATGTTTTTGTGTTTTGTTTTGTTTTCATTTGTTCTTCTCATTGAAGTTATTATTTTGTGTTAGAGTTTGATCTTTTGTTACTATTTGTTTTATGATGTTTCCATTATGTTTAGATACTAATAATATAGAGGTTGTTCATATCTATTTTATCTGTTGAACCTTTAAAGAAGGTTAGTTTATTAGGGTTTCTTGTAAGGTTTCTTAATATATTTTTTAAGTTTTTATGGTTAATATATGATTTCTTAGGTGCTGGTTATACAACTATTGCTCATGTTTCTAAGATAATGGTGTATTTATTGTAATTTTTTTTCCAATCGATAGTGCTTTCATTTGTAGTTTATGTAGATTTAGTTTTACATTTGTAGTTATTTACAAATTTTTTTACTTGCTATTTTTGTAGGCTGTTGTTTTATAAACTTGTATTTTCTATTTTAAGGTTTATGTTCTTGTAATGTCTAAGTTTTGATTTATGGCTTGATGTTCATGTTTGATATGTTTATTCTTTTTAAGTAGGTTTATGCCTTTTGGGGGTTAATGTATTTTGAGTTCTTAAGGTTGTACGTTAGGTTTCATGAGTTTATGTTCATGTTTGCTTTGTTTATTCTTTTTTATTTTACTTTGTACTTTCATGTTTGATCTATTTATCATTTGTAGTTTTACATTAATGTTCGATGTTTTTTAGTTTGACATTCATGTTTGATCTGTTTATTCTTTTTAGTTTTATATTTATGTTGGATTTGTTTATTTTTTTTAGCTTTATATTCATGTTTGTCTCGTTATAATTAAATATTGCTACATTTTAGATTCTATCAATACTTATTTAGTGTTTTTTGAATTTTTCTGGTTTGGAATAATGAAGCAATTAGGCCAAGGAGGGAGGAGCAAGCAAAGAGCTAGGCCATAAATTTGTAAGTTACACATTTGTAAATACTTTGTTAATCAACTTGTTGAAAAGAAATTGTGTATGTTATTTTTAGACTATATAGTTTTTTAAAATAGTTTAACTTGTATGTTGTCTAGTGCATGCTAATAATTTGCTTCATGTGATATGGTAATTAAGTTTATTGCTTAAATTTGGTTATAGTTGGTAATAAAGTGTATGCTAATAATCTGATTTTTTTAGACTACATGTTTTTTTAGATTATGTGTTATGATTATGAGTAGGAGTGTTCAAATAATTGTTTTGAACCAAACTACCATTAAAAAAATTGAACTACTTGTATACTTAAGAACTAACTTGAATTTTAATTCTATCAACCATTCAATGAAAAAGTTGTTTTCTATGAAAAATTCACATGCTAATTTTATTTGAATGGATTTAAGAAAATTCACTTTTTCATATAAATCCTTTATTGATACATTGACCTTTTTTTTTTTTTTTTTTTTTTTTTTTTTTTTT
>JBBPBR010000008.1:11790534-11825024 GCA_037974775.1 Cicer pinnatifidum
TTTGTATTTTCTTTCAAATAAAATATATATATATTTTTATTTTATAAAATGTTACTAAAAATGGATTGACATTAATGAGTAATTGAATTTTTAACGTATAAAATCATTACTCACCGTAAAATATAATTGTCCAGGATTAGATAAAGACCATTTATGTCGATATTTATGAGTGATTAGTTGGTTTTTTAATTGAATTTAATGACTAATAATATAAATTATTACCATTGGTAAATGACTAATAATATTATAAAATAATTTATAAATTTATTATAAAATAACTTATAAAATAATTTGATAATAATATAAATTATAAATTATTATCAAATTGTAAAATAATTTATAAATTATAAATTTATTATAAATAATACTATCAAATAGATTTTGGAGGTATTAAAGAAATTTTGGAAGGAATAGGAGAAATAGGGATTAAAGAAATAAAGGAAATTGTTGAAGGAGGAGGGCATACTCTTAAGAGGTACACATCAGCTTTTTGGCTGATGTGGATGAAATATGATGAAGTGACAAAATATGATGAGGTGGCAAAATATGATGAAGTGACAAAATATGACGAGGTGGCAAAATATGATGAGGTGGCATCAGAAGTCTGTTTTAAATATATCTAATAGATAGATTCTTCTTAGAAGCTTCCCCATCCACTAATAATGATTGGTGTAAGACCCTTAATTTTAAATTCTAATTGATCTATTTTGGGGAATTTTATATTGAATTTCTGAGGCTTTTTAGCCAATTTTATGGCATTTTTTGAGTTAAATGCCAAAAATAAATTTTTGGAGACCCAATTAAAATTATTCGTCGATGAATAATTTTATTTAATTACGGTGAATTGTTTGTCGAAGAAATTTTGTTCTGAGATGCAGCATTTTTCAGAAAAATTTATCTGTCGATCGAATTACGACGAGAGTATATATTTTTCTGAAAAAGTGGTTTGTGATGTGATGTGAGGTGACAGACGTAATAATGATTTTTATAAAAATATCTAGATATTTGTAAATATCTAGATATTTGTTTAGATATTTATTATTATTATTATTATAATATATTATTATTATTTTAGTATATATTATATATATACATATATATGAGAAAGCAAGCAAGGAAAGTTTAGTAAAATATGTATATATAAGAAAGCAAGGAAGCAAGGAAACACAAAGAAAACAGAAAGTTGGAAAACACGTTCTCTCTCCTGCGCTCGCCATTTCTTCCTTTCTCTGTTTGCATTTTATGTTGGTGATTTCAAAACCCAACAAATACAAATCATCATTTTTCTTCTAGATCTAAGCTCCCTTTCGAGAAGTGACAGAAGGGAAAGTTGCTCATTGCCACGCTGCGGTGCTAGTGAGCTAATTTTCGAAGCGACGTCACAAACTTAAATTTTACCGGAATTAATCGCGGTGCCGTAATCGGTTGTTAAAGCTACAATGGAGGTAAGGGTTCCTTCCAAACTTTTAGTTTGCATTTAGGACATTATTTGTGATTTTGTGGAAAAGAAATTTGATGTATTTGAGGTGTGATTTGTGAAAAATTAATTTAATGTGATTATGTGTAATTTAGTGGAATTTAAATTGGAGGGGTGGTTTGTGGTGATTCAAGTATGGTGTGATTTATATGTTCATAATTATTATTATGAATTTTTGAGAGGTGATTTATTTGTGGATTTTGTAGAAAATGAATTGATGAAATTTGGTGGTTTATGTGTAAAAATGTGGAGTTTTGGAATTGGGTGAATTATGTTTGAATCGTTGAAATTTAATTGAGGTGTTATATGTGTGTTGTGGAATTGAATTGATTGTTGTTGGTGTGAATTGACAGTAATTAAATTTGATGAGTTTGAGTTACGTAATGAGTTATTTTCAAATAAATGAGTTTGAACTGAAATTGAAATTTTACAAAAAAATTAGTGTTGTTAAAGTTGTGAAAAAGTTCAAATTTTAACTAAGTTAAAGAGTTTGAGCAAAAAGATAGATTGAAATAAAAAAATGGTTATAGTTTAAAATGTTACTCTTTTAATTACTCTTTGATTGAGTTTAAAAAGAAAAAAAGTTTAGAGTATTTTATTAACTCAAAAATTTCGGTGCTTTAATAGTCGAGTGTGTGTATGGGAAATTTTGACGATATTTGTTTTATTTAGTTTTAAGTAAATAATATAGATTATTTGGTTTTAAAACTTTGGTGTGTGAGAAAGATTTAATTTTGGAAATTTTGTTGTGTTTGGATTAGTTTTATTGTGAACAAGTTGTTATAAATATTCATGTTTATGTAGTTAGCTCCTTGAGTCTCGAAAAGGAATCGAGACCGTTGGCACCGAGTTAGCGGTGGGGAGAACTCTGATATATTAATGTTGTTGTGGTGATTTATGGTTGAAAATTTTAGAGATTGAATATGGTGATTAATGTTTGGAAATTTTGGTGATTTATGTTAGGTGAAATTGATGTGTTCATAATTAATATTATGAACTTTTGAGATGAAATTTATGTGTGACTTGGTGGAAAATGAATTTAATTCAATTTAGGTGTGAATGAAATTTGGAGATGTGATTTATTTGTGGTTGTGGAAATTTTAATTGGTGTGAATAAATATGTTTGAGTATGCTCTGTGCTGTGTTTGAAAAATCATTAGTGTTAAATGAGTATTAAAAATTGGGAATCTTTTAATAGCTGCATTTACATAATGATTGTGGTGAAAAGAGTCAGAGTATGCTCATACATTTCATAGTACATGGTGACCGCGATGGGGCCATGGTGATAGTGGTGACCGTGATGGGCCACGGGATGATGCCATGTGAATTGTTGGTTCATCTTATCCTTGCGGGGATTGTCGCGTCGTGCTGATCTGTGAGAGATTGCACTCTAGAATGTGCTGATCTGTGAGCGATTGCACTCTAGAAAATCGTGCTGGTCTGTGAGAGACTGCACGCTGGTAAATTGTGCTGGTCTGTGAGCGACTGCACTCTTGTATGTCGTGCTGGTCTGTGAGAGACTGCACGCTAGTAAATCATGCTGATCTGTGAGAGATTGCACCTTGGTAATTAGTACTGGTCTGTGAGAGGCTGTACCATTATGATTTACGCCCCTTCGAGGAGGGTTTTGGTTTGGAATTCTGGAGTCATGCATTTTGGCATATACGCATTGCATTAGAGTGTTTGACATGCGAGTTATGTTTGTTATACTATGATGATTGTATATACATATTCGATTGTTGTTGTGATTTGTCGTAATTGCTTTGAGGTGTGAAGTTGGGTTGATTAAGTTTTGATGTAATTATTTGTTCATAATTGATTTAATGAATATTCGAAGTGTTGATTGATTCAGAGCTATTTTAGAACTGAAAATCTGCATTTTTTTTTTGGTTGTATTTGGCTATGATAGTGCAGTTTGTTAAAACTTCATTTTTCAACATTGTTTATGCATTTTTGGACATATGAAAACCCTTTCGAGGAGTATGCTAAGGTGAAAGGTTCTTTTTGAGCATTTGAAAATATAAGAATTTTGCTATGTGATATTTGTTAATTTCGGTTGGTGACCTTTACAATTATTGTGGAAATCTGGGCTTTGCCCTCAGATGAGAAACAGGATCATCCTACCGGTTAGTACCCTGGAGATGGGAAAGTAGTTAGTCATACCTGACCGAAGCTGTGTCAGAAGGATCTTGCGGGGCGCGTGGAGATCACCCGGGTTGTGTAGCTTTTGTAGCATGATCAGATTAGGTGGTTGTATAAGGACTAGATGTCTTTCTTTTGTGATTGTATTTATTTCATTTTGGAAGATTGTGTCCATGCTTAAACTGTTTGATGACTTTTATTTTGATGGGACCTAGTACTTTTTGATGCTACGTGGGGAAGTTAAAATTCTTGGGGCATTGCTTTTGTACAGGTGTCTGCCGAGAATACTCTAGGGGTATGAGCTATGTCTTATAGGTCTCATAGCCCCAATGTATTTTGTCGTGTAAATACTTTGGGTTTGTATTTCAAAAACTATTTCCGCTGCTTGTAAATATTTGTTGACTTTGTCGTGATGTTACGACTAAAATATTTATCCAAAAGTATTTTCTTTGTTTTATTTCTTTATTAAAAAAAGAAAAAAAAATATACACTCGCGCTGTTAAAAATCGGGGTGTTACAATTGGCAAGCTATAGATAATGTTGGAAGCTTCCCCATCAAACTAAATGAAGTGTTTTGTTTAATTTTTGAAGTATTTTTATGATGCAACAAAAGTAGTTTGCATACAACTTTTACCCAATTAGATTCCATCTTTATTGAACTTAAACGTTCATCCATGGGCAAGCAAATGTTGGCGAAGTACACCAAATTGGGGCAATGAATCTAACATAAATCAGCTCGTTTACTATGATGTTATTTTAGATCCCTCGATACAAGTTAAGGTATGTGGAGTGGTGCTTCAATGATATGTATGGTGATAAACCAATTAAAAAAGATTTGTTGACAAACATAAATGATAATCTTACTAAAGTGTACAAATGATATAAGCATGCTTATGATACAACATATAAGGTTTCATCTTCTAGTGTTGGTGCATTTGCTTTCCTTTGTGAAACAACCATTGTTGATCATACAAGCACACACTTACAACGAGAAAATGTTTTTCAAAACATTTGAAGAAAAATGATTCAATTGATGTTGAAAATGAACTTGAGAGGTACACTAATGAGAAGTGTATATAGTTTGTAGAAAAGTTTGAGATTTTAATGTGATGAAAATATAATGCTTGTAGGTATCAATTTTGTCTAGAGTGGTAAGAGACATCATGACTACACCATTTTCTATTGTGGCTTATGAGAGTGCTTTCAGCATCAAGGGTAAGGTTTTAGAGGTATATAGAAGCTCCTTAATCCCAGAAATGGCGGAGACTCTAATATGCACCCAGAATTGGTTGAAGTCATCTTTATATCAATTGAAAGACTTCATATTTGTTGAGGAGTATGAGATTTTAGAGAAAGTACTAGTAGGCGTGCTGCTTTTAAAAAATAAATTGTATTCACTGTTATTTGTAATGTTTATATGTGTTTAACATGATAATTCACTCTTTTTTTTATGTATCAATTATTTAAATGGAATATCAGTTGGAAGTGATTTACTTCATTCCTCTTAGTCACAACCTTCAGACTTTGTTTAAATTGTTAAAGGTCCAATTTATGTTTGTCATTTCAAAATTATGTTTTCTTTTTTAATTATGTTTAGTTTTAATTATGTTTAATTTTTTTTATTATAGTCTGTCTTTTTTTATTTTTTGAAGTCACACAAGACTCATCATCAATCAGAGCACAACCAAGAAGCCAACTACTATTTTTTAGGAGATAATACTGGATTTTAGAACAAGTCGGCTATATCTTTTTGGAACAAAAAGGCTTCGTGATTAAGGTGCTTCATTTAGTTTTAGTTTATTATAAATGATTTCAATGTTCTTTTGACTTATTTGTGATTTATTTTTGCAAGCTATGTTGTTGAATGAGTTGGATAAGATTAAGCAAAAAACTTTTTAAATGAGTTTGCTATTGTTTGCACTAATGATAATTTATTTGTAAGTTTTGATTTGATTGTCATTTTACCGCATAACTTGTTAATGTAATAAATTATAAACCATCTGACTCATATTTTTGTGCCATTGAACCAACTTACCATATCTTTGTATCAATTTCTACTTTTGTGACATTGTATCAAAATTGACTAAAGAAAACCTATGTAAGATAATCTTTGCAAATACAATTGTAGGGTATACAATACATATGAAAACTTGATTTAGTTATTTGTTTCAAATTTGAAACATAGATGTCATGCTGGAGTCTCACTGCTATGAGAACAAAATAGAAGAAAACTAAAGCAAATTTTTCAGTGCTCTTGGGATATTTTTCTACAAATTTTGTTGTTGAATTAGTTTGATTATATACAATGTGTTTTATATTTTTATCAATTGATGTTAATATGTTCTACAAATGTCACTAATTCTTCCTAATTTGAACACTATTGTTATTTTATTCTGCAACTGTCATTGATTCTTTTTAATTTGAACATTGATGTTATTATATTATGCATCTACCACTGGTTCTTTCTAATTTGAACAATGATGTTATTGTATTATACAACTTTTTTTCCTTCTAATTTGTATTATGTGTGCAGGAGAAGAAATATTCATGCAGTTGAAATCACCCTAGTAAATTCTCATGGTGCAACAATATTACCTTCCTTTGATTAATGTCAAATTTTAATTAAATTGATCATAATATAATTTATATTTGAGGATGTAATTTGTATTGGTTGTGTTGTCATGTGACTTAAACTTAGTTGCCAATGAATTTATGAATTAATATTAACCTTAAACTTTATGTCGCTAATTTGTGATTTAAATATTAACCTTAAACTTTATGTGACTAATGGCAAATGCTATGTGCTTAGAACAATGATACAACAAAACTTTATTTGTAATGTATGATTGATTGATTGGATATTTTTTTAATAGGCCATAGCTGTTTTATATATAAAAAACTATAAAAGACCAGATTTTTTAAAATAAGATGAAAAAAAAAACCAATTCTAAACTATTTTTACCCATTCGCCCACAACCGACACCCGATGACCCAGACGTACCCAAACAAAAGAGATTGGAATAATAGATACCACACGTGCCTTACAAAACCTTTGGATCGCAGGTCAACTCCAGTGTGCAGCGATGAAAATAAAATAAAAGCACAGCAAAAATCTATGCAGCAACAAATTCAAACAGAGGTTCTGCAATTCATTAACAAATTTTTTCCAACAGACCAAATAACAAAATGTTGATACAGTTATAAATTTAGATATAACTAAATTTTCACATGTTAAATAGCCTAATAAATTTAGGCCTACAAATATGTTCCCACTACCGTCTAGACAGTCAATATACCTCATTTTCCACAATATAAAAAACCCAAAAAAACAAACAGTTTCGTGTTTCAAAGACATACACATGAATTAAAGAGTCAGTTGAAGAAAAAAAATCACGAAGTATACTAAATCTAAAGGAACTTCTTAAAGAAAAAACAAATTAATCCTTGAACTACAAGAAACATGTTTAATCATTCTTAATTTAATCAATCCTCTGATGTAACATTATGCATCAATCAATTGTCATTCTTATTATTGTTTTGAAATAAGCTAGTTTTTTAAAATATATTTTCTATGCTTCAAGTAATACAAAATTTGTTGTAATGCTTCATTTTCAGCAACAACTTAAAAGAATGAATTGCAGACATGTGTACATATTACTTCTTCCGTATGTATAAGAAACCAACAACCACTGAGATGCCAACTACAGCTACGGAAATACCCAAATATTGCTTATTCTTCAAATGCTTGAACTTTTCAGAAAATCCTTTCTTGGTGGAAATTGGAACTGACGTGTCAAACTCGCCGATATAATACTGCTCCATAAGTTCTCTTGCACTTTTGCTGTGGCCTGCATCTTCAAAATCTTCTGTTGCATCTCTCCCTTCATAGAATTAAACACAAAGGTCTAATAAATAAGATTGTGAATTCTGATATTAGATGAATTTTTCCGTGTTTAGTTATGCAGTTGATAATGTAGCAAAAATATAGTAACTAGTAAGTAATAGTATGTACCTGTTGCGGCGAGGATTACATCATCTCCACCAGGATGATCATCCAAATATTGTGTCACATCATATACCTACATTGGCACATGAAAACAATATGTAACAAATAGAGAAGTCAGAGGTATAATAGATATCATTAGAAAACATTGATAAAATTTTGGATCTTAGAAGACAAATTTGGAATCAGAGAACTAGAATATAGCAAATAAAACATTAACAGAATCAAAGAGTGCAGTCAGAACAGGACCAAGCAATACCAAAACTTGGTAAGTTCTATGGTGCACTACTTTAAAAGTAGTTTCCACTACTCAACCTCTAGGGAAGCCATGAATATACATAAGACAATGTTGTCAAATAGTAGTTATAGCATTGCTATAGTATAGTGCAATTTGAACAAAACGTTGTTCCACGAACCGCTAATAACAACAAAACCCACCTGCAGATTTTGCATAGTGAATGATATGGAGCTATAAAAATGAACAGAACCCAGAATTCATTTTTGTTTTTCAGAATTGGAACTTCAAAAGAAATAGGGTTGATTCAAAGGCCTGGCTTCCACGGCAAGGACTCTCTTTATCGAAGAGGTAACGTGCATGATTGTTAAATTTGCAAGCTAACTCGTAGACTTGTCCAAGTTTATGTGTCTAGTTATAAACTAAAGAGGCCAGAGAAAAGTGTCGCACAATCTCCACTAAATCTTCCTCTATCTTCCAACCTTCACTTAGAACCTGCTACTGTACAAAGCAACCTGTGGGGCCTAACCCAAGCCACATTGAGCCTAATTCAGAATTCGGTGGGTTGGTTACTAACGCAGGAAAAGAGTATATGAAACTGCCTGAATCTAAAGGTGAGTCACCAAGACCTTGAAAGTGGGATCCTAGTGGAAAATTGTATTTTATTGTTTTCTAACAAGTTGAACAGTAAAGATTTGCAACCTTGAGGACAAGGATGTTTTGAAGAGGGGTGTATTATAGTAAAGAGGGAAATTAGAGTAGTTAAGGTTTGATGGATCTGTTAGTCAGGTTAGTTATTTTCTGTTTGTTGTTGTTTCTGTTTTAGGGTAGTTGCTATTAATCCTTTTCCTATCCTTCTGTATAACAAGTCTATAAATATAGACTTCCATTCCTTTAGAAAGCAACTTTAGAAATTGAGTAGTGTAAATCATTGTAGGAGCATATTCGCTTTTGTATATCATTTTCTTTGGAGAGATTATCTCCTATTATTTCTTATCTTTTTTCTAAATATTTGTGTTCTTCCTCTAAATCCTTAGAATCCAATTCTTGGGTTCCAAACAAAAAGATAGAGAATGGAAGTTAATTAGTGATGTGGAGTTAGATACTAGGGAACTTGGTTAGAGGATTATAATATATGGAGGCTATAGAATAGGAAGGGTCATTGCGAGCTATTGTAAATTTGTAAGGATTTGTTACGAGAGTTTCTCTATGGTAAAGAGCCATTGAGCTCTGGTTTAGAACCCTTTCCAATTCAATCTAATAATATACAGTTCATTACTTTGATTTTGCGGGTTCTATCAGAGAAACTAACCGGAAAAGCAAAGGGTGTGACTTGTGAGGGCAAATATTGTTTAGGTGGTGCATTGGTAGACCCTCTTATAAGTTGTTCACCTAATATTAGCCCTACCAAACAGGGCATCAACACAACAACTTGCTCAGGAATAAGGTAATACAAGCAAGAGCGGACCTGTGAAAATTATACTATTGCAGCCAAAACAGGTAAAAGAAAACAGTAACCTACGAACAAATGAAAGAACCCAGCAATATAACATGGAGATATCACTGCAAACTAGACTGCGGGAAAGTTCAAAAGTGGTGAAAATTGGAGGGAATCCTAGCAAATACATGATGCAGTAACATACCCTAATAGAAAAAGACACCAAATACATGTGATCTACAAGAGGAATCATGACTAGAAGGACACCAAGCAAAAGGAACATTCAAATTTTTTGAAACTCCGAGAAGTAGAAAACTGTAGACAAAGTGGAAAACTATGAACTCAGTTAACTCAACAAAAGCGACATGAGCATTGAGCCAAACACAATTTCTTTTAGTATTTACTTATAAACCAAGATGTCTTTAAGCCTGTATGCGATAGATAACCCTAAAGTTACTACGTTAAATTCTTAACTGACACCTCGTGGACTATTGACACCATGAAATGTTACTTAGAATAGAAAACATAATAAAGAACTGGGAACTACAAGTAGAAACATGTCATAAATAACATATCATAAAGAAACATGTCATAAATAACATATCATAAAGAAACATGTCTTCCAATCCAATGCAACTACAATAAAAACACAGCTAAAAATCTTCCAAGAGCTGCAGTTACCATAAGTTAAGTCATTCTTTAATTAAAATTTTCTAGGGCTGAACTAAGTTTTTCATGTGACAAAATCTTACTACCCACTAAGACATAGTTTTTCATGTGACATTTTCTAGTGGACAATGTTTCTCAATTCTAAAGTTTTTTACACTATTGTGGTGAAGCAAGACATAGCTTCCTATCACTTAACATCTTACATTATTCAACAAAAATAAAACTCAAAATTCGCGTTCAAATGCAAAATAATCTATCAATTGTTGAGAATATAGCGAACAGATTACCAACACAATGAAACAAAATGAAAACAATATTAATACAAACAACAATTAAAATAAAAATGCAGAAAGCAAAAGGGAAATACCGAAATGGGAAATTTGAAAGAGAAAGAAGGGATTAATTGGGAAAAGTTAGTTAGTACCTTTCCATCAACAACGATCCAGCAATCGTCTTTGGTATTGTGATTGGAAGCATCTTGGATGTTATAGAAATTGGAGAGGGTTGGCATGTTTGGAGTCCAAGGATGGTGGTGCACAAAGAAAAAGATATTTTGATTAGGTGATGGATACTCACTCTTGTTGCTTTGGTCAAAATTGAATTCTAGAGACTTGGTGTTTCAGTTTCATGGGTCAATAACAACAACAACACGCTTTCATGGAATGAATATGGGCTCAAATAAATTGGGGCCAAGATGTCTATGGACTAGCTTAGATTTTGTACCCACATTTATACTTATACCCCACTTTTTGTCCTTGATTTTTTCAAAATAGCCTCGTTGTCAATATATAAGGTAAAATGAAAAATAAAAAGCAAAACAAAATTCAGATAATTCACTCATACCCAAACAAAAAATCGAAAAAGGAATTTTTTCTCTGAATTTTTTTTTATTATTTTTGTCTAGCAGAAAATTTCATTAATAAATTTTCTAACGAATTTTGTGGTTGACAAAAATAACTACTAAAAAAATTTTAAAATAAATTTTATAATAAAGAAAATATCTTTTATAAAATTTTTTGATATAAAATATAACAATTGGAAAATTGAAATTTCTGATCACATATCTATTTATTTTTCACATTTCTTAATCAATGAGCTGCACCCTCACATTGAAGAAATGAATTCTACGTTTAAAATATTTTTTCTAATGCATTTGAGAACCACTTTTAAATTGTGATGGAAAAAAAGGGTATACCAATTCATACTCGAGAGAGTTCTCAAAAGCACTTTTAGAATATATGCCAATGTCTAATATCAACAAGGCACCAATACACGAATTATATTCCAACACTTTAAAAAAAAATTAAATTACTAATAGTGTCTACTTGTCAATATCACTATCAATGTCATATTCATATCTTTATTAGTATTTCATTTTAATAAATTATGGATTCACATAAACTACCCCATAATTGAAGAGAAAGAGAAAAATAAACTTATCTATGGCTACGAGTGGACAAAGTTCAATTCTGAATTAGAATAGTTTGAAAATTGAACCGAATTGATTTTCAGTTCAAAAAACCAAACCAAAATATTCTATAAATTGGTGAATCGATTTATTAATCTGAATCGAACTGAACTAATTTTAAGTTAGTTTTTTGTTCCTTTAGGCCAAATTTTACATAATTAGCTCTAATTACTTCTAAGAAAACAAACTAGATTCTAGTTTTTTCGAACTAAAAACCAATTTGGTTTAGTTTTTCGAAATGAAAATCAGTTTAGTTTGGATCTAGTTTTTAAAAATCAGTTTGGTTAATAAACTATTTTTGAAAAAATTGTTTAGTTCTCAATTTTTATAAATCGGTCCAGTTCAAAAAAAGTTTGGCTGAGGTCAGTTATGTAGTTTATTCAATTTTTATGTTTTTTTAATACTCTTACCCATGACTATACGTAATATAACATTGAAAATCCAATTATAGCACAAATACATCTATACCTCTTGCAAGTTAGATTTCTCCACTTTCACTAACCTTAGAAATATTGATATTTCATCATTCATTCATATCCTTCATTTCCAACCAATTTTAGTTTTTCTACAACAATTTATATAATATTTATATCTACATATCATGTTTATCGGTCATTATTGATATCTTCAATTATTGAAAATATGTTCCTCCTTCTATCTCTAGTTGTCATTTTCTATGCATATCTTTCAAGTATATCAGTCAAATCAACCAACCATACTTCCTTCAACTTCTTCCCTACCTCCTCAAACATTTCCACACATTCTTCATTCGAAAAATAATGCAAAAATTTGTTATAAACCATGGCACCTCCATCCCTCTATTCATTACCCTCTCCACATACTTAATACCTTCCCTTGACTAAAATTCACAAGAGGGTCATCCATTTCCTTCCTCTATTCCCTAAATGACCCTGCAACAACATTTCATTTACTATATTTTTCTTTTCTAGATTTGAGTCAACATTATCCTTTGTTGAAAAATACCAAGTATTTTTTTTTTTGAAACAAAAACATTCTTCTTTGGAGGGTTCTAATTTTATCTCTTTAGGGAGATGAAATAAAAATCTCATTTTTCTTCAAATCTAATTTTTTTCTCCATATTGTGTATATATCTTTTCCTATCAATTTTTCCACATTCCATAAACATAAAAAATAAAAACTAAATGATGATAATCAAAAAAAGAATTTAGTAAGTTGGGATAATAAAAAGTGTTTGAGATCTATATACTTCTCAACTCATGTTTGAGATTTATTAACAACAAGAACTTAGTATGTTGATCCACAAATATAATTAGAGAACTAAAGTTTTGCTTAAAATAAAAATTTTTGAACTTGAGTTTTAAATGATCAAGTGTAGATTGATTATTTTGGAAACTCTTATATTTGTCTTTTGATTGATCTTCCTTTTATAGATGAAGAGAGTCTTGAAAACTCAGATAAAGTTGAATATAGTCATCAGACATAGTAGCTAAGTGTCATATATGATTTAAAAATCTCAAAGACGTTCATATTACTATCTAGAACGTTCTTGACAAAATCTAGAACGTTATTTCTTTGAGTCTTAAGGAAAACATGCACAAACGTGAGAATGAAATGTCAAAAGTAATTGATAATGTGTTTGATCAGAAGCATGCATAATTTTCTATAGAACTATAATAGTACCTTATACTCGAGTCCTTCTCTCCTTGTTCATAATTCATCAATATGTACACCATTTTAACCATTTGGGCCTTCAATTTTAGTCTCTTAATTTAATCTCAAAAGTCATTTGTATGATTTTAACATTCTTAACTTACTGTTAGGACTTTCCAAACTCATTTATCTTGACTTTATCTTTAATAAAGGACAACTATATTGTTTTTCTGAATATTCTCATATTATTCATTTTGAAGATTCTTTAAAAGCTCTTGGACTTTACAAAAGTGCATTTTTATCTTGATAGGACATCATATAGGACCACAAGACAATGATCAAAACTTTCTTGATTGCTTTGGAAAAGGCCTTCAATTTTTGCATGAACATGCAAGTTTATGCTCGATTTCCTATATATGAATAAATCACTCCAAAATACAAGTTAATAGATAATATGATCAGAATCATAATTAATAATTTAATTAACTGTTTGATTATCTTCGAAACAATAATTAAGGATTTTACATCAACAATCTCTATTTTTGATGATGACAAACATGTTAATTACATTTGAATTTTAATTCTTATTTTAGCATGATATGAAGTGAAGTATTTTTGTCAAAAACCCCCGCTCCATTTTTGCATCCATTATCATATGAAAACAAACATTTTGAACCAAAAAATATTTTTCATTCATCAAACATTTTAAGGATTGATACATATGGTTCAAAAAGGAAAAAAGATAGACTTGCAGAAAATTAAAGCAAAGAAGTACATAACGATTTTTTCAAAAACACTTCTTAAAACTTAAATCTAACTTCTCCACTTGTCATAACAAAAAGAGGCAGAGGACCCAAACATAAAGAAGATGAAAATGACAGTGATGGTGAAGAACCATGAAATGATGATGAAATGAAGGGTCTTGGCAAATCAGAAAAGGAGGGAGAAGGATTAGGAAGAGGAGGATTAAGTCCTAGTTTCTCCCTATCTTGATGAATTTGTTAATCAATGATAGTTTGAATAGCATTAAAAATATTTGAGATGTAAGGTCCTTTTCTTGGATCTATCCCTCTCAATCTTTGTCCTCTTTGATGGGCGACCATCTGCATAAGCATTTTTGGAAGCTAGAACTTGAGTGTCATTGGAAGGAATTAAGGTAGTGAAAAAAGATTCTAGGGTAGCAAAAGTCGAACCAATAGTTGGAATAGTAACATATTGTGTACTTCGTTGAGCAATAGTGAAAGTAGTTGAATTAAAAGTAAAGCTAGCAAAAAAAATTATTGATTTTAAAGAGGGAGGATAAACTTACTTGAGGAGAGAGGTAGATAAGGAATATATGTGAAACTCATCCAAGATTAATGTGATTGGATGTTTGTCCTTTTATGATAGGATTTTGTAAGGAGCTCAAACTTGGTGTTCCAAAAATAGGTAGGATTTCATTATCAAAAGGATTTGGTTATTAGTGGTGAGTAGAACCAAAACATTCTGTTGGAAAGGAGAACGTTCTAGAAAAATTTCTAGATTAAATTTTGAGCATTGGGGCTCAAAAAAGTTAGTTGCTCATATAGTTTTGTTTTGTTTGAACTAGGAGTGGGAAAATGTGTATCTTGCGGTGGAGAGAATAGAGGTGCATTCGCAGCTTGTGGGAGAGATGAATCTTTCTTCTTATGGGAAATAATATTTTAGGTGAATTTTGAAAAAGGATTCCTCATCCTAAAGAGGAACTTTGAAATATTTGAAGATTTTGGTAAAGACCATACCATAGGGCATGGTGAGGCGTTTGTAATCATAAGTAGTGGAGGCTATCATGTGTTGAATGATGATGTATGGTAGGTTTAGTTTGTGACAATGGAGAAGGTGATAAATGATCAGAACCCCTTTATCAAAGACATGTTCTTGACTTCCACATTGAAGGAGAATGGAATATTTGTTGATGCTAATGAAGAATTTTGGGAGATGTTTTAAATCAACAAACACAAAGTTGATAGACCCTGTAGTGGGAAATATTTTTGGAAGTTGTTGTTTGGAGTGGATTTTTTGAGGATTTTGGTTTTGAGGAAAAATGTTTTTTGGAGAACGTTATGGAAGTGTTGGTTTCGATAGAGAACATTCATAAAGTATTTTTTGAGATGGATAACGTTCTAAAAATTTGATTTTTAGTGCAAAACATTTCGATGGAGAAATTTGATTTCTTGATTTTTCTTTGTTTGAGTGCTTTGATGTGAAGTATGAGGATGTTGTAGTTGTTTTGGAAGAAGTTTTGGATGACTTCTTTTTAAGAATATATTTTGATGGTTTTGAACTTTGTTTGTTTGTTATGGGGGATTCTTTTGGTGATTTTTGTGTAGAAGGTTGTGAGGGTTCAATAGGTGGCTCAGGTGATTTTTATGATGGTTCAAATATTGGTTGAGAAGGTGTGGTAGTCGTTGGTAATGGTTTGAAGTTTTTTTGTAGAGACGAGGAAGATGAAAAAAGTTCAACTTTTTAGGTGGAGAAGATAGTGTGCCATAGTTGTCTAAGATGGTGTAGATTGTTGTGTCAACACTCTTGGATTTTTTAGAGAGGATTCTCGTTTTGCTTGTTTTGATTTTTTGTAAAGGTGTGGTGGTGCTTCAGTTATGGAGGGAAGGTTACATTAAAAGATATATAGTATAATAGTGGTTAGAGGAGCCATGACAAAGGGAGGTGGACTAGGTTTAGGAGAGGTTGATAAATAGTCATAAAAGGTCATTTTTAAAGAAGATGATTCTGGAGAAGTAAGGCGAGGAGGAGGAAAGGATGATCTAGGCGGAGATGGTGTTGGAGATTTGGGTTTGCTTGGTGCTTTTTTCATCAAGGATCTTGTGCAGGCCATGGATGAGTGTTACAGTGAAAAAATGGAAAATTTGACATGGATCCGAGGTTGTGAAGAAGAAGTAGTATGAATATCTATATAAAATAGGGGGAGAGATAGAAGAGAGAAAGAGAATAGTTTGAAGTAGTTTGCAAAAATAGTAAATAACTGTTTTAATTAATTGTTGGGTTTTTAGAAGAAAAAAAATCAAACACAAAGTTGGGAACTTTTATTTATATATTATAAAAATGTTATAGTTTTAAATTTTTGAATACATATCATTTTACCAAATTAAATACATATTTCTATTTATAGATTATCATATATTATTAAATTATTTATTAAATTCTAAAATACTTTTTTTACAAAGTGCTAAAATACTATATTAAAAGAAAAATGTACATAAATAAATAAAAATTATAAATGAGTTAAATAAAAAAAGCTTTAATATTTATTAATAATTTATTTGACTCAATATTTATTAATAACTTACCTCATATATTTTGTTTAATTTGCTTGAATAAATAACGAAAATCCAAATCATCTATATTTTCACAAATTAAGTTAAATTTTTTAATGCTTGAATAAATAACGAAAATCCAAATCATCTATATTTTCACAAATTAAGTTAAATTTTTTAAACATTCTACTTGAATCAACTCATTTAAGCACTCTATGTTCACTTTAGTGGTGGCTCCATTTGTAGTTTGTGTTGGTTGCAAAGTTAGAATTTGTAGCTTTTAGTTTTCAAGTACAAATTGCTTGAAATGGGGTGGTGGCAGTGACTAAACGTGATGCATGTAAATGATAAATCAATCGACCATTATATCAACTTATTTAAAATATAAGTTAAAATACACTTTTAGGTATGTAAGTTTTATTTAATTTTTGATTACGGATTGTTAAGTTTTTTATTTTTAATTTTAATTTTTTTTGTAGATTGGATCTTCAAGTCTCAAATCAAGCACAACTTGATATTCTTTTTAAATTTTTGCTTAACTGCATTAATAAAAGTCCTATATGGTTGTTAAATGCTTATGTGTCATAATAGGTGTTGAGGTGTCAAGTCAAGTTAGAAAATTATATTTTTTAATTACTTATTTTTTTTATTAATAATAGAAATCCTAAATTATTTATATAAAAAATCTTTAAATGTTCTAATCTAAAAAATGACATTGATGAAGAAATTGAAGAAATGTTACAAGAAAGAAAACGATAAGTATGATGAATTTCACTATATGATCCTTCTATTATTTTTTTTCTATGTAAGTCAACAACAAAGAAACTTCAAGTAAAGAAGAAATATAAAAACTCCACTCATCTTCTATTGACCATAATCAAAGAATCCACAACACCTAACCCTCTTTCTTTCTCCCATCAATGGCTCAACTGAACCAAAGTTAAAGGAAGAAAGAAAAAATGAATGAATGAATTGGAAACAAAAGAATATGAATTAAGTATGTTTAATTGTTTTCCAACCAAATCAACTTCTCACTTTTAGTGTCTTTCACCATCTCTCTCATAAACTAGGTTCCTCAAATTAACATTCTATAAATCCCAAAACTTATCATCTTCATCACTATTATGTGGGTTTTTTGGGTTTCAACTTTTTCCTAAACACATTATTTTTTGGATTTCAAAGATTCTTCAATTGTTCTTCGATCTCAAATGGCAGCTCTGCTGAACCAATCTGTACACTGTTGTTTTGGCTTTTCGGGTATCAATGATTCTTCAATAGATTGGTTCTTCAATCTCAAATTAAATTTTCTTGGATTTTGTAAACCCTAATTTGAGATTTAGATTTAAGGAATAACAAAAATGAAAGAGAGAGCTTAAACATAAAAAAAAGATCTATTTTTATCTTAATCATACTGTCTATAAATGATCACATATACATGTTTTTAACTAATATAAAAGATCTATTTTAAAAAAAAAAACATTAATGATCTATCCAAGAGAGAACTTAAACATAAAAAACTTAAGCTAAAATATACTAATACACCATAGAAAATGTCTTATATTGCATGGTGCAAGCCACATATGCCTTGAAATCACCATATTAACAAAGTGAAAATCACGGTAATCTATAGTAAGTTTACAAAAATAAATTACACGTATACTTGATTTTATGTAATTTTTGCAAAATCATTATAGTTTACTATGATTTTGTCAATCTTTTTCACAAATCTACCGGAACACAATTTATACTATGATATTGGTCAAACAACTCAGACTTTTTAATGTAAAAATACCGAACAATCCAAAGTCTTAATTTAAGGGAACTAACAGAACAAATCAAAGTTATATTGCTTAAAGAAATTGTTTTAGTTCTATCACAAAAAAAATGTCTTCGTTTTAATTAGAAACACGATGTTTCTTGCTTCAGTTAATGCGTCAAATACGGTAAGTTCAATAGTCGATTGGAGTAACGTTTCCTATAAAATTGAATTTTAATTTGTTATCTTCGACTGTTTCATTGATATTAAAACTTTACCACCATAAGAGCTCTTGGGTATTTAACTCTTTGATTCTTCAATTTTACAAGTGGTGAATGTGATCTCACGATAATAATGAAAATGTATGTATCACAAACATATCACTTTACAGATTCTTTGACACACCCGTGTCATTATATTTTTTGTTTAAAATAATAATAATAATAATAATAATAATAATAATAATAATAATAATAATAATAATAATAATAATAATTAATAATAATAATAAATAAAAAACAAAACAACTCCACTCATTCTCTCTCTTTCCATCTCACTCCCTCACTCCTTCATTTTCTCACTTCTTCTCTCTCTCCTTCTCCCTCTCCCTCTCGGCTACCACATTCTTCCCACCCCCATTTTCATTTTTTTCTTTTCTTTCATTCTTCTTCTTATTCCTCTCACTTAAAACCACAATGAACCCAGGAAAGGAGTATACATTCCCTAAGCAAGCTTCCTCTTAATTTCCCAAGTTCTTTGGTAAAATTTTTGGGTTAGGGTTTGTGTACTAAGGAAGGAAAATGGGTACCCATCTCTTGAGAGTCGTTGATTGAGACTCATTGAGGTAAATGCACAACTCTAATCCTAGTATGAATTCATAGAAAAATATAGATTTGAGTAAAAATCTTATTTTTGTGCTTAGGGTATATTTGAAATGATTTTTAGGCTTTCCTAGAGTTAGTTAAACTTTAGAATAATTTTTCTAAAGTATTGGAAATATTCTTGATACTCAGATTTGTCCGCTGAGATCCTGCATGCTACTTTGAGAGTTGTTGGGGAGCAAAGTTAGACGATTCTCCATAGCTGTGAGTTGATGACGATCATCGTCATATATTTTTATACTGTTATTATTATTATTTTACTTGTTTTCTATATTAAAGTATTTATGGAAAATTTTGGGAAACACAACCTTTGAATTTTATCTCAATTTCGTCAATCATTTAATTTAATGGTCTTTGTTATATAATATGTTATTGGTTGGATTTACGTATGAGTTAAAGTATTTAAATATTTATTTGTTATGCGATTGAATATATTTTTATGAATTACGATGAGATGATTTTAAATGCGTGTTTTGGAAAATCGGTGTTATAATTATTAATGTGTTAGGTGCACCTAATTACCACGTGTTGATTAGGGAGAGTTAACCGTTAGATGGAGCCGCCCCTACGAGAGAGGTCATCCGTAGGAGGAGAGAGCTATCAACGAGATGTAAGCTCCCTAATTGATACGTGATGATGTGTTGCGGGATTGAGAGGAGAGGGTCATCCGTTAGATGGAGCCGCCCCTAAGGGAAAGGCCACCTTAGGAGGAAAGGGCTATCAATGAGATAAAGCCGCCTCTTGATTCTAAAAATTTGTATTGTTACTGGTTTGATTTTTTGATGATTTTAAAGTTGTTCATTTTGATTTCGTTTTGTTATCAACTGGATTTTTTAATATTTTGTCAAGCGATTAAACAGTTATTCGTGCCTTTTGTGTTTCCCTTCCAATTGATGGTGGTTGTTGTCTCCTCACTAAGTCTTTGTGACTTACCCTTTATGTTGCTTATCTTTTTCAGATTCGCAGGCAGCTGAGTAGAATCTGTTATTTGATTCAAGTCTCAATATTTCTTTTGGTAGGCCTCTTTGATCGAGGACCATTTTTGTAACAGTTGTTGAGTCTATGTAATTGCAGCTATTTTGGAGTTTAGAAAGTCTATTTAGTTTGTCGGAAAGTGTATTAAGAAACTTGATTATGTTATTTGAATTGCGACTGGGTGGAGAATTTGACAGGGATTTCATAAATTTGGAAATATTGAATTTACAGAGGAGACTCTGCCGAAATTTCGAGTAAAAGTATATGTATATTTTTTTAAATGGTTAGAAAACGATTTGGTTATGTCATTGTTAAGTTAATTAATAGGCTTGTCAGGCTAGGAGTATAGCTTGTGCGCCGGTCACGACATTTAAATTTCGGGTCGTGACAAAGTTGGTATCAGAGCTCGGTCGTAGGTCCTAATAGCTGCAAACATAAGGTGATAACAGATTCTTGTTAGTAAATTGTGAACCCGGGCACAACTTACTTATAAGGGCTATTAGCACTTTATGAGAGTCTTATCTGTTGTCTGAATCTGTGTTTAAATTCATCATCACAATCTTACCACAATTTCTTGTCGTCTTATTCAATCTTTGATCAATGTTGTTCGAATAGGTGAGAATGCCACCAAAGACTCGGAATCCTACTATAAGGGAAATTGTTGATGAATCAATTTCCCAAGCTCTAGGTGCTCGTCAACGAGGTAGTGTTTCAGTTCGTGCTCAAAATAGGGGTAGAGCTAATGTTGGCGGACGTGGTTTGAATGCTAATGTTGAGGTACCTAGGAGGAGGCGCGGAAATCCAGCCATGGAAGAGTTTGCTGCTGGTTTGCAAGGATTACAACAGGTAGTGCAACAACTTGTTGGGGTTGTCGTTGGACAACAACAAGAGGGTGATCAAAGACATGAAAATGTCAATGGTCAACAAGAGGTTAGACAAGTTGAGCATCAAACGACTACTGCAATGAGGGGTATTGAGGTTACTTTACCAGATTTCATGCAGCTTAAACCCCCTACTTTTTCTGGGTCTAGTGCAACTGAGGATCCACAACAATTCATTGATAGTCTAGAGCGGCTTTGGAGAGCATTGGGTTGTTTTGAAGTAAGAGCAGTAGAATTGACATCATTTCAGCTAATAGGTGTGACACGTGATTGGTTTGATATAGTGTCACGTGGAAGACAAGTGGGGTCACCTCCGTTAGCATGGAGAGAAATCTCTCAGTTGTTCATGGCTCGTTTTCTTCCGGAGAGTGTTAGAGATGGGTTAGCTCACGAGTTTGAGCGATTGGAGCAAATGGAGGGTATGACAGTTTCAGAGTACAGTGCTCGTTTTACCCAACTCTCTAGACATGCTCCTTATCCTATCACTAAAGAGATGCGTGTTAAGAGGTTCATTAGAGGATTGCAGGATTATTTATTTAGATCGGTGGTTGGATCTAATTGTTCTACTTTTGCGGAGGTTTTGAGTTTGGCCCTTCAGATCGAGCAACGACAGAAGGAAAAAGGATGCAATAGGCAAGATTCACGGAAGAAACAAAGGGTTGAAGGATCTTACAGTAGCTATTCGAATCATGGTGGTGGGTCTATGTTTGGTTATCAGGGGCAACAAAGACTCATGTCTCAAATGAGTGGTCATAATGGGTAGTCTTCTGGGACAGTGCAGATTCGTAGATCAGATTCTGGAGCAGCATCATAATCCACTTTCCCTCAAAGACATTCTGGTGTTTCAGCTACACGATGTTCTACTTGTGGTAGGTTTCACTTCGGGAGTTGTTCTAGAGATGGTAATGCTAAGGTGTGCTACCAATGTGGCCAAATAGGTCACATTAGGAGGGATTGTCCTGTAGACACGACACATCCATTCTCTAGTTATGCATCAGCACCAACGACTTTGGCATCTCCTCAGACTCATTCTGCGTCTGTGCGTCAAAGTGGAAATTCTTATGTTAGAGGTTCAGGAACATTTCAGCAGCGAGGTAGAGGATTTGGTGGTAGAGGTCAAGTACCAGCAGGAAGAGGTCAGGCTCGAGTGTTTGCTTCGACACGTCAAGATGCTCAGACATCCAATGCAGTAGTTACAGGTATACTTTCTATTTGTTCTAGAGATGCTCATGTTTTGTTTGATCCTGGAGCTACACATTCTTTTGTATCTGCATGGTTTGCTACTCGACTTGGTAAATGTTAATCTTCTTTACAAGAGCCTTTAGTTGTAGCTACACCTGTTGGAGGAAATTTGCTTGCTAAGTCGGTGTATCGTTCTTGTGATATAACTATTGATGGCAAGGTGTTGCCGGTAGATTTGGTAGTTATTGATTTGATAGATTTTGATGTGATTTTGGGTATGGATTGGTTGGCTTTGCATCATGCCACTTTGGATTGTCATAACAAAGTGGTGAAATTTGAGATACCAGGACAATCAGTCTTCTCGTTTCAAGGAGCACATTGTGGGGTACCACATAACCAAATCTCAGCCTTGATTGCCAGCAAGTTAATGAGAAGAGGTTGTCAAGCGTACTTAGCCGTGGTAAGGGATACACAAGTGGCCGAAGAGAAATTGGAAAAAATTCCAATAACATGTGAATTTACAGATGTTTTTCTTGAAGAACTTCCTGGATTACCATCTGATAGGGAGATTGAATTCTCTATCGACTTAGTTCCGAACACTCATCCTATATCCATACCTCCTTATTGTATGGCCCCAGCAGAACTTAAGGAGTTAAGGGAGCAACTTCAAGATCTTCTTGATAAGGGTTTTATTCGTCCAAGTTCTTCTCCTTGGGGAGCACCGGTATTATTTGTAAAGAAGAAAGATGGATCCATGCGGTTGTGTATAGACTATAGGTAGTTAAATAAAGTAACTGTAAAGAATAAATACCATTTGTCACGCATTGATGAATTGTTTGACCAACTTCAATGAGCTCAATGTTTTTCTAAGATTGATTTGCGGTCTGGGTATCACCAGTTGAAGATTAAGAGGGATGACATAACGAAGACAGCTTTCCGCACGCGTTATGGGCACTATGAATTTCTGGTTATGTCATTTGGGCTTACTAATGCCCCAGCAGCTTTTATGGATTTGATGAATCGCATTTTTAAACCATTCTTGGATCAATTCGTGATTGTGTTTATTGATGATATCCTTGTTTATTCCAAGAGTAAAGAAGAACACGAGCGTCATTTAAGGTTGGTTTTGCAAACCTTAAGAGATAACCAATTATATGCCAAATTCTCGAAATGTCAGTTTTGGCTGGATAGTGTGGCATTTTTAGAACATGTTGTGTCTAAGAATGGAATAAGTGTAGATCCAAGTAAGGTGGAAGCAGTCCAGAATTGGCCCAGACCTACCACAGTGAAGGAGATTCGGAGTTTTCTTGGTTTAGCCGGTTATTATCGACGTTTTGTGAAAGATTTCTCAAAGATTGTGTCTTCGTTGACTAGGTTGACGCAAAAGAAAGTTGAGTTCCGATGGACTGATGCATGTGAGGAAAGCTTTCAAAAATTGAATGAGTACTTGACGTCAGCACCTATTTTGGCATTACCTAGAGGTGGTGAAAGTTATGCAGTTTATTGCGATGCTTCTAGAGTTGGTCTCGGTTGTGTACTTATGCAACAAGGTAAAGTTATTGCCTATGCATCTAGACAATTCAAGAGGCATGAAGTGAACTATCCCACACATGATTTGGAAATGGCTGCAGTTATTTTTGCTCTTAAGATTTGGAGACACTATTTATATGGTGAGACTTGTGAGATTTATACCGATCATAAAAGTCTTAAGTATATCTTTCAGCAGCGAGACTTAAATTTAAGACAAAGAAGGTGGATGGAACTCTTGAAGGATTATGATTGCACGATCTTATACCACCCAGGGAAAGCAAATGTTGTTGCAGATGCTTTGAGTAGGAAATCCATGGGCAGTCTTGCTCATATAGCAAAAGTAAAGAGGCCAATAGTTAAAGAATTTTAAGAAGTTGTCGAAAGTGGAATTCAATTTGAACTTGGTCGTTCGAGGTTATTTTTAGCCCACGTACAAATTCGTCCAACTATAATTGATTATATCAAAGAAGCTCAAAGTCAAGACCCATACTTGATGAATATGGTAAATAATGTTCAGAATGGTAAAATTTTAGACTTTTCAGTTGATTCTGATGGTGTGCTGAGGTTGAAGTCTCGGTTGGGTGTTCTAAATGTTGGCGACTTTAGGAGGAAAATTTTAGAGGAGGCTCATCATTTTTCTTACACTATTCACCCAGGTTCTAATAAGATGTATCAAGACTTGAGAGAATTGTATTGGTGGGAAGGGATGAAGAGAGACGTAGCAGATTTTGTCTCTAGGTGCTTAGTGTGTCAACAAGTAAAAGCTGAGCATCAAAAGCCTGCGGGATTACTTCAACCTGTTGAAATACCTGAGTGGAAGTGGGAAGGCATCGCTATGGATTTTGTCACAGGATTACCACAAACCCAAAAGGGTTATGACTCAGTGTGGGTGATTATAGATCGATTGACCAAATGCGCACACTTTTTGCCTGTGAAGACTACTTATACTGCATCTCAATATGCTAGACTTTATTTAGATAAAATTGTCTCTTTGCATGGTGTACCGGTGTCTATTATTTCTGATTGTGGGGCTCAATTTACTGCTCAATTTTGGAAGTCGTTCCAAACTTCATTAGGAACTCGTTTGAAGCTTAGCACAGCTTTTCATCCCCAGACAGATGGTCAATCTGAGAGGACGATACAAATATTGGAAGATATGCTTCGTGCTTGTGTTCTGGATCTTGGAGGTAGTTGGGATCAGCATTTGCCCTTGATGGAATTTGCATACAATAATAGTTATCAATCTAGTATTCAGATGGCTCCATTCGAGGCTTTGTATGGAAGACGCTGTAGGTCTCCGATAGGATGGTTCGAAGTTGGTGAAGCAAAATTAGTCGGTCCAGAATTAGTTCAAGATGCCATTGAAAAAGTTAAATTGATTCGGGATCGCTTAGTGACAGCTCAAAGTAGGCAAAAATCTTATTCGGATAAGAGACGTCGTCCCTTAGAGTTTTCAGTGGGAGAACATGTATTCCTACGAGTCTCGCCAATGAAAGGAGTTTTGCGATTTGGTAAGAAAGGGAAGCTAAGTCCAAGATTCATTGGACCATTTGAAATTTTAGAAAGGGTCGGACCAGTAGCGTATCGCTTGGCACTTCCACCGGATCTCTCGGGAGTTCATCCAGTTTTTCATATTTCGATGCTTCGGAAGTATCTTCATGACCCTTCTCATGTAATTAACTATGAAGACGTACAATTAGATGAGAGTCTATCATACGTTGAGCATTCGGTAGCTATATTAGATCGCCAAGTGAGACGTTTACGTTCAAAGGATATCGTTTCAGTAAAAGTCCTTTGGCGTGGTCCATCCGATGAAGAAGCTACTTGGGAACCCGAAGAAGTCATCCGTGCAAAGTACCCGCACTTATGTTGAAATTCAAGGTTAGCAGTGTTTACTAATTAAATAAAAAGTCAAATAAATTCGAGGACGAATTTTTCGTAAGGGGAGGAGATTGACACACCCGTGTCATTATATTTTATGTTTAAAATAATAATAATAATAATAATAATAATAATAATAATAATAATAATAATAATAATAATAATAATAATAATAATAATAATAATAATAATAATAATAATAATAATAATAATAATAATAATAATAATTAATAATAATAATAAATAAATAACAAAATAACTCCACTCATTCTCTCTCTTTCCATCTCACTCCCTCACTCCTTCATTTTCTCACTTCTTCTCTCTCTCCTTCTCCCTCTCCCTCTTGGCTACCACATTCTTCCCACCCCCATTTTCATTTTTTTCTTTTCTTTCATTCTTCTTCTTATTCCTCTCACTTAAAACCACAATGAACCCAGGAAAGGAGTATACATTCCCTAAGCAAGCTTCCTCTTAATTTCCCAAGTTCTTTGGTAAAAATTTTGGGTTAGGGTTTGTGTACTAAGGAAGGAAAAGGGGTACCCATCTCTTGAGAGTCGTTGATTGAGACTCATTGAGGTAAATGCACAACTCTAATCCTAGTATGAACTCATAGAAAAATATAGATTTGAGTAAAAATCTTATTTTTGTGCTTAGGGTATATTTGAAATGATTTTTAGGCTTTCCTAGAGTTAGTTAAACTTTAGAATAATTTTTCTAAAGTCTTGGAAATATTCTTGATACTCAGATTTGTCCGCTGAGATCCTGCATGCTACTTTGAGAGTTGTTGGGGAGCAAAGTTAGACGATTCTCCATAGCTGTGAGTTGACGACGATCATCGTCATATATTTTTATACTGTTATTATTATTATTTTACTTGTTTTCTATATTAAAGTATTTATGGAAAATTTTGGGAAACACAACCTTTGAATTTTATCTCAATTTCGTCAATCCTTTAATTTAATGGTCTTTGTTATATAATATGTTATTGGTTGGATTTACGTATGAGTTAAAGTATTTAAATATTTATTTGTTATGCGATTGAATATATTTTTATGAATTACGATGAGATGATTTTAAATGCGTGTTTTGGAAAATCGGTGTTATAATTATTAATGCGTTAGGTGCACCTAATTACCACGTGTTGATTAGGGAGAGTTAACCGTTAGATGGAGCCGCCCCTACGAGAGAGGTCATCCGTAGGAGGAGAGGGCTACCAACGAGATGTAAGCTCCCTAATTGATACGTGATGATGCGTTGCGGGATTGAGAGGAGAGGGCCATCCGTTAGATGGAGCCGCCCCTAAGGGAAAGGCCACCTTAGGAGGAAAGGGCTATCAATGAGATAAAGCCGCCTCTTGATTCTAAAAATTTGTATTGTTACTGGTTTGATTTTTTGATGATTTTAAAGTTGTTCATTTTGATTTCGTTTTGTTATCAACTGGATTTTTTAATATTTTGTCAAGCGATTAAACAGTTATTCGTGCCTTTTGTGTTTCCCTTCCAATTGATGGTGGTTGTTGTCTCCTCACTAAGTCTTTGTGACTTACCCTTTATGTTGCTTATCTTTTTCAGATTCGCAGGCAGCTGAGTAGAATTTGTTATTTGATTCAAGTCTCAATATTTCTTTTGGTAGGCCTCTTTGATCGAGGACCATTTTTGTAACAGTTGTCGAGTCTATGTAATTACAGTTATTTTGGAGTTTAGAAAGTCTATTTAGTTTGTCGGAAAGTGTATTAAGAAACTTGATTATGTTATTTGAATTGTGACTGGGTTGAGAATTTGACAGGGATTTCATAAATTTGGAAATATTGAATTTACAGAGGAGACTCTGTCGAAATTTCGAGTAAAAGTATATGTATATTTTTTTAAATGGTTAGAAAACGATTTGGTTATGTCATTGTTAAGTTAATTAATAGGCTTGTCAGACTAGGAGTATAGCTTGTGCGCCGGTCACGACATTTAAATTTCGGGTCGTGATATTCTTTTTAACAATTAAGAGAGAGAAGTAAATCTAAGAGTTCAATGACTCTGTCTTATACCGAATCACCTTACTCTCTTTAAATTTTTCATAGGTGTAACTCTTCTCAATTTCTTAAAATAATTAGAGATTCCATTAATACAATTTTAATGCATAAATGCCTAATTAATGTAATCCTTACTCCCTTAATTACCACTACTTACACATTTTCTATAAAATTAATTACTTTTAAATTTATTATTTTTTAAAAAAACCAGTCATGGGCAACTGGTGGAGCAAGTATGATACTTTAGTATTTTTTTTTTTTTTTATACTCAAAATTAAAGAAATCAGTTCTTTTTTGTTACAAAATTAAAGAAATTAGTTAAAATTAAGAACTGAATTTTTTTATTTGAAGATATTTTTTCTTCATTAATTAATGTCTTAAAAGCACAACTTATCATTTACCTTCTATAAATGCATTTCCATTTGATATTTAATTATCATAACATCCTTAGACTTATTTAATTATCATAACATCCTTAGACTCTAGACTTAACTTTTCAACTCTTTTCCATGGGTGTGCCATTGGTTATTTTTTCAATCTTCCTCGGCATTATAGCTGCTACAACTGCGCTTCCTAATGAGCATCACACGGTGTGTCACTCTATCAACTCTTTTGTTGAATAATTTGAATAATGTTCTATGTATATCTTATACTTTGGAATGAAATGTAAAAAAATTGTCTCAAATACATTAATTTTTCAATTACCTTTTATTCCAAAGAATATAGTATTTGTAATACAATTGAGCTAAAAAACAACTATAACTGTTTTAAATTATAATTTTGTTGTTCTAAAATGGAATCTATAAACACAACTTCCATATTTGGTGTGACAAATTGTCAAATTTTCAGCTCTCAGAAAAGTGCACGTTAAATGAAGATTGTGCAACAGGACTATTTTGTAGCTCTTGCCGTGTAGAATTTAAAGGGTCAAGATGTGTGAGATCATTAACAACAAATCCATTCAAGCTTTTGGTATCAACATCTCCACCAATTCTTTATATATGTATGCCTATAAATTATAAACATGGATTATGCTGCTAAAAGAAATTCAAAATACAAATTTGAAACATGAGTTGTCCATTTTTTAATCTAATGGTGCTGATTTTGACCATCGCAATTTTTTTTTTATGTGTTTAAATTCTCTAAGTCAAACATCTTTGATTACTGTCAGATTTAGAGAAAAAAATATTTTATTTTTATATTTAATTGTCTTTATAATTGTTGTGTATCATAGAAATAAAATAAATTTTTTATTATTGAGTAAATAAAATTGATGGCTTGATAACCAGCCTTATTAGTAAAAAATGTGTGTTAATTTTTTTGGAATTCCAAAAAATCACCTCAAGCTAACCAAAATTGATGAAAATACCTTTTTCGAGTTCAAGAAAATGAGGAACTGAATATCACATGACATGCATGTTATAAGTATTTTATTTAATTTTATGAAGTACTAACATATCAACTACTAACAAATTTCATTTCCACAGAATACATCTCTGCCGTTCAACAAATATGCATATCTGACGACCCACAATTCATTTGCAATTAAAAGAAGACCAATTCCTGATCCTACTCCTGTAGTAACATTCAAAAATCAAGAAGACACTATATCTCAGCAATTATCTGTATGATATCACCAATACATATTTATAATTTTAAATCATAAACTCGACTAAAACAAATCCAATCAATTAATATGCAGAATGGAGTTCGTGCCCTTATGTTAGATACTTATGACTTCAAAGGAGATGTATGGTTGTGTCATTCATTTGGAGGGAAATGTCATGACTTTACTGCATTTGTAAGTTCTTCATAATTTTTTTTTCTCTAATAAGCAAAACTTTACAAGCTTGTAGAACTTAAAATTGAAAATTATTAAGAGATTAACTAACTGACTAACTAACTAATATTCCAATTTAACAAAATATAAATTAACTAGATACTTAATATATCTCAAGAAAACATCAAATATTTGAAAATATTTGAAATGGTCACCTGATTTTGGTTGTCAAATAAGATCAAATAGTTTAGCATTTAATTTTGGTCAATCGAGTCTAAATACAAATTTGAAATTGTCTGATTTTGATTTGACAATCCAAATTAGCAATTGTGTTATTGCACAAATAATTGACGAGAATCTAAGTTTAGAAGAGATTTAGATATTTTGATATATTAAAATCAATCATTTGAGACAGTTCACCTTTAGATTTCGGTAAATAAGGTCCAATTACAAATTTAGAATGTGAATCATCCAACCTTGTTTTTGTGATCTAAATCAACAACTGTGCCATTGCATGAATGCAGAGAATCTAAGCCCATAAGGGATCTGGATTGCATGGTAATATTAACTTTAGAGACAAATTTGAAGAGTTTTCCATTTCATGGAAATAGTTTTAGTATTACTTGTAATTATTTGAATAGTGTGGTTGTAAAAGCTTTCATTGTTTTATTTTCATCAGTTTTTCTTCTATTTTGAAACAGGAACCTGCCATAAATGCTTTGAAGGAAGTGGAAAACTTCCTATCATCAAATCCATCAGAAATTGTGACACTAATATTAGAAGACTATGTTGAAGTACCAAATGGATTAACCAATGTATTTATAGCTTCTGGATTGATAAAATACTGGTTTCCTATCTCAAATATGCCTAAAGATGGCAAAGATTGGCCTCTAGTAAAAGACATGATTGCTAAAAATTATAGGCTCATTGTCTTTGGATCTCAGAAGCACAAGGAAGAAAGTGAAGGCATAGCTTATCAGTGGAACTATATGGTTGAAAATCAATGTGAGCAACATTTAATCCATTTGTATGAAAGTTACTCTATTAAATATTGAATTTAATTCATATATATCGTCGGCGTAAGTTTTTTTAGATCATCATAACCACTTCTAAAGTCACACATCTGGTTGTTTATGATTTGTTCATAATGTAAAACTTTTTATATTAACTGTGTATAAAAATTTAACTCTTAAACATTTAGCAATGTGTTTCATTTTTCTTTCTAAGTTTGAATCAATGTTGAGTTTATGAGTGCAGATGGTAACGATGGAATGGTTGAGGGAAAATGTCCCAAACGTAAAGATTCAACTGAGCTCAATGATAGAAGCAAATCTTTGGTTTTAATAAATTACTTTAGAACAATTCCAATCCAAAAAGCCACATGTAAAGATAATTCAGAAGACCTCATAAATATGCTTTCTACTTGTCATGCTGTGGCTGGTAATCGCTGGGCAAATTTTGTTGCGGTTGATTATTACAAGGTACAAAGCTGAATTCAGATTCCATGCTGTCGGTTATTCCGCATTCATGCATTTGGAACATTAGTAGTCTTTTGGTTGAGATACGGCGGTCTAAAAAAATACAGATTTTTATTTTATAATAAAAAAATAATTAGATTACATTTAGATTGTCTGATCTCGATCAAACGACCATCAATATCTTGACCGTGTGACTAGGAGAATTCCTGACTGCAGGGAATCCGAGTCCTACAAAGTTGTTCTATGTTTTTGTTCTAAGATGTTATTTTATTTATCTTGAAATACACTGTCATTTGAAATATATTGCAGAGAAGCGATGGAGGAGGGTCATTTCAAGCTGTGGATATGTTAAATGGGAAACTTTTGTGTGGATGTGATGATGTTCATGCTTGTGTGGTAAGGTTTTATCTTTTGTTGGTTTTTCAATGTATGGCTCTAGTACATGGATTTCGATTCCTAGCCGTTAGAAAATCACACAAAAGCGGTCTGTACCATTAAAGAAAGATTCCTATTTTAATTGGACGGTATAGATGTTCAATTTCACGTAGTTACATGAATGGTGGAAACATGAGTGCTAACAACATACTCTTTAAAACACATTTTTTAATACACTTTATTTGATTGATCAAAATTCACATAAATCCCACCTTATGTAGTTAATAGCGGCCTTTGCAGCCGCAAGCACAAAGGTCCATAGCGGTTGTCCGACGCAATGCAAGCGACGTCACTTATTAGGGTTGCGGTCGTCATGGTTCTGATGGTGGCATAATCTCGTAGAAGATGAAGCGCTACTTTCAAGGAAAATCGCGCAACAGTAATTGCAAAGCAGAATGTCCTCGTTTTTTCAATCGTATATTAATTTTTTTAATTTCTTTGTTGTCTTTTTGTAGTTAATATTTTATTATAAAAAATTATAAAAAGGAACATCCTCTCTTTCTTCTAGTACACGTGTTGCTCTGTTCTCATAAAAATAAAATTGAGAAGACGAACTGAAACATCGTCTTCTTCAGTTCTATTCTCTCACCGACTTCTCTTTTGTCACTGACTTATCTTCTCCTTCGTGCTCTTCTTTCTTCTTCACGTTCTTTTTTCTCTTCACCTTTCTTTTTTCCCGTGCTCTATTTTTGAGCCATTCCCTTCCATACTCTGTTTTTCAGTTTCACTTTGGTACTTTATTTTCCAGTTTCTATATCAGTCATTCCATTTCCCCTCTATTATGGTATCATCTCAGTCTCAATCATTACTTTTGAACAACTCTAACCCTTTTGGAATGGTTAAACCCACTAGGAACAACCGTGACCCAACTTGGGAATGGAACAACCTAAAAGATATAAAAAATCGGAGGATTGTTACTTGTGATTTTTGTCTGCATACATCTTCTAGAAGCATTACTAGAACAAAGAGACACCAAAAACCCCCCAATAATAATGTTGCAGAATCAAGAAGCCTATGATAAGAAAAATGTTGAAAAGTCAACATTTGTTGGAGGTGAATATGGACGATGATGAGCAAGATGAGGTGCAAGGAATCTACAATATTCGACCTGAAAAACACCCACAATCTATTGATGCCCTTGCTGCCAAAAGAGGAAAATATGTCAAACGACATTTGGATTTGCTTTATTATATAAGGCCACTAGCAACATCATCCAATTTGAAGGAAACAAACATTTTTTTATAAGGAAAAAGGAAGCACGAGCTAGGAAAGTTCAATTTATAGCTAGATGGTTTTATAAGTGTGGAAGTCTTTTTAATGCGTTGCGCTTCAAATCCTTCAAACTTACGATTGAGGCTGTTGGCAACTATGGTTTGCATCTAAAGATTCCAAACTATCAAGAATTATGAATCCCACTCTTGAAAAAGGAATTAGAACTTATTAATGAGATGTTGCAACCACATATTATAGAATGGGCTAAAAGTGGTTGTTCTATCATGTCTGATGCATGGAAAAATCGCATGAATAAGACATTAATCAACTCCATGGATAATTGTTCACTTGAGACAATGTTTGTCAACAATTTTGATGCTTCCGATTATGTGAAGATCAAATATAAACAATTTGAGCTCTTGGATGCTTTTGTGGTAGATGTGGGAGAAGTAAATGTTCTACAAGTAATCACAAACAACTGTAGCAATTATGTTTTGGCGGGTAAGAGTCATTTTCTTTATTTGTATAATATAATTGTGCCAATTTGAGTCATATTAATTTAAGTGACATTTGGTAACTTAGGTTTATTTGATATTATAGGTAGAAAATTACAAGCAAGAAGCCAAAAACTCTTTTGGACACCATGTTTAACACATTGTATCGATTTAATGTTATAAGATATTGAAAAACTTTCAAAAAATAAAAAAGGCATGCGAAAGAGGGGTCACTCTTGTAGGTTTTATTTACAATCATACAATGACCTTAAATACGATGAAAAAAATACACTAACAAAACATAACTGGTAAGGGTTGGCATTACTTGCTTTGTTACTCATTTTCTCATATTACAAAGGTTGCACAAAATGGAAAAAAACCTTTGGAGGATGTTCACCTTGGATGAATGGTCCAACTTAAGTGTATCTAATGAGCCTAAAGGGTAAAAGGCAAGAGACATTATACTCTTGCCATATTTTTGGAATGGTGTGGTCTAAAATCTTAAGGTCATGAGACCTCTTGTGCAAGTACTAAGACTTGTTGCTAATGAGAAAAAACATGCAATGGGTTACATCTATGAGGCAACGGATAGGGTCAAGGAAACCATGATGAAGTCTTTCAATAACTCTGAAAACAAGTACAAATATATTTATGCTATCGTTGATAATAGATGGGATTGCCAAAGTCATAATCCACTTCATGCAGCTAGCCATGATTTTAATCCCCAATTCTACTATGGTGATTCAAGTGTTGACGGAAATAACAAAATGAATGATGGACTCCTCATATGTATTCAGAAACTAAATGCTACTACTAATGAAAAGATTAAAGCTACTATAGAACTAACATATTATAAGAGGTTTGAAGGACTCTTTAGCTTGTTATGCTATTTGCTACTGACTACACAGATGTCCACCAAATCATGTGGGTGCCATATGAATATTGTGGGACCATGTGGATTTTGATCATCAAAGATAGTGTGTTAAAAAATGTGTTGTTAGTATTATTCATAAGAATTTAATACATGAAAACGCTTTTCATTTCTATTTTCTAAAATTTAAATAAACAATGAAAATGTGAAAAAAATGTTTTTATGATTTTTAGAAATACATTTTCATTAATTAATATTTCAACATCTTTCTATAACAATGATTCTCTTCATAAACTCCTATTTTAGAAAAGGAAAACACAGCATGTTTTCACAAAATAAAAAGTTAGATACTAAAATTGTTGGAATATATTGTATAAAGAAGAATATCATAGTTGTATGTTTTATATATGGGGCTTGCTAATTTCCACCCGTTAGTTTTTTAATTGGTGTAAATTAATTAGCAATGTTCAGATTTTGTTTTCGACAATGGAATTTAATTATCTCTTTTACAAAACTACATCAATGTGAGATAAAGATGTAATTTATATTTTTTAATTTAATTTATCTTTTTACCGTATAAAATTTATTTATCTCTTTTACAAAACTACATCAATGTGAGATAAAGATGTAATTTATATTTTTTAATTTAATTTATCTTTTTACCGTATAAAATTTATTTATCTCTTTTACAAAACTACATCAATGTGAGATAAAGATGTAATTTATATTTTTTAATTTAATTTATCTTTTTACC
>JBBPBR010000008.1:11825244-11840006 GCA_037974775.1 Cicer pinnatifidum
ACCATTCTTACCATGTACGTTATTATGTACACCTAAAAATGAGAAGGTGTAAATTTAAAACCTACACCTCTTAAGCATTAATAAACGAAATGAAAAAGTAACCTTCAATTTTACTTATTTAAAACAATAGTGAGTGATTATTTTGTGAAAATAAAAAGATATAAGTTGCTAATTTACACCTTCATAAAAAGAGGTGAGTGTAAATTTTATAATTTTTTATTTATTATATTGCCTAAATATATAGTTGTCAAAAGAGATGAGATTTCAAGATCTGCATTTATCCAATTTATGTCTTAATGTAGATCTAATGTATATAATTGTTTGTAGTGATTTAATACTTGATTTTTGTGCAGCTTGGATATTCATGTACAATAAGAAGCAAATAAGAAAACGTGGAAGATGCCAACAAAAATATGAAGGAAGCATGAAGTAAATAAAAAGGCCAATATTGGTTCTGAATTTTAGACACATGTTCCAAAATGTAAGATAACTAAGGTCAAAAGTGTATTAAATAATATCTATGTCTTGCTTGAAAAGAAATAAAAAAAATGTAATATGTGGATTACCATCAATATCTTACATATATTATCCCACTAGAGCTCAAATGTGAATCAAATAGTTTTTGGAAGACATGTCATGAGGTCGAAAAGATATATTTTCCTTCGTTTGATTTGAATTTCCATTAAGATTTTGATGTCTAAACTTTTTTTGTTTGTTTGAGCCGCAATTTTACAGTGACAAGTTATGAGAAAATAAGAATAGTTTTTCTCTCTTTTGGTGGATACTCACCAAAATAATCTTCTCTTTCAACTATAATATGTTCCTATCTCAATTTAAATAAATGAGACACATAATGAATTAAAATAGTTGAGTCTTTCTCATCATAAGAAAAGATGATCACCAAATCGACGATATCACAATAAATTTCAAACTTCTCTTTTAGTCATCATGTTAGAACCATTATCGTTAGTATGAACTTTAGTCAATTCCAACAACTTAACATTCAAAACATCATGTGTTGAATCTACATCAATCAGGTCACAATCTTATAAATTAAGACGATGAGTATTGTCGACTGTCGTTAGAATTTTCAATGATTTTTAAGTACTATTCCACGGTGGACCACTTATGGGTGGGGACTTGACAAATCTAGAATAACTTTTTGAGTTACTCCACCTAATAACTATTTATAGACATTAAAGTTCATTAATCCAACCGTTAAATTACTAGTTCTTATTGAATAGATCAAATATGTAAATTTTTATAAATTTTTAACGATACTCTCTATCACATAATAACTGTTACATTTGTAATATTGATCGACCATAGGGGAAACCAATACAAATAGAGCAAGCGGGTCCAATGTCGAGATTGAGCTGAATAGAAACCCAATGTGGCGACCTCAACACTAAAGGATGGTGTAACACGAAAACTACCCTTGATGTCCTCCCTAGAAGCGCACATTCTAAAAGGCAGTATCTTAGTATCCAATTACATTGTTTCTAACAACTATTCCATGAGTCCAAATAATTTATAAATAAAGAGTTCTCCCCTAGGTACCACACACATTATTCATTACTACAGCTGTCAATTTGACAACCCTCTAATTATTGGCCCCAGCCCATATTTTGGAGGGGCCAAAAAATTTAATAATTTAAAAGGTTCTTAAAAACAAGGCCCCCAAACTAAAAGCCCCCTAAAATTTTGTGGGCTTAGAGGGCCTACAGGCCCATTTTTTTAAAAAAGAATTGATTTTTTTTTTTGAAAAATAAAGTTTTTTAATTTTTTCACCGATAAAAAATTTTCGATAAAAAACTTCTGATTTTTTTTCGATAAAAAAGTTTCCAATTTTTTTTCGATAAAAAAATTCCGATTTTTTTCGATATAAAAGTTTCCGATTTTTTTTTGATAAAAAATGTTCGGTTTTTTTCCATAAAAAATATTCAATTTTTTTTCGATAAAAAATATTCTATTTTTTTTCGATAAAAAATTTCCAATTTTTTTTTATAAAAATTTCTGATTTTTTTCGATAAAAAATATCCGATTTTTTCAATAATTTTTTTTTTTGGATAAAATATTTTTTTAAAAAGAAAACTCAAAATTAACAAAATATTGGGGCCTAAAGCCCCCCAAAGCCCCCTCCCTTAAGCCCCATAAAATAATGGGCCGAAATCTTAAAAAAATTATTTTGATAGGAGTCTAATAATATAAGTTTAATAAGAAAAAAATTTAAAAAGCCTTGTAGTTGGGGGCTTTTTTGATAGCTCTACCAATTACTTACTACTTGTTATATGCTTACACCCTGCCTACTTTGATATCAAAGTGTTATTGTTGATACACACCTCATTTGGAAGCATACAAGAAGAATGAGTCCAAATTGGAGCAATCTAGCAACATCAAACTGGAAGTCTACGTCACCACCGCTAGTGATTAACATGTGAGTTCAAATGCCTCCAACTCAGAGACAACCCATCTAAAACTTACACAGAACAAAGACACCATGGATGAGATAGAGGCCTAGATTAGGAGACTCGAGAAAAAGGTGGAAATGATAGAAGACATTAGAAGCAATCTGACACTCCTTCAACAGTTAATGAATATACTTTATTGAGTGAAAAAAATGAATATATTTGTATCAAAAGTTAATGGAATGAGATATAAAATTTTAAAACAAAGGGAAATTCAAACAAACTTTGAGAAATTATTTTTAGATGTATGAGTTTAAAAAATTATAACGAAAAATATTAACATTGTAAGAATGTATAATATTTAAAAAAATTATATTTATTGTCTCGAATAATAATTTAGAAATTTTAAAGTAATTGATTTCAAATTAATTTATAAATTGATTTGAAAATATTTTTCTTAGGCAATATATGTTATATAAATTGATTTGAAATTGGAATTGATTACGTGGTTATTTTATTAATTAAATAGAATTCAACTGTATTTTGATTCTAATTTAGGATTTTGTTGTTAAGATATTTTCTATAGCGACACTCTATATTTAGGTTACATCATAGTTTTTATATTTGTTGAATCTTTGTTGTTTGTTGAAGTTAAGTCGATTTATCTTTGTTGTTTGTTGAAGGTTGAAGGGACTAAACTAACTATCAGTTGATATAGTTAACCAATATAAATCTTCTATGTTGATCTTCTCCTTTTTTGCTCTTATATTTTAAGTGTGCGGGTTTTAAAAGAGCTTCTAACCTTATACTGTTTATAAAATTATGGTTTGAGAAAAAGAATTTTAAAAATTCTAATTCAAGCAACAGTTCTTATAATTTCCTATTTATCAACATATGGTTTTTATTACTTAAAAAATATAATATTTTGCTAGTAAATAAATGAGATTGCATATACATAAGTATTTAAATTTAGGTTTAATTACAGTTTTGGTCCCCCTATTTTAGCTGAATCACGAAAATAGTCCTCCCATTTTGTTTCTCTCTAGTTTTGGTCCCTCAAACAGAATTTTGGTCCAAAATTTGATAAAATTTCATTTTTTAAAGCTGCACTACACTATTTATGATCATAGATTTCAGGTACAATTGTTGCAATGAGATCTTGAGGCATTGTGTGACTTAAATAAATGTAAAAAAAAAAAATCATCAAATTTTGGACCAAAATTATGTTTGAGGGACCAAAACTGGGGAAAAATAAAATAGGAGGACTACTTTTGCGATTCAGCTAAAATAGGAGATGAAAATGCAATTAAGCCTTAAATTTAATATAAATATAAAAAATAAAGAAAAGTATTTGAACCAATTCATTTGTAGTGCAGGATGAAATATTTAAAATTAGACAACCTAGGAATCAGAATATTTATTTAATGACTCATTCTTGCCCAACCACAATGTTTGGGAAAATGAATAACAATTAAGTACATTTGTTTCCTCTCATGTTTGACTCAAATTTTATTGTCGAGGCCTAAAATTTTGAGTGTTTCTCGAATTCAATGGAGTCGCCACCAAAATTTATTTTAAAATAAAGAAAATATTGAAAACCCCTTAAAAATAAAAATAAAAATGAAAGAAAATGATATTTGGAACCAAATTTTTAGTTCGAGAGTCCATTATGCGTAGGGATGGCATTAGCACTTTACGACATCCGTAACAAACTGTTACCTATAATTGATGGTGCAATATTAATTTTAACTTAAGTATATTTATTTTTATGTATTATTAAATATGAATAACAATTATGACTATTTTTAAAATATGGTTTTGAAATAAATATGTACGTAACAAATAAAGGACAAAAGAAGAAATTTTTATTTATGTGCTTGACAAGAATGTGATCTTGCTCCTACGTATCTCCTGGTGCGATGGAGAAATCAAAGTCACGTAGTTCTTAATTAAAAAAATACGAATGTGTTGAGTGTGTTTTAAAGAAAATTTGTTTTGTGATAAAAAGTTTTGACGAAAAGAAAAAAAATAAAAGAGTTTGATTTTAGTAAGTATTTTAAAATATGAGTTTTAAGATGATCAAGTTGTACAACTTGTGTCCCAAAACTCAAGCAATAAGGAAGATGTCACATCTAATTTAATCCTCTAAAAATATTTTATTATTCTCGATTTTTAAGTTGAGTTTCAAAATCACCAAGTAGTACAACTTGTGTTTTAACAACTCAAAGATAAAAAAAAAGTTACATCCAATAAATAAATTGGTTTTAGATTAGTTCATTAAAATAGATAAATGAATAAATAAATAAATAGAATAAAATAAATAAAATAAAATAAAAAAGTAACATAAAGAGAGTTTTAGAACTATCAAGTTGTATTACTTGTGTCATAACAACTCAAAGATTAAAAAGAGTTACATCTAATAAATAAATTGATTTTAGATTAGTTCGTTAGCATAAATAAATGAATGAATGAATAAATAAATAGAATAAAATAAATTAAAATAAAATAAAATAAATAAGTAAAATAGAGTTTTAGAACTATCAAGTTGTACCACTTGTGTCCTAACAACTCAAAGATTAAAAAGATATTACATGTAATTAATTTTTAACATAATATTTATTTGTATTTTTTATGATGAAATTGATATTTAATTATGAAGAAAATTAAACCTTTATTTTTTTAAAAAAAATAAAAAATAAATAAAATGAATAGATTTAAATGGGCTGAGATTAGTAAGATCTAAATGGGCTGAGATTAGTAAAGTTTAAATGGACTGAGATTAGTAATATAAAAATTAATGAATTTAAATGGACTTAATTATGAGCTGAGATTAAAATGAATAGGTTAGTTAAATGTCTCAAGCCCAAAGTAGCTTAAACAAAAAAACAAAGTTCAAAAAAAAAAAACTCTAATTAGAAGAAAGGGAGTCGGCCGTTTTCTATTAACTGGTAAGTAGCAAAAAAAAATAGAAACTCTTTTTTCAGCTTTAAAACATTCGAGTCTTCCTCCTTGCCTACTCTTTGCACACGATTCATAAAGTAAAGGGGGACACATGGGCAGACGCATCAACAGGAAAAAAGGAAAACGAAAAGGAACAAGGAAACGACGACAGCGAGCATTGCGACAACGACGGTTTCGACGACAGCCACGACGAAAACAACAATGATGATTTCGATGACGACAACAGCGACATCATCACAAGTTTGAATCCTTAGTTTTTATTTTGTATGTTTTGCCCACTATGCTTACTTCTCCAAATAAAAAAATCTATATTTTTTAAACCAAAAGAGTAGTTGTAATAAAGAAACAGATTTATTGTAAATGAAAAAAATACATTTGCGATTTATGTTTGTTGTTTGTTACTAATATCTCTGATTTCTTCCTCTTCCCTTTCTTTGTGCGTTTTTTATCAGTGGTGTTAATATTAGATTCCCCCGTTTTTTGAATTTTGATAGGGTGTATTTATAGAGTTTTTGATATGTTTAGTTGTTTTTTTGTCTGTGCCACTATTTGAGTTTGAGTTTTCCAAGTCCTTGTTTGATGTTTTAATTTCTTTGCTCATAATATGCATTTTTCTGCACCTCTGATGCCTTCATAATTTTAAATTATTTGTTTTGATCTGTTGATTTGCTGAGCTTATTCATTTGTCCCTTAGTTTCTTTTTTTAAAACTCAAAATTTTGTCATTTAGTTTTTATCTTGTGTGCAAAGGCTGACTAGTAAAAAAAATATTTTTTTTGTTTCTCCAATTAGTTACAAAGCAGGCTGACTTAATTTGATTTAAATTTGATTGTAATTGTAAATTAAAACTGTAATTTGATTTGATTTTAGAATTGTAATTAGATTTGAAATTGTAAATTTATGAGCCATAATGAAATTATTTATTGTAATTATTTTTATTTTCTTTTTTAAATATATATTTCCTTTTTTTGATTTTTTTTCAAAATGGACAAAATTGTGGTACTACAGCCACCCCTATTTAATTATATTTTACTTGAAAAATATGAAAATATGAATAATAATGGTATTCGTTTTCATGTTATCAGGTAAAAGATAAGTAAATATAAGGACTTAAATTTTGTCCAATAACAAACACATGTATTAAAGTGCATTTGAAATGTTAAAGTGAAAATGATGCAAATTTTTTAGATGTGCAAAATAATCATCTTCAGATTAGTTACCGATATGTAGATCGACAGAAATAAAGATGATCGTCATCGAATTGGTTACCGAAGCGTAGATCGACAGAAATGAAGGTGATCGTCTTCAGATTGGTTGCCGATGCATGGATCTATAGAAATTAAAAATGATCGTCTTCAGATTGATTACCGATGCGTAGATCTATAGAAAAAAAATAACTGTCTTCGGATTGGTTACCGATGTATAGATATATAGAAATGAAAGTGATCGTCTTTAGATTGGTTACCGATGCGTGGATCTATAGAAATTAAAAATGATCGTCTTTGGATTGGTTACCGATGCGTAGATCTATAGAAATGAAAGTGATCGTCTTCGGATTGTTTACCGATGCGTAGATCGTAATTGGTTCAATCTTGAAGGTAGATAAAGAGGGGGAATAAGTATATGATACTTGCAATTCGAACGATAAGGTATGAACGATTCATGCGTGTATTATGCATTGAGTATAGGTAAAGTGTCAATGAAGATGCATGGATCATGTGAGTGTGAGTAAATTATGCATGATTTATGTGTGTCATGCTTTATAGATCAATTTTGTTCATTTCTTTGATTATCCGATCCTTATGCTCTTCTCCGTCCCAAGATTCAATGGATGAATAAAGACAAATATTGTTTCCACATGATGACTCTTCGTATCTATCGAATGACCGCTTTTCGAAGTGAATCAAAAATCCGATGTTTAAAATGACTACCCTCCTTATTATTTTTCACACACTCATATATCTTGAGAATCAAACGAGTTCCCGTGTATATATTTTTCAACTGTTAAAACATTTAAAATACTTTTATATTTTCACATATTTCAAATTCCAACATTTATTATTATAAAACAAAAATTTGAAACAATAGAACACTCAATAATGAAATTGGATTGGTATATAAAGAGTGTAACATACAACATCGAATGACAATATTAGAAAATGTACATTTGTTACGTTAAAAGCAAAACAATTGAGGCAGGGGTTACAATATGGGGACGAGTATGTTTAATTTTAGGTGGAGACATAACAAACGCTAGTTATTCTTGTAATTTAGGAATCATAATAATCAACTTTCGAGAATAATAATAATTGCCATAGTTTGAAGTGCTTGATTTTTTGTTATCCCTAACTTTTGCCTGAACCGCTCTTCCAAGTTTCCAATCCATCCAGATGCTCTAATTTTTTTCTAGGTCTCCTTTTTAGGTTTTCAACCTAGCGAGCCCATTTTTTTATAAGCATAATATTTTTTGACTGCATTTGAATTTACTCGAAGTGAAAGGTCATCTCCATCCATTTTTGCGAATATTAGAGCTCCCTCAGAAAAAGCTTTTTTCACAACATATGGTCCTTCGTAATTCGGGGTCCATTTTCCACGAGTATTTTTTTTATGGGCAATACTTTCTTTAGCACTAAGTCCCATTCTGGAAACTCTCGAGGACAAACTTTTTTCTCATATGCTTTTTTAAGTCTTTTTTGATATAGATGGCCATGACATAAAACTATCATTATTTTTTCTTCTATGAGATTTAATTGGTCAAATCGTGATTGAACCCACTCAGTCTCTTCTAGTTTTGTTTCCATCCATACTTTGATCGAGGGAATTTCAAATTCAATGGGAAGTACCGCTTCCATTCCATACACCAACTAGAAAGGAGTTGCCCCTGTTGAGGTGCAAACAAAGGTTCTATAACCATGTAATACAAAGGGAAGCATTTCATGCCAATCCTTATATGTCTCCACCATCTTTCGTATGATCTTCTTGATATTCTTATTTGTTGCTTCTGCAGCTCCATTCATTTTCGAACGATATGACGAAGAATTATGGTGCTGAATTTTGAAACTATCACATAACTCTTTCATCATTTTGTTATTCAAATTAGTCACGTTATCAATGATGATCTTGTTTGGAAAGCCATATCGACAAATCAATTCTCTTTTGATGAATTTGAAAACCACACTTCTCGTCACATCGACATAAGAAGCAGCTTCAACCCATTTTATGAAATAATCAATAGCTACCAGGATAAACCGGTGACCATTGGAAGCTTTACGCTCAATGAGTCCAATAACATCCATCTCCCACATTAAAAACGGTCATGATGATGTTAAAACATTCAAAGAGGTGGGCGGTAGATGCACTTTATCAACATAGATTTGACATTATGACATTTCGTTACGTAACTAAAGCAATCAGATTCCATAGTCAACCAATAATAGCCAGCTTTCAAGATTTTTCTTGCCATTGCGTGTCCATTTGCATGAGTTCCAAAAGAACCTTCGTGAACCTCTTGAATAATTTTCTCTGCTTCTGCTTTCTCCACACATCTGAGAAGAACCATATCATGATTTCTCTTGTAAAGCACATCACCATTTAAGAAGAAGTTCATTGAGAGCCTCCTTAAAACCCTCTTGTCGTTCTTTGAAATACCTGATGGATATTCCCTATTCTTAACATAGGATTTGATATCATAAAACCATGGTTCTCTATCAAGCTCTTCTTCTATCGATAAGCAATATATTGGCTTATCCTTTTGTTGAATTTTTATGACAGGCACATCCTGACTGACACTTATTGTGAACATTGATGACAATATGGCCAGGACATCAACCAATTGATTTTCTTCTCGAGGAATATGGTGAAAAATGATATGCTCGAAGTGTTCTACCAATTGTTTGATATGCGTATGGTAAGGAATCAATTTGGAGTTTCTAGTTTCCCACTCTCCTTTTGTTTGATGGATGACCAAAGATGAGTCTCCATATACCTCAAGATCTTTTACCTTTGATTCAATGGTTGCTTTAATGCCCATGATACATGCCTCATATTCTGCAATATTGTTTGTGCAAACAAAACACAATCTAGCCGTAAATGGAGTTAACTGGTTCTCTAGGGAAATCAAAATGGCTCCAATTCCATGCCCTAATGCATTAGAAGCACTATCAAACACCAAAGTCCATTTTTCTTTATCAGATGATTCAGTCTCTTCAAATAAAGTCATGATACCTTCATCAGAGAATTCACACTGCATTGATTGATAATCTTCTAAAGGTTGTTGGGCCAAATACTCTACTAGGGCGCTTCCTTTGATAGCTTTTTGTGTAACGTATACCAAATCGTATTCTGATAACAACATCTGTCAGCGGGCAATCCTTCCAGTAAGAGCAGGTTTCTTAAAGATGTATTTAATTGGGTCCATTTTAGACACCAACCAGGTTGTATGACATAACATGTATTGCCTCAACCGACGAGCAGCCCATGCTAATGCACAACATGTTCGTTCAAGCAGTGAATACCTTGTTTCACAGTTGGTGAACTTTTTTTCTCAAATAATAAATAGCATGTTCTTTCTTACCAGATTCATCATGTTGCCCTAGTACACAACCCATTGACTCGTCAAGTACTGTTAAGTACATAATAAGTGGGTTTCCAGGAACTGCAGGCACTAATATTGGAGGTTTTGACAAGTATTGCTTAATCTTTTCGAAAGCTTTTTGACAATTCTCATTCCATTCAACCTTTTGGTCTTTGCGCAACAACTTGAAAATTGGCTCACATGTAGCAGTGAGATGCGATATGAACCTGACAATGTAATTCAATATGCCCAAAAAGCTGCGAGCTTCTTTTTCCGTCGTGGAATGGGCATTTCTTGTATTGCTCTTACTTTATATGGATCCACTTCTATCCCTTTTTTGACTAACGATAAACCCAAGTAACTTGTTTGATCTTACACTAAAAGTGAATTTAGAAGGGTTTAAACGGAGTTTGAACTTCCTTAGTCGCACAAACAACTTTTGAAGGTTAACAACATGGTCTTCTTCAGTATGAGATTTTGCAATCATATCGTCCACACAAATCTCTTTTTCTTTATGCATCATGTCATGAAACAAAGTTACGATTGCTCTTTGGTAGGTCGCCCCATCATTCTTCAATCCAAATGGCATCACTTTATAACAGAAAGTCCCTCATTTTGTTATGAATGTAGTTTTCTCCATATCTTTGGGAGGCATCTTGATTTGATTATACTCTGAGACACCATCCATGAAGGAAAAAAGAGAATATTGAGCAGTGTTATCTACTAGGACATCAATGTGAGGCAAAGGAAAATCATCTTTTGGACTCACTTTATTTAAATCCCGATAATCAATAGACATTCGAACTTTTCCATCTTTTTTTGGAACTGGGACAATATTAGCCACCCATTGATCTCCATATCTTTGGGAGCCTTCTTGATTTGATTATACCCCGAGACAACTTGTCTTATGGATCCATCAAACGCTTTCACCACCATAGTACTTGGCTTCAAGCAAGCCCTATCATCAAATAGTTTTGATAGTGTTGATTTTGGCATGACATTTAACGATGAACCATTATCAACTAGCACTCGTGCAAGAATATGATCATGACACCTCACATAGATATGTAGTGCTTTATTATGCTTCATCCCCTCAGTTGGTAATTCAACATCACTAAAACTCAAATTGCTACTGGCGGTGATATTACCGACAACCCCATCAAATTGGTTGACAGTGATATCATGAGTAACATGTGCCTCATTTAAAATTTTCATTAGTGCCCTTCTGTGCGCTTCAGAGTTTAATAACAAAGAAATAATAGATATCTTGGAAGCGGTTTGATTTAGTTGATCTACCACCTTATACTCACTTTGCTTTATAAACTTCAAAAATTTGTTAGCTTCTTCTGTAGGCACTGTCTTTTTGCAAATTTTCGGTCCTTTTATGGCATGATACACAACCTTTTTCTCTTTTTCACCATGATCCTCCTTTTTCCAAAGTTGTTCATGAGCGTATACTCGACCACTCCGGGTCATTCCAGCAATCCCTGAAATATTGGTGACATCAGTACCTTGATGTTTAGCGCTATCGCTTGATTGATGGTTGACTAAATGGGATGTGACTTCATAACTCCATGGTACCGCCTTGTTATTTTCATAAGGAAAAGAGGTCGGTGCTTGGACAATTATTGCATTTTTTCCACTATGAGTTGGCTTAGGATTCTCTTTTCTATAGAGGATTTCAAATGGTCTTGGAAAAGATCTATCGTTTTCCATGCATGGCTCTATGGTCAATACATGATTATCTTTTGTATATTGGTCTATCTCTTCTTCAATGAGATTGACAGCGGTATCTTCGTGACTCGGCAAAGGATTATTCCCTACATTGGGACCATCTTCCTTGAAGGTAAGCCATTTTGCATTAATCAATTCATGCACTTAAGTTTTTAAGGCTTGACAATCTTCGAAGGAATGCCCCATGGCTCCGACATGGTATTCACATTTGGCGTTTGGATTATACCATTTCGGGAATGGTGGTTCTAGAGGTTTCATTGGCCTCAGGATTACCATTGAATTTAGAAATAAGTGAGGCAACAGTTGGTTGTACGTGACGAGAATTTGGTCAAAAAGGGTTATCCTTTTTTCTCGATTGACAGGTGGTCTGTAGTGATTTGAGATTGGATTTTGGTTCCATTGACTTTGTTAGGAAAATGCGATAGGTGGTGGTTGATAAAAAGGTGGCCTTGAAGGATGATATTGAGGTTATGAAGCTTGTGTGGTTGTGGCCACTTATGGATAAGGAATGTAAGGAGTTTGTGGTATCAATAGCTGGAAGTTTGGAGGTTGATAAGAATTGATGGGTGGAAATTAGGAGACTTTCGGGTTTACCATTACAGCGTTAGCGTCCCCTTCTTTCTCTCCACCGTTGCACATATTCTTTGAAAGTTTCATTGTCCTTTTTCAATGAATTTTGCAATTGCATCCTATCAGGGGCCATGTCAACGTTGTACCTGTATTGCCTCAAGAAGGCATCAGCCAAGTCTTTCCACGAACGAATACGACTTCGCTCAAGATGCATATACCAACTTAATGATTCCCACTCAAACTATCTTGAAAAAAATGAATGAGAAGTTTATCGTTATGAGCATGAGAAGCCATTTTTCTGCAATACATAGTTAGATGATTTTTAGGACATGTGTTGCCTTTGTATTTTTCAAAGTCAAGAACCTTGAATTTGGAGGGATAGTCACATCAGGAACCAAACACATGTCGAAAGCTTAGAGACCATAAATATTATGCCCCTCAATTGCTTTTATTCGCTCTTCTAAGATATGGAATTTTTCCTTTGATTTTGTATCATCCCCAATGTGAGGTTGACGCCAATTTCCATTAGCATCAAAATGGGGCACTTGAGGTACACTATATGGAATATTTTCTGTGGGTTTAGTGTTTTGGGGTGACACATATCCCAGATGAGGTGGGATTTGTGATTGGTTTAAGTTTTGCGGGTTGACAGCTGAATGGTTTTGGTTATTTTCTATGGGGTTGATGACTACAGGCAGAGTATAACTAGGTGGGAGACCATATATAGGAAATTGCATAGCTGTTGTGCGGAATTGTTGGTTAGTCGGGGTAAAACCCGGTGGGTGAGAATGAGTAGTTTGGTGTTCTTTATTTACAATCGAAGGATCCCCATTTGTATTCTCCTTCCTTGCCAAAGCCTGTATAGCTTCCAGAATTCGATCAACTTTTTCCTTCAGTTGGTTGACATCCGCTTTTATCACCTCTTGGTTTTGCTCGAGTTCATCCATGATCTTAGAATTCGCGCGCGTTCGATATGGGTGTCCGGGAAACAAATTTATTGATTTTTTCTATTTTTTTTAAAGAACAAAAAATAATAAATAAATAAATAAAATAAAATTTTTATGAGTATTAAAATATGAATGTGATGGAAATGAAATCAATTAGTGAATTATGATAGTTGTATATTGGGGTATCATATGCCTTAAGTAATAGCAAGAATAAATTATTAGTTAAGAAAATATGAGGACTGAAAATCAAAATAGAAAATCATTCAGTGATAAGAGAAAGGGTACGTCATATTTAAATTAAAAACTACATTGACTATGGATTTCAATATTTTCTTTTAATAGGACAACCATTCTTATCCTCCAATTCTTCTACCAAACTTTTGCAATATTCGACGAACTTGTAGACTTTGACTGGAGTATTCAACGAATGCATTACTGTATCAATCTCTCTTAGATGCTTTGGAATTTTTAAGACTGCTTGATTAGCTAGCATTGCCAATTTTGAAAAGTAGTATTTCCAATGTCTTCCTTTATCTTCCAGCTCTTTATAGATCTCTTGATTCTTTAATTGACCTAGCAACATCATAAATCGATCCTCCCAATATAAGGTTTCGACGTTTCGTCCTTTAGGTCACTATAGATCTTTTCTTGGTAATCAATGTAATCCTTCAGCTCACTAGAATTCTCCATTTCTATTCTTAGTGCGTCTTGATGTTTTGAGAGTAATTCTTCAATTTCTTCATTGTGTTGCCTCTCATTCCTTACTTGACTCTCATACTTAACTGCCATTTCTTTCAGTTGTTTCTTTAAATCTTCAAACTCTTTTTTTATCTTCTTCTCATAGCTTGCTGATTTTGTCCACAACTGCTTCCACATATAGGCCTCTTCGATAGCTGCATTCTTTTCTTGCTTTCGCACATCTAACTCTTCATTTGCACCTCTCAAACAATCTTGTATGTCAAGTTTATTTTCTTTTTCAACTTTCAACCTCTTGTTACTTCTTTCAATAAACTAACTTTTACATGTGTTTTCTGATCGTAAGTTCTCATTCTCTTATGAGACTTTTTCTAACTTCGCTTGTAGCTCTTTTTTCTCCTCTTCGGATTTCAACAATGATGTTTTGAGTTCTTCTATTTCTTCATTGGTAGCAAGGGTAGGTTCAGATATTTCCTGATAACTCGAGGGTGTACTGTGGAAAGGCAACTTGATTTCTTGGACTCTATTTTTTAGCCATTGTTGATAGGGTTCTTTTGTGCTGTAACTTATGCATTCAAGTATTTCTCCTTTTCTAATGATCTTTTCCCAAGCTCGACTTATCCTTCGCAACATCGGTGGGTCTACTATATCTGTATTGTGCAAAATAAAAGCTTCTAACGACTTATCATCTGGTTTTTTCAACATAGAGTAGCCAAGTTGTCTCAAAGCTACCTCCGGATTATAATTAATACATCCTTTGGTTCCCATGAGAGGCACATTTGGGAAATCTCCGCATTGACATATTACTTCCTCCACCCCTTGTTCTCTATGATACCATGAAATTGTGCCCCCGGTAAGGCTAGCTATACTCTGA
>JBBPBR010000008.1:11845291-11857963 GCA_037974775.1 Cicer pinnatifidum
AAATTGATTCTTTAAATTAATTCTATTTTGTAACATAAAAATTATATTTTATTTGTACATTCAATCATTTGTCTTACTTTCAACAATAAATATTGAAAGTATATGATCAATACAAACTTTATCAAATGGTGCAACAATATATTTTAATCATTCAAAAACATCTATTAAACCTTATAATTAGTCTATATATTTTTTTACTACTATTTAGACATATATAGTCTTTAAAAACTAAATAATAAATTCACATAATCAATATCATTAACATGTTCCACAATTGCATAATAGTTTGATTATGAACTCACTTATTTGTTTGAATTTTATCTTAAATTTTATGACAATAATGTGAAAAAATTGTTGAACTTAAAAGAAAATATGTGTAATTTAATAAAAGTTAAAAACTAATAGTGTAATATGAATATAACTTAAAGAACTAATTTAAAGTAAAAACATAAAAGACCAATTGAAAAAAATGGTCAAAAATAAAAGACGACAAGTGTAATTTTGACAAAAAAAAAAGTGCAAAGATTTGAATCTTGCCGATAATATTTTCTTATTTTATTTTTGTATATATTTTTAGGGCAAAATTTTGGTACTTAAAGTTTTATTGAGTAGTGTTAGGCCGCGAGTAGTACGACAAATTATCACATCTAATTAAGAGTAATCACAGAAGTAGGTTAGAGTCTACGTCTCCATCCAAAACTCAAGATAATGAGTATATCTATGAGTCCTCTCACTTATAAATAGTTCAATATTTACTTTTTCATTCAATGCGAGACTTTTACTCACGTTTGACACACCAGCAATTTATCTCCCAAGTGTGAGTCCAGCCATTCACACGAATATGCTACCTCTCAAGTGAAAGTTTTATTCATCCACATACATTTGCACACACATAAACGAGACAAGTCGCCTGAACAACCTTGGTTAGGACGACCTTGATACACGAAGCTAGTCAAACCTCGATCGACCACCAACTCTGATATCAAAGTTGGGTTGTGTTGAATTCTGGGGATTATCACAGTGTGATAAGATCAATCACACAAGTGAGTTAGTCACCACATTTTCACTCAAAACTTTAAGACAATTAATATATAGAAAATCTCACTATATATTATTTAACGTTAATTTACCTTTTCATTTAATGTGAACTCTTACTCACATTCAAGTTAATCATTTGACAACACATAACACCTTTGTATATTTAATTATTTTTAAATAAATTTATATTATAGGTTAATTGTATCTTCTAGGTAGCAATAACAATATTTTTGTGTGGATTTATTACAAAATATATTTTTTAAATGACAGATGTTAATTGTTTTGTTTTTTTAAATGAAAGATGTTAATTGTTATTTTGTCAGTAGTGAGAATATAACTCACGGTCTTTTGATCCCTCCGACCTTCATGTTTTTTATCCCAAACTACAATGCCACCTTATCCCTCCATATAAATTATTCTTTATAATATATTTTGAAGAATGGAAGATGCTCATCCAGAAATTGAGCTCATACCCCTTTCTTTCAAGAATAAAACATTTACACTGTGTATGTGTTGATCCCTTTCTTGCAACACAGTTTCATGCTTACACATTTTTTAGTTAGCTTTTAATTACTTGCATATTTTGGTTGTTGAGTAACAAAATAATTTTTGAGGGTGTTTTAGGAAATTAGTTGACAATTTTTTTTAGAGGAGAAATTCTGCAATTTATGTTGACCATATTAAAACTAGTTTGAGTTTGGTTTACATTGACTTGGAGGTATGGTATAAATTCAGTTTTGTCTTTTCTGACTATAGCATATAATTTAATTTATATATACTGTTAATATTTAGTATAAAGAATATTTATATTATCAATCATCTATATTAATAGTCATAATTTGTTGATTTTATAAATATTTTTATATTGACATTACATAAAAATTAAACTCTTGTAACCAGATTAATTAGTAAATGTTATGAATTATTACACATTAATCCATTAATTTAACTTATAAAAGGAAGAAAAGGAGAGTGAATATATAATCAGAAAACTAAAGTTCGTGTATGGGAACAATCAATTGGAGAGAATAATGTGAAATAACTTTACAGCTATAAAAGTTATTTATTAAATTAACATTGTTTTGAACTTTGTGTGACCACTAAAATCCATCCATCCATAGCATCACTTAAAAACTAGTTATTAAAATTAAATCTGGTGAATTTTATGCAACATATATCGAATCGATCTCATTTAGACATATAAGAAATGCAACATTCCATTGGATCCATCAATAATCTGCACCCAATATATCATTTCGATGCATATATATTATATTTATTTCATTTGCCGCAGAAAAATGCAAAAGAAAGAGAAATGATGTTATACTGGCGGGGCTTTATAGTGTCATTTAGTGTCCCGTTGTACTGTGTGTAAAAGAAGATTGTTGTACAATTTTTTTTTATTTAATTATCTACATTTAGAGCATCTAAAATAAGGATTGGATCTCCATGCACTTGGAGTTCTACACATTGACAAAGTTAGATATTCACCGGTGTTCAACCAAAATTGAACGATTCAAGTTTAAGATTAGTATTTTAAAATATAAATTAAAGTTTGCAACTTTTTAAACCGTGTGATTAAGATCGGACGATTAATAGTATTTTGAATGTATGATTACGTCAAACTATTTGACTGCACTAAATCAAACTTCCTAAAATAGACTTTCTTTCGTTTTGATATATGTTTGGTTTCAATTTTGTATGTGTCAAAATTGATTCTAACGTTGTAGAATTGATTTGACATGTTTATGTGTTATCGAATATAATTGATTTTAAGTTAAAAATATATGTAGTAATTTTTTATAGGGATGACAATAAAATCCGCACCCGCGGGTACCCACCCAAACCCGTTTGATTTGGGCGGGGAAAACCCGCTTTAATTGGATGCAGGTGCGGGTGCGGATTTTCCCCGACATTAAAATTCGGGGCGGGGGCGGGTTTGGGGTGATGATATCCACCCCGCACCCGCACCCGAACTCGCCCTGCAAGTATTATTATTATAATTTTTAAATTTTATATACATATACATATTTAATATATTTAATATTTTTTGAAATATTAAAAATTATAATTTTATCTCTATATAAAATATTTTTTTAATTTTATTACTGTTTAATAATTATTATTTTATTATAATAAATATGATTTTTAAATTTATAATTTTATATATATGAGTGGGTGCGGGTGCGGGCGGGGAAACCCGAGACCCGTTGCGGGCAGGGATGGGTGCCTAAATTCTACACCCGCTATGTAACGGGGACGGGTGCGGGTTTTCCCCGATTAGTCGGGTGCGGATGTGGAGGAGGCGAAATCCACCCCTGCCCCGCCCCGTTGTCATGCCTAATTTTTTACTTTCAATTTGATTTTGACTCTCAATTTATTTTTTAACTCATTTTTTTGTTATCCAAACAAAAACTACTTTTAAATTTAATTCATTCGTAACTAAAATCAATTTATTGTTTCATATGACCTAATCGAGATAGTCTATCAATCAGTAGAGTTGATCACTTTATGTTGTAAGGGGATTGGTGTATTGTTTGGCCGAGTTATATGGCATATGCCTTAGATAAGGGTTAATCGAATCATTGTTTGATTTTGTTTAGAGATGATGTGGTAAATTGGGGGCCACGCCTAATTCATATGTTGATGTGTCATAATTTCTAAGGTATCAATAATTTGTGAGAGTATACTAGAGTGCCAATGATGGTTTAGATTGGAGAGGTGATGTACTGAAAGAAAAATTGAAGGCGGTTAAAATGACTTTTAAAGAATGACATGCAAAACATGGAGAAAATATTGAGGGAAAAGTCAAAGTTGCAAAAGAGAGACTAAATGAGTTGGGTGTAAGGAGGGTACTTTGGGGGAGGAGAAAATCCTGGAATGAATATATGTATCAACTTAGTTGTTCTCTTTATCAAAGGTGAATTGTAGCATAATTTGGCAGAAGTCCAGTATTTTGTGGCTTAAAGAAGGTGATGTAGATTCTAAGTTCTTTCATGGTATAATGACAAATAGGAGAAGGTTAGTCTTCATTTTGCCTCTCATCACTCGTCAGTTCAAGTAGATAGGCTAGGAGCGGAGAACTTATAGTTTAAAAGTATTGGAACTATTGAGGCAGAAAAATTGGTGGCTCAATTTATTGAAGAGGAAGTAAATCAAGCGATATGAGATTGTTCTTGATATAAAAGCCATAGACTAGATAAGGTGAATTTTGGCTTCTTGAAATACATCTAGAAAAGGAGATTTTAGGAGATTCTAGTTCGATTTTCATACAAACGAAAGGTTAGTAAAAGGTTCCAATTGTCCTTTCATTGTGCTGATACCAAAGGTTGATAATCCTTAGAGATTGTCTGAATTTAGACTGATATCATTGGTGGTAGGGGTTTACAGAACCAGTTCGTCCCATGAACCTGTCTTGGCCCTAAGCTATGGGGAGGGTCTAACCAAGTCCTGATAAAAAGAAGGGACAAGAAAATAAGGACAAGACAAGATCAAGGTAGAAAAAGACTCGGTTACCGCTCGGGTTATCCGTCCCATCCCAAATTACTTTAATTACGAAATGATTATTTTTTGTTATTATTGATTCACTATTTTTTTTAAAAATTACAATCCAGATCATTAAATTAGTAACTAAGGGTTTGTAAAACAATGTTATTTATGAGTTACAACTCTTGAATGGATTGATAAGTGGTAACTATAGGCGACTTGCTATGAGTTATTTTATGTAAAACAATGTTATTTATGAGTTACTGCTCTTGAAGTGTTTAATGATTACTATTTGGAAACTCGTCTTGGGACCAACTCGATCACATCTTTATTTTTTCTCGTCCTTATTTAACCCGCCATTTATGGGTTTGGTCGAATTAAGGGACGATTTAGGGTCTAAAAATACACCCGATCAAATGTTGGGACTAGGTAAAGGACGCACAAAACCCGACTTAACTCGTCATTTGTACACCCCTAATTGGTGGGGTGTATGTACAAAGTGTTGTCAAAGGTATTATCTAACAATTTGAAAAAAAGTTATAGGACACATGATTTTAGAGTCACAAATCAATTTTTGTGAATAGGAGACAAATTTTAGATGGAATTTTGACAACAAATAAAATTGTTGATGAGGCAAAAAGAATGATGAAAAGTTGTTTCTATTTAAACTGAATTTTTAAATGGTGTATAATTCGGTGAAATAGAACTATTTGTAGGCAATAATGTTTTAAATATGGTTCCCAGTTAATTGGAGGAAATGGGTTTTTAAAGGGAGTAGGCTCAACATCCACTTCGGTTTTTGTAAATAGTAGTCTCACTCAAGAATTAAAACTTGGAAGATGTCTTAGATAAGGAGGTCCTTTGTCATTGTTCTTGTCTTAGATAATAGCAAAAGGCTATTTAAAAGGTGCATTTGCCCCAAGAGAAGGGAGAGTTGAAAGGGAGAATTTTGAAAACTTTTAACATAACTATTTTTATTAAATGGTGGCGGAGTTTGATAACATAGACATAAGGTCTTTGAGTTAATAGGTTCATTTTCATAAATATGGTGAGGGGTTTGGTGGAGTGGGGAAGACTTAGTGAGGTGGTCTTGTTGTGGAAAGATGTTCATTCTATTTAGGCAGGAGGTTGTGGAGGTGAGATAGGTTGGTTTGATAACAATTTATTTAAAGTGTTTGGTGAGATAAGTTCATTCTATTTTTTGTGTTCACTTTATTGCAATTTTTTATAATTTTTTTTTTGTCTAATGACAAAAAAGGAATAATATATTTTAAGAATAATTTCAATGTTATAATTAATTTCAATTACCAATGCTTATCAATTATATTGTAGAATATTACTCATCACTCTTACTTTTAAATGTGCATATATTAAGAGGGAGTCTGACTGTGATATTTTATGTTGTTTTATTTTGTTAAAAATTAAAAATTATTTACAAAATAGATGTTTTTCATCATCTAAAAGGGGAAAATTATTTGAACCAAATTAGTTTGAAGAACTACGATCTTGCTTGTTTTGATGATAACAATGTTATTTTGTGGGAAAAATTTAAAGTAATAATGTTTCATTTAAGTGTGTATTTCCAAGGTCTTGTAATTGTTAAATGACTTTACATTGCATCCGCTGATGTTTGGACAAAGTTAAAGGAACACCAAGACTTCACTTTGAAAATTATATTCTAAGTCTGATGAACACGCCTCTAGTGATACATTAATTGCCAATGATGCTCAAATTAGTACGAGGATAATAAAAATAGTGTTGGAGTATGTGATGATGTGTCAATCTGACCAAGAGATGACTCTAGTGTGCCTCCCTCTACCTAAAGTTGTTCCAGTTTTCTAGAAGAAGAGGAAAAGGGTTACCAAGACGCCGAATATATGATAAGCTACAATTTATCTGTTTTTATAGCTTTGTTTGACAGGTTAATCTGATGTTTTCAATTCAATTTTAGTTTTATTTTACTACCCCTTTTTGTTTTTTTTTTTTTTTTTTTATGAAAACTATGCATGAATTCAATTATTTCCTTGAACAAGGAAAAGTCTCCCAATATCTTGACGTGGTTTGCCAAAATAATTGATCCCTGATTGGTTAAAGTATGACCAAACCGCAACTTGCATTCTTATTGTTCTCCTCTACATGTTGTTCCATGCATATAACAAACTTGAATGTCCCATTGTCAATAAGATTGTACATGATATGAATAATGAGAATGTAATGCACTTGAAATGTTATGTATGCAATGCCTTGATAATATTATGTTTAAAATGCATCATTACTCCATAACACCTATAATAACTTAATAATATACTGAAAATCAAGTAGGAATTAAATCTTAAGTCTCTGTTCAAAGCTGGAACTAGAGGAAAACTTCCCCAGAGGATGAATTCCTGACCATAGGCGGTGCATTTTGGAGTAATAGATCAAATAAAGCATGACCAAAGGCAAACTTTGATTAGAGGAAAACTCTAACTAGAGGCAGCATGGCTAGAAGCAAATAGGCCAGACACAACATAATCAGAGGCAAAGGATATGTGACCAAAGTCAAAGGATACATTTCTAGAGGCAGAATCAGATGACGCATGTTAAGAGACAAAATCAGAGGATACATGTCCAATGGCAGAATAAAAGGATATGTGTGCGAAGGCAGAATAAAAGGATATGTGTCTAGAGGCAAAATTAGAAGATACATGTCCAGAGGCATAATTAAAGGATAGGTGTCCAAAGGCAATTTGATTATAGGGACTTGGATCAGAGGCAACTTGATAAGACGAAAGACAATAGGAAAACAACATAGGCAAAATGGAAGAAGCAAATCGGAAGCAAAGCAGAAAAAGAAAAATCAGAGGCAAAATAGAAAAGTATTATCAAATGCAAAATAGAAGCATTTTACCAAAGGCAAAAACAAAATTAATTTACAAGAGGAAAAATACATGAAACCATAAAATAATTATCTGATGCAAAAACAGAAGGAGAAACCAAAGGCATAAATACTCAAAGTTGAGAAATAGCATCAGAGGCAACATGCACATAAACGTAAGTTAATTATCAGAGGTAGAATGCCCAAAATGGTGAGTTAGCAACCAGAGGCAACAATATAGAAAATAATTATCTGAGGTAAAAATACTTAAGTTTTTGAAACAACAACTAGGGACAAAAATCTCAAAGTTAAAGAATGACGTCCAGAGACAAAACTACAGAGGCCAGGGTGAAAGATTATCCAAGGCACACACATTTGCCTTCAACATCCTAAGAGTTCCTAATTTTCCAACACAACAATCATGAAATGATTAAACAAATACCATGCATGACATTTTAAAATCATTTGGATACATTTTCAAATCACCAATATGATAAAATTTCCATTTACTCATGCTTTAACTTCTTCTAACCCGTAATGCCTCTAAAATAGTTTTTGACAATATAAATTCCCAAAATTCTCATGCTAAAAACTAAAAGTGAAAGAACTCACAATTTTATATGGAAGTTCTCCCATTATATGTGAGTTGATTTGGAGTAGTTATCTACTTCCCTAGCTCTTCTCCCCTTCAATCTTCGCATCTTGCTCTAATTGTTTTGGAGCTTTTCCTTGTTGTTGCTTGTCTTCACTCCAATGTGATTTGGTCGATTATTGAAAGGTGAGGGCTGAACCTGCGTATGTAATGGGTCACGATGAGTTTTATGAAGTTTAGTAAACTAATGTTTTTAGGGATTTTGAAAAAGGAGAAATGGAAGAATGGGAGACACAATGAATAGTACCAATAGAGGGTTTCTCTGAAGTTCAGAACACGTGAAAAAGAGAATTAAGGGATACATTGTTTTTTTTTGGCTTTTTCACGGGAAGGAAAAAATGAGGAAAAATGGAGGGAAATTCTCGTTATTTCTCTTTGAACATTTTTCATACTACCTTTTTTGTCCAATCTTATTTTAATTAAAATTCCATAGTTTTAAATTAATAATGTTAACATTTCCTAAATCCTTATTTTCATTAAACGGGTTGTTACATTAGATATATTTTCCGTTGTTTTACTTTTCTCTTAGTAAGGTTTTAGCTTGTTAAAAAATATTTTAAAAAATATTTAACTTTTGTTAAATTATAATTTCAAAATTTTATACTTTTCAAAATTCATATTTAATCATTTGAAATTTTTTAATTCAAAGAAAATCCCTTCAAGATTTAAGTATTAGGAATATTTATAAAATTTAAGTATTAAAATTTCTAAAACTTTATTAATTATAAATGGTGGTTTATAGTAATACTTAAATTAGGAGCAAGGGTAGAATAGAGAAGTAGTAGCATGAACACATCCAAGTGGCAAAGGGAGTGTTTACCACCTTTACTTCTCTCTCTTTGTCCTTGTTTCACGTGTTTTAACTCATCTTTCACCTTCATTTTCTTTCATTTTCCAATTACACACTCTCAAAACATTATGAAAACACCAATATCAGTTACTATTCACCTTCTTTTCCAAATCCTCTATTCTTCTTTGATGACTCTTTATCATATGTATATTTTTTATTGTTTTTAATTTTATTTATCTTTTATTCATTAGTTAATTTGATGAGTTATTTGATATATTTTTGTTAATTTTAGTTCTTTGTTTTAATGGAATGTTTATGCTCTAATTTTCTTTATTAAGTAGAGATTTTGTTTTTTTGTAGTTTTGCGTTGTTACGTGGTTTTAGTGCAGTGCTGAATTTTAGTGATAAATCAACATGACCTATGTGGAGTGTTGCAGCCATATATGGAGTTGTAGATGTCTAATTGGAGTCAAATCAAATGCAAAATGAAAGCTAAGATCCATAGCTACAACTTTCATGAAGACACCAAAACCAAATTCAGACTCAAAAGATGAGATAATTGCACTAAAATCCAAACATAAGATGTTGTGTGTTTGAAGCGCGCCCAAGGCGCATTTTCATAATATTTTGGCATCCTGATTATGTCCATGTGCGCTTGAGGCGCGCGACGCACATTTTAACTCATTAAAACACGTTTTTATTATTTTTAGGGATCTTTTTTACTATTGGGAAGTTGGGAGACTTGAGCCCTAGTAGAGAAGCTCAAAGACGATTGTTTTTAACACCATTGGAGCAGTTTTATCAAGAATCATTCATGAATCTATCTTGTAATTCTTCTCTAACCTCTATCTTTTCTATCTCTATCATGAGTTGCTAAATGTTATTGAAACTTTATTGAATTATTTTTCTCATCTATGTGCTTAATGCTTTTTATTGTTTGGTCAACATTAAAATATTCTACGATTCGTATTTTGAAACAAAAGTGGACTTTACGAATGCTTCAGATGAGAAATTCATGAATTTGTAATCTAGAGATAGATTCAGGTCGTGACACCGAATTAAATTTGTTGCAAAAGCAATAGTTTAACAAGAGAATTCTTGTACGGTAATGCTTAATTCTAATCTTGAATCCACTAAGGAATTAGGGGTTATATTGGAATTAAAGGTTCTGTCAATAAGATATTAGGACAAGAATAATAAAGAGAATTCAATAATAATTCAATAACTAGGATCAAATTAGACACAAAGGTTGGATTTGAAGTGAAACTCATCCTTGATATTTTTCTTATTATAAATGATCAATTTTATTACTGTTGTATTTTAAATATTATTTCAATCGTTTCGGGAACTTTTTGTTCAATTTTAGTAATTAAATATAATTTAGTAACAAAACGCAATCCTTGAGTTCGACACACGGTACTATCGTTTTATTATTACTTGCAATGATTCAGTACACATGCTGAAACGCTATCCTTTCTTCTCACACAAATTATCCAAATAATGAAAGTTCACTAGAATCCCACAAAGATGCCCAAACACATTGCATGCGAGAATTTTCCTCTTCATCTTTGTGAATCAGCTCAAATAAGTGAAAAAGGGAAATCGTCTATAAGAGGAGCTCATAGCTACTATGAACTAGAATTATCTTCTTCTTTAATGTTGTTTCTATGATTTATGTTACATTAACTTATTTTAGCATGAGGCTTATGGGGTTTTATTCATTCAAATTCTATATTTCTTGTTAGAAATTATTTTGGGGATTGCAAGGGTTGAAAGAATTTAAACACGTGATAGAGATAAAATTTGTGGCATATAGGTGGTTTGAATTTGCACCCAAATGATTTAAATTGGCATGCATGTGGTTTGTATATTTGTTGCTTGTTTGTTGAGTTAGTGATTTAGGAAATCCCATGATTCTAGAATTTGAATTTTAGTGCAAGGTGCAAATTCTACTCATAAAGACAAATACACATGCTTGGATGTTTTTCAACCTCGCTAATAATTTTTGTCTTTGATGGTTGTTTCTATTCTTGTCTCTGGTTGCTCATCATGAAAAGTATTTCTACCATTAGTAGTTTTATCATTTTTCCTCTGATGGCTATTGTTGTTAAAATTGTAAGTGTTTATGCCTCTTGTAGTTTCTTTATTTTGACTCTTGTGGCTATCGTTGTTAAAATTCTAAGCGTTTATACCTCTAGTAGTTTTGTCATTTTGCCTCTGGTGGCTATCGTTGTTAAAATTCGATGTATTTTGTTGTCTCTAGTAGTTTCTTCATTTTGCCTCTACTATTTATCGTTGTTAAAATTATAGGTATTTCTACCTCTGGTGGTTTTCTTCGTCTTGCCTTTGATTCTCTTTCTCTATTCTTCTTCCTTTGACTATTTCTTTATTCTTTCATCCTCTGACTCTGATCACCATTTATCTTCCTCTGACAATGTTCAATGTTCAATATCCTCTAGACATATTTCCTCTTATCCTTCCACGAGGCGTGTTTCCTCTAATTCTTCCACGAGACGTGTTTCCACTAATACTTCCATGTTACGTGTTTCCTCTTATTCTTCCATGCGACGCATTTCCTCTTATTCTTCCACATGACGTGTTTCCTCTTATTCTTCCACGTGATGCTTTTCCTCTTATTCTTCCAGGAGACAGATTTCCTCTAATACTTCTACTAGACGTGTTTCATCTGATACGTGTACGCGATATGTTTCTTTTGATTATTCCTCTAGTATACCTACCTTTTGACCATGTTGGCTCTTGTCCATGCATCGTCTGACTATGTTGCCTCTGGACAATGCATCAGCTGACTACGTTTCCTTTGGTCCATGCATCATCTAACCATGTTGCTTTTGGCCCATGCATCCTCTAGTACACGTATCCTCTGATTTATGTGCTTCTTGTCTATGAGCTACTGATCAAGGACTTATGATTTAATTTGCACTTGAATTTTAGTATATTGCTAAGTTGTTTATAATTGTTGTAGATGAATGATGCATTGCATAGACGACATACTAAAGATATTGTATACAAAACATCTCAAGTTCAATATATTGTAATTAATCAAAACATGTATGATCTTATTCACGGTGGGACAATCATGTTGTTTCAAGGAAAATATTTGAGGTCATCCATAGTTTTAAAATTGTAATGAAAGAATGTCCAGCTAAGCTTTTATGAAAAATTAAAGTTTAGAATTTTATCATGAGATGCATCATAATTTCAAGTTTTAGTACATACCTATCAAAAAATATTTTTAAACTATCTCCCTTTTTTTTAGAGTTCACTGAGATTTTATATATCACCCTTTTATTTTTATTCCCTTAGCAGTTGGAGGAACTTTAGATAGGATTAGAATTAGAGGAACAATTCCAGACTGGTTGATTTTTAAATTTGATATTTTATTTTTATTTTATGTTGTATTCAGACAGTGGTGTTTTATTTTATGATGTAATATATTAAGAATCCGTTGAATAAATTATAAACTATGATTGTTAAATGTAATTTTCAGTTAAATTCGCTGATTCTAAATTATTATTCATTACTACTCTCTCGGTTTTTATTAAGGTGTAAGTATCTAATTAACAAGTTCTAGATAAATGACATTGAGTTTTACAGAACTTACGAGTATATTACCCAGTAACAAAATACCATATATCCCATTTTAGAGACTAATGATATAAGAGCTTTTACCATGTATAAATATAATCTATGTAATTTGAATTAGAATAGATAAAAAAAAAACTATTGTAAATCAAGTGATTATTTTTAAGCAAAAGCAAACAAGATCAAATAAAATTAGTCATTGCAACTAAATCTACACCACTACCCAAACTTACAAACTTCAAGCAA
>JBBPBR010000008.1:11861417-11871521 GCA_037974775.1 Cicer pinnatifidum
AATTAGAGTTGCCAAACAGGTTTTTAAAATGTTTCTTTTTAAAAACAATTTTAAAAAATTTATTTATAAAATAGTTTTCAAAAATGAGAAAGTAAAACACAATCAAACAAGCCTTTAGTTATCACTATTTCATCAATTATGAGGTTACTTCACTATTCTCATCACAAATTTATAACATCATTATCATTAATCATACATCATTATTATATGAATTGATCACAAATTTAGAACAACAATATCATCATCAATCAAACATCATCATCATCATATAAACTTATTATAAATTTATAACATCGCATAAACTCGTCTAATCAAACATATACACAAAATTCATTCAACAATCAATATCACAATAATACTAAATAACACACATTCAACAAAATTAAATCAGTCAACACATGCTGCTTTTTAATTTCGAAAAACTATTTCAAAATAAATTTCAGCAACCGAAGATATTAGTAGGTTGAATCACAGATTAGGTCACTCTCTTTAAGATGTTTCGCGGTATTGGCCGAATTGTGCAAGGCAGACTATCAACCACAAATTCCCCATAATAAAACAACTTAGACAAAATGTATCGGAGTTCTATTGCACCGTAGAAAATCGTTCTAGAATTACACTCTCAATATGACAATTAACGCCACTCCTAATATCATATTATGGCCAGTCATAAATCAAATGGACTACACACAAAATATGTTCTAAAAGGATAGTGGCATTAGGACTACTAAAAAGTGGTATTAGGACAACAACAAAATTGACAAGACTACGACATAAAAACTGCTTTAAAAGGGTAGTGGAATTAGGACCACTAAAAAATTGACGGCACTTCAGCATAAAAACCACTCTAAAAGGATAGTGGTATTAGGATCATTTAGAAAATCGAAGGGACAAAAAGAAAGATGAAGTGACTCATAAATGCATCAAGTAGAAGAGGAAGAAGAGAGAAAGTTGGGAAATGCATCCAACTTTGTGAAACCCACATATATTAAATATCCAATGTGAGACTTTAGTATTTATAAAATTGAAAACTACTCAATATATGAGAGCTTTCCAATTTGAGATTTCAACAATTTGTAAATTCAAACATTAACATACTTTATGTTCCAACAATCCCTCCACTACAAAAAAAATACCATTTTGTGGCCAACTTTATAAATATTTTGTGGCCGAATAAAACCCTCACAAATTAGTGACCGAAAAAGCCCTCACAAATGCCAAAATTGAAATTGATCTTTATTTGTGGCTAAAAAAGCCCTTACAAATTTTTAAATATTTAACAGGATTTTGTGGCTGCCTAAGCCCTCACAAAATCACAACATTGTGATTTTGTGAGAGCTTAGGCAGCCACAAAATCCAGTTAAATATTTAATGATTTTGTGAGGGCTTTTACAACCACAAAAAATCAATTTGTGAGGGCCAAATCCGTCACAAATGACTGACGTGATTTTGTGAGGGCTTTTACAGCCACAAAAAATTAATTTGTGAGGGCCAAATCCGTCACAAAGGACTGACGTGACCAGTGGCATTTGTGGCTGCAAAGGCCGCCACAAAGGAATGCGCACGTGGACTTTGTGGCTGCAAAGGCAGCCACAAAATTTTAAACCTACGTGGACTTTGTGGCTGCTTTGGCCGCCACAAATGCTCAAGGTAACACTATATATATTTTTCTCCCCTCCTCCTTCATTTTTTTACATCAAACTTCTCTCTAAAACCTCATTCTAACTATTCTCTCCTCCTTCTCTCTACACAAAATATTTTGTTATTAATTTAAATATTTTATTATTTAAATTAATCTTTAATTTAATTATTAATCTTTAATTTTAATATAAATATTTTATTTTAAATTTCTAATTAAATTAAGATTAGTTTATTATATATTAAATTTAATTTATAATTACATTATATTTTAAATTTAATTTAAATTTAAATTTAATTTTAATTTAAATTTTAATATTATATTTATATTAATTTATTATATATAACATTATAATAAACTATTAATTTTGAATTTAAAAATTAATTTATTAAATACGAATTATTTTGTGGCGGCCTAAGCCCTCACAAAATATATTATTTTTTAATTACGTTGGCATTTGTGGCGGCCAAAAGCCCTCACAAAGGTACAGTCAGCAAATTCAGCCTGTCCTTTGTGGCGGCCTATGCCCTCACAAAGGCAGACTTTTGTGGCTGCAAAAGCCCTCACAAATGCCTGTCTTTTGTGGCTGCAAAAGCCCTCACAAATGCCAACATGTTTCAGGCAATTTGTGGCTGCAAAAGCCCTCACAAAATTTTGTGACCAGCTTCTTTGTGGCTGCCAAAAGCCCTCACAAAATCCACCTTTGTGGCTGTTTTTTTTTTTCCTTTGTGAGGGCTTCTGGCCCTCACAAAATTAATGTTTTCTTGTAGTGCTCACTTGAATTTAAAATTTTTTTTTGAAGTAGCGTCAAAGGCTTCTATAAGATTGTGCATAAGCAGAGTTTTCTTCCGACTTAAACTTTTGCATGATAAGTAAGATTTAGATTCAATAAGAGTGACTTGTAGTCTTGAACTCTCTCTCTAACATCAAATCCACACATTAGGTTTTCATATGGTGCATTCTCAAAAACTCGTGCATTAATGGCCCTGCACGTGTACCCCCAATATAGTGAACACTATAGGAGTTCTAGCTCCAAATTCCATAAGAAGTGGCTCCACTTCCACATTCATATAAGTGAATCTATCAATAGTACTCTTGTAGCTAGACAATCCATTCCATATAGAATATATATATCTTATTAAGTGTTTTTATTGCCTCATTCGATCATCAATTTAGGAATCATGTTTCTCTAATTTTTAATAACATGTTTATCTCATACCACGTCACGACTTGTTCATCTCACATCACGTCACAACTTGTTGTTACCTGTTGAACCTAATTCTTGAGGTCTCCAGTCTTTTAGGTTGGGTTACCATCATGAGTGACTCTATAGGTAATAGTCACATCCTTTTGGATGTATTCAGGATTTTCTCTCTAGTTAATCTTTTCGTCAAAGGAACTGCTAAATTTTCATCAATGTCTACATGATCCACCATACCAGCTCATTTAGAAAGTAACTCTTTAATAGTGATGTCTTTACGATATATTTTTCATCTCTTACCGTTGTAATAACGATTCTTAATCTTTGCAATAGCAGTGGTACTATCATAGTGGATCAGCATAACTGACATAGGTTTTTCCCATAAAGGGATCTCAATTAGCAAGCATTGTTGAGAAAAAATCCAAAATTAATGTTTTGATGAAAATTAAACAAAAGGTTAATTAAGACTTCTAATTATAATTCTAAGTGTTTTGGTATTTAACATGTGTACTTGAGTGTGGTAAAACAAGATAGGTACCAAGCATTACAAAGCAGATCTTATTAACATCAAGAAAACAAAATTAATAAAACAAAGAATGTTCTTGACAGATTTCAAGAAAACAAAGAACGTTCTCCACACATTCCATAAACAAGAATGATTAGATTATTATGTAAGAGATTATATCTAGGAAGTGTTATCCATTGCATATCTTCATGAGAAATATAAAATCTAAGCAAGAATTATTCCAGAATTCGAAGACTCAACACCTTGCTTCATAAAATGCATAAAACAAGATCATTCTTCAAGTCAAGCAAGTGCAAGTACAATTGACACGCTGTAAAAGACACTACTATTGTACTTTCAAACAGACCTCCACACGTGGCTTGTAATCATTTCATACAACTGTTAAGATTACAAATATAAGTCAACTCATCTTAGACAAATTCGAAGAACGTTCTTGGATCTCAAGAACATTCCTGGTTTCAACAAGAACAATCTTGCTTTTTGGCTGATTTTATCCATTCACTTACTTATGACAACTGACCCACTTTCAACACTTAAATGAGTTTTCATAAGCTCTCTTGAAGTCTATAAATAAAGCTTCACGATGAAGAACAAACCAAAACTCAAAGTGCCAAGCAAAACATCACTCATCAATCATACTCGAGCTTCTCAAATCATTCTAAGTTGTAGTTCCATTCTTAGTGTGACATTAGACTCAATGAATACTGAATTCTAATATATAGAATCTATATCTCAAACAAGAGTTCAACAATACCTAGATTCTAACATTCTCAAAATCACTACATTGTAACTGAAGACTATATTGTTAACAAAGCTTGAGTAGTGTGTAAAAATCCCTTTTAGATTTAAAATGTAGCTTGTAAAATCCTTTCTGAAATAATGTAAGGTAACTGTGGAGATCCTTTATAGGTAGAAAGGTAGAAATTGTGTAATAGATCAAGACTGATATGTGGAAACTGTGTGAAAACCAAGAACGTTCTTGCTTTGAGCACTTAGTCGAAAATCTCACATTTATGAGGTCTGGACCTAACCCGTGTTGGGTAAACTAGGATATATGCATGTGTGATCGCTCTATCTCTATCTCTATTTATTATTTGTCTAACATTCAATTTTTATATTGATAAAATGATGTTGTTGTTTTTCCACTAACCAATAACGTTTTTCATTTGTAGCCAAGATTAATCTTGAGTTAAACTTGCAGTTTTTTAAATAGGAATTTTTAAAATGGGCAGTTATAATTCAAACCCCCTTCCTTATAATTGGCATTTCTACTTCAAGCATCTCAACTATCTCGCTTTTTTACTAGTTGTAGTTAGTGTTATCGTTTCAGACTCCATAATGGACTGAGCTAGTATCATTTGTTTCTTCGATTTCCAAGATACAGCAGCACCAACTGTACTAAAAATATAGTCACTAGTTGTTTTTGAGTCGTCTGATAAGGTTTTCCAATCAACCTAACTGTGTCCTTCAATGACGACATGAAATATTTGATAATGTAATCTAAGACTTGTGGTCTTTTTCAGATATCTCATGACTCTTTCGGTAGTGTGCCAATGCTCCATACTAGGTCTACTAGTAAACCTACACAATAGTCCCACAACATAGGCAATGTCGGATCTAGTACATTCAGTGGCATACCTAAGGCTTTCAATGATGATCATATATTCAATTTGTCTAACACGTTCACTAGTGTTTTTGAAACGTTTGGTGTGGAAGTAGATATATAGTCAAATAAATTGTATTTCTTTAAAAAAAAAAATCAACATAGTGAGACTGATCCAAAGAAATTCCCTTTTTTGATCTAATAATGTTGATTCCAAGGATTACATTCGCCTCTATGAGATATTTCATATTAAAGTTGTTACACAACAATGATTTCACAATATTTACAACATGAATGTTACTTGACTCTATGATCACTTTCACATTTAGGTCAAAAAACCTATATGATTTGTTCTTTACTACATACTCAAAGAATACACATTCATAGGCTCTACTGGCGAGTTTAACTCGGTTAGGGTAGGGTATTCTTACATAAGCTATACAACCCAAAGTTCAAAAATAAGACAAGTTCGACTGTTTTTTCTTCAAAATCTAATAAAGAGATGTGTTGTTTTTATATTTATGAACTCTATTCAAAACATAGCAAACAACCAATATCATTTCCCCTCACCAATGAGATGCGACAACTAGTTCCATAAGAATTATATTCTTTCTTTCAGCTTTTGCATTCATTTCGAGAGAATATGGTGCAATAGTTTCATGTATAATTCTTTACAATTTATATATCTCAATAAATAATCAAGAATCATACCTGGTTCCTCTGTCACTACAAAACCTCATTTTGTTTCTAATAAATTAATTTTCCATTTCAGTTACAATATTATAGTCAGAACAATTGTTAGTAAAGTGATAAAATAGTGTTTCTCAAAGTCTAATCAAGTTCACATTTATCATATTGTATTAAATCTAAAGACTCGGTTTCTCTGACTAATGATTTATGTGAACTCTTTATTATTTTAGCTTGACTATAAAAATAACATTTTTCAAAATTATTTAAAGATAAATTTGGAATTAAACTTGTTACTTAAGTTTGAAATCACACCTTTGTTCACATGACAGAGTCTAGCATGTCAAATATGAAAATCACACAACACGTAAGCATAGGGAGACATTTTATTAATTTCAACGTTTAAATCAAACATGCTTAAGTGGCATACCTTTGTCAATAAAAATATGATATTTAGAATTGACGTACAAATCTACCACTATAGAGTTGCCTTATTCACACTATCTAGAGAAAATTCTTTTGTTTTATGCTTGAGAATTTTTGAAATCCTTCAAAGCATGGACAGTTTGTCAAGTTGTTCATCTAAAGTCATACCTTCAAAGATGATACCTTCAAAGATAACAACAATTTGAAATTGTTCATCTAAAATCATACCTTCAAAGATGATATCATGAGCTAACTTCTGAGTTTCATGGGAGTGAGCCTTCACCTATCTATCATCGGTCATTTGATATTCAGTTACTTGAGGTAGTGGCTCACATCATTCTTTTTACCCCAACTTTCTAGGTATCATATTTATTCTTTAGAGCATCTCAAAGATCTCTAGCAGTATTGTTGGAACTATAGTAGTCATACAGATCATCAGCAAGTCCATTAAGAATATAATTCTTGCAAAGGTAATCATTATCCTCTCATGGTTAATTCTTCAACTTTCTTATCCTTTTTTATTTGCCTCAAATGGCACAGCTCAAATTGTGAAAGAAATATTTTCAACGACGAAGTCATGAGGATGAAATTGTCTAGAAAAACTGTATTGGAGTTCTATTGCACCATATAAAACCATTCTAGAATTATAACCTCAATATGACACTTAAAGTCACTCGTAATATGGTACTATGGCCACTCATAAATCAAAAGGACTACAACAAAAAAACCCACTGTAAAAGGATAGTAGTATTAGAACCACTCAAAAGTGGTATTAAGACCACTAAAAAATTGACGGGACTACGACATAAAAATTGTTCTAAAAGTATAGTGGTATTAGGACCATTCAAAAATCCGAAAGGATAGAAAAGATAAAAAAAATATCGTTCATCTCACAATATATTATATTAGGACCACTCAAAAATCAATGGGACTACAACATAAAATCGCTCTAAAAGGATAGTGGTATTAGGACCACTAAAAAATCCAAAAGGACAGAAAAGATAAAAAATCTCGTTCATCTCACAATATATTATAGTCATGAATTCAAACGCTCTCTAACCCCATAACTTAGTCTGACGCTTTCATACAATATAAGGATCATAATCATTTTCAACAACCATGACATGTCAACAACGCACAAACGAACAAGTCCAAAAGCATCGATATATTTGGAGAGTAAACGAAACATGGATGAGAATTCATGCTGAGCATAAAACTCATTGTTATATAAGTAATAAAAATATTATGAGAAGAAACATATCAAAAAAACGTGAAACAAGTTATAAAAAAAGGCCTCACAGACGTGTTGGAGTGCTGACATGGATCAATGTCGATTTCACCGAAACACGCAGATGAGTAGTGCTTCTTGAAGATTTCGACGAGAGGAATCCAAAAACTATAGCAAATTTCCAAGACGATAAACGTGTTGGCTGGAATTCGAGAAAACAACCGCGACAAGGGTGAAAACCTATTATTTTAAGTGTTACATTTGGTGATTTCAAGCGTAAGTATTAGAAGAGAGTGTTTCGTGGAGTCCAAATATGGTCTTAGTTTTCCTTAGTAATAGTCGTGATGACTAGAATATTGATCAAAAGGTGGAGGTTGGATTTTTGACAAAGAGGAATAAGGCTTTTTAATTTGTGATTTGGGTTGAGAATGAAAGAAGAGATCACAACAATCACGAATGTGGTTTCAGCTTTGTACGACACCCTTATAATGGTCATATTCGAAGAAAGAAGAAGGAGAATAAAATGTTATGAAGGTGGAGGCTTACGAAGAAAAAAAAAACTACAAGAAAATACTATTATTATTATTATTATTAAACACACATTTTACTCTTTTCTTTTATTTGTTAAAATAAAACCAACAATTATCAATATCAAGTTTGTTTAACACTTTATTTTTAAACACAATTTCATTAATAAAACATTACTAATATTTTATACAATAAAATAATTAATCTATTAAAATATATTAATTACCAAAACTCTAATATTTAAAATAATAACTATAATTATTGTTATAATATTTTTTAAATAATCGCATAAAAATACTACCATCTTTATACAATAGTCCAAACTATAAAATAAATAAATATAATATCAATAATTTATATTAATTACTAAATTACAATAAATATGTATAAAATCACCATTCCATACGAGGTATATAAAAGCAAAGAAAATCAGTCGTAGTATTACAAATATATCAAGATAATTATTTACAAAATAAATAACTAAAAATAAGAAATAGTTATACATAATTAAATATAAATATGTGCTCACTTATAATATTAGTCAAACAAACAAGAAAAGAAAATATCAAATTAATTACAAACGCTTAAATATCACACATACATGTTGAATCGTTTAAAATCTTATTATTTAACATATTACACTAAAATTCTAATATTTTTAAAAAGATATATAAAATAGTAAAAGATAATATTTGTTATTTCTATCACTCATTTAGTCTAATATGTACAAGATTAGTACATCATAGAAAGTCTACATATAAAGAAAATTAACTATAGAATTAATCATATATTCTAAAATAATTTTAACACTAAATTAATTATTTAAAATCTTATTTCCTTAATAATATAGTTTATTATAAAATTTTAGGTGTTACATAAGTCGTTAAGAGGTTGATAAAGAAGTGTGTCCCTAAAAACATTGATTTTCTAGGCAATGTCGAAATTGAAAGTACAAACAAAGAAAATAATAGTGTTAGTACTCATTGTATTCTTAATTCTCCTTTTGTTGATCACATTCCTAATGTTTAATTAGAAGGTAACACAACTATCGAAGAATTTTATCCCTCAAGATCAAGAAATAATTGATAACTAATAAACGTTAATTCTATAAGATCTTTTACCATGTAAAAAATATTCTACTTAATTTGAATTAGAATATATCAAACAAAAACTATTGTCCATCATGTGATTATTTTTAAGCAAAAGCAAACTAAGACTAAGAAAATTAGTCATCACAACTAAGTCTACACCACCATCCAAACTTACCAACACAAAGCAAATATTATTTGATTAGAACAAATTTAAATAAAGAATTAAGAGGCAAACAATCTGACTCAAAATAAATAATAAAAGAAAACATTGAAAAACATAAATAAATAACTATAACCGTTCACAGTAAAAATTCAGACAAATACAAATTGAATAGAGTTTCACCAATAAAATATTATTTTTGATTAATCTTATTAATAATTATTACATATGAGATGTTCTCTTATTAAATGCAAAATGATTGATGTAAATATCATAAAAGAACTACAAAGTTTTACTGCTTCGTATCACTGGATGGAGGTACACAACATGGGAGTTTACTACAATGAATAGGTTCGCATAATGATGAATCATGACAACAAGGATTTAAACCTTGTACACCACCAGCTAGAGCCCCTAAGATTGCAACAAGTAACAATACATACTTCAATAAACTCTTCACTTGAATTTCCATCTTAACAAACGTGCTTTGCAAAAAAGAGATTATTGGATATCTTATGTATGTGTAGTGGTATACTAAAACAATGTGTACTTATTTATAGGTCATGGGAAAAATCCTTTAAAATAATATATTCGTAATATATCTGAACATTAATAATATGTAGCCTTTGACTATAAAAAAAAAAAGTACAACCTTAAGTTTTTATCATAAATGTATTTTCTATATATATTGACTAACTTTTAATTTTTATTATTTTATTTTGTTATAGATAAAGATATAATTTATAAATATATTCCAATTGACTAACAAAAGGTGTACTGAGAATTTTTCATTTTTCATTCATTTTACCTACTTCATAAGTTCATATACCTATTAATTAATAGTATTACAATTATTAAATTTATTATTATAAATATATAATACATTAAGTGTCATTACATTATCTTAAGTCATATAAAATAAATTTACTTCACATAAGCCTCAGGCAGTGTTGTGAGTTAGTCATTAGAACTATTTTAATTAGTAATAGTAAATTTTAATTTTAAATATTTTAAA
>JBBPBR010000008.1:11876880-11888604 GCA_037974775.1 Cicer pinnatifidum
TTGATCACCATTATACTGATTTTTATTACCATTGAATCATTTTTTTTCAGTTTCTTCTCATTCAAATGATGATCATTATAATGATTTTTATTACCATCAATCTATTTATTCAATTAAATACGTTTTTTTTTTATTTTAGAAAATAGTGTAAATTTATGAAAAGGAATCAGAGGCCAACAGAAATGAAACACATCCATGATTTTCTAAAATTTAAAGGTCTAACTATTTATTTTTATTATTATTTTTATCATCATTATTTTTTTATTAATTTTTTATTTATATTTATTAAAAATCTTAAAGTAGCGGACAAAGTTAGGTGTCAACAGTTGCCTATCTTTACTTAGAATTTATTTTGAGAATCAAAATAAGTGATAAGTAAAGATGACAACTCTAATTTTGTTTGGATATGATTTTGGTAAGTTTTTTTACCCAATTTCAAGGTACTAATTGTTTTCTCAACTTTGGGTGCGAATCATTTTCTTGGTTTCAATGCGATTCGTTTTCTCGGCTTCAACATGTCGGTTGTTTTCACGGCTTTGAGTGCAAGTCATTTTCCCGGCTTCAACATGCGGGTCGTTTGCTCGGCTTCGGATGCGAGTTGTTTTCTCAGCTTCAACATGCGGGCCGTTTTCTCGGCTTCGGGTGCGAATCGTTTTCCCGGCTTCAACATGCAGGTCGTTTTCTCGGCTTCACGTGCGAGTTATTTTCCCGGCTTCAACATGCGGGTCATTTTCTCGGCTTCGGGTGCGAGTCATTTTCTTGGCTTCAAGATGCGGGTTGTGTTCTCAACTTCGAGTGTGAGTCGTTTTCCCATCTCCAACATATGAGTCATTTTCTCGGCTTTAAATTTATAAGATGTCATGAATCGATGAATGAATGAACGAATATTTTGTTTTTTATTAATATTTTTATTGGACACAACCATTAAAATTATGAATGAGAAAAAACACTTATGTTTTTTCTTGAACTTGATATCTTTGATCTCTCTTTTGTCCTCTTCTAATTTTTCCTTTTCTTTTGTTCTTTCTCTTTTTTTTTTGTTTGAAGAATTAATATTGTGATCTTAAGTTGGATCTCATGTTGTTGTCTGTCTTGTACTATAAACAACTTTTATTCTCGTGTTATAGTCTGATCCATATTTTTGATCATGTTCTTTTGAGAATATATTCTTTGTGTTTTGTTTTTGTTTTTGTTTTTCTTCTTCTCCCAAGTTGCCTTTTCAGGTTTTCAACCCAGCAGATATTTATTATACCATCACTGATGGAAAGATCATCTCCAGCTACTGCAATATAAATCTTGTTTGTCTTTCCTTTTTTTCTTTTTATTTTTTTTTGTTTGGCCAATCTTCGCTTGTTAACTATGGTTGGTTCATAATCTAAACCCCATTTATCTCTATTCACATGAAGTTTTATCAGTCCTTTGAGTCTTTCTTCATTCTTCCCCAAACCGTGTCATGGATGATGCATTATGCTTAACATGAATCTAACCACAATAATAGTTGTGTTTGATAGATGTGGTTCTATTTTTGTCATCTCAGTGTAGTGCTTGGAAGGCGGTCTTTAGTGCTTACTGTATCGTCTCAACGTACGGTGTGGTGGAAAACTTACTCACCAACGAGTCTTCCTCTTCTGACACGATTATCAGTTGGTCATATACCATATATTTTAGCTTTTGATTTAGGGTTGATGGCACCACACCGACATAATGGATCCATGGTCTCCTCAATAAGCAACTATAGGCGGGTACGATATCCATCAAATAAAATGTGATTTCAAAAGTGATCGGGCCTATTTGAATTGAGAGTTCAATTTATCCCATCACTTCTCTACGACTCCCATAGAAAGATTTAACAAGGACTCTTGATATCATATGATCGAGGCACATTACTGATATGTGTGATGACTCTTCATTATATGCATATTTTTTATTGTTTTTACACTTATTTATCTTTTATTGATGAGTTAATTTAATAGTTTATTTGATATATTTTATTAATTTTAATTATTTGATTTAATGAAATATTTATGTTCTTATTTCCTTGATTAAGTTGAGATTTTTCGGAGTTTTGCTTTGTTACATTGTTTTAGTGCAGTGCTGAATTTTGGTGAGAAATCAACATGATATATGTGGAGTATTTCAGCCATATCTGGAGTTGTAGATGTCCAATTGGAGTCAAATCAAGTTCAAATAATAGCTAAGATCCATAGCTGCAACTTTTATGAAGACATCGTAACCCAATTGAGACTCTAAAGAGAAGAACAATGCAGAAAATGTCAACCCGAAGAAGTTGTGCGCTTGAAGCGCAACAGTCGCGCCTGGGGAGCATTTCCAGCATTTTGCCACTGCTAGGACGCGCCTGAAGTCCAAAAGCTGTGCCTGGGCCGCATTTCCGAACCAGTGACACTGTCCAGACGCACCCAGAGCGTAAGTCCTGCACCTGGGGCGCACGACGCGCATCAACATTCATTAAAATGCATATTTTTTATTTTCTAGGGATCCTTTTGACTATTGGGAAGTTGGGATACTTGTGCCCTAGCATAGAAACTCAAATACGGGCGTTTCTAACATCATTGGAGCAGTTTTATCAAGAATCATTCATGAATCTTTCTTCTAATTCTTCTATAATCTCTATTTTTTCTATCTCTGTCATGAGTAACTAAACCCTATTTGTCAGGGATAACTGTAACAAGATGAAACCCTTATTTTTGTGATTTGATTTCTAGTTATATAAATGAGTTTATTGAATTATTTTTCTCATCTATGTGCTTAATGCTTTTTATTGCTTGATCAATATTAAAATGTTCTATGATTCGTATTTTGAAACGGGAGTGGACTTTATGAATGCTTGAGATGAGAAATTCATGAATTTGTAATCTAGGGATAGATGTAGGTCATGAAACCAATTAAATTAGTTGCAAAGACAATAGTTAAAAAAGAGGATTCCTGTACGGTAATGCTTAATTATAATCTTAAATCTACTAAGGAATTAGGGGTTACTTTGGAATTAAAGGTTATGTCACTAAGACATTAGGGCAAGAATAATAAAGAGAATTCGGTAATAATACAATAAAGGAATTCAATAACTAGGATCAAATTAGGCACCAAGGTTGGATTCGAAGTGAAACTCATCCCTGACATTTTTCTCATTATAAAGGATCAATTTTATTACCATTGTTAATTTTAAATATTATTTCAATCAATATCGGAACCTTTTGTTCAATTGCAGTAATTAAATATAATTCAATAGTAAAACGCAATCCTTGAGTTCGACACTCGGTACTACCATTTTATTATTACTTGCAACGATTCAGTACACTTGCTGAAACGCTATCAATGTGCAACACTTTGTTGTGGCCTCTTTCTTCGGCCGACAGTTCGTCGTTAGGTGAGTGTTAGTAGTAATGTTATTTATGATGCCTCCAATATTTGTCAAAAATGATATCTTGAGTGACTTGGGCTTCATTTAGAATTTTCAGTAATAGCTTCCTATGGAACTCAGAATTCATCAACAAAGATATCAACAAAATGCTTATGGGGGCGGCCTAGCTCCTCAATCAAAGGCTGAAAGCCAAGCATCCCAGCTCTTAAATCCGAGGATGAGGGCCAGTCATCCTTACTCTTAAATTAGAGGATGCAGGTCAATGTCTCGTCTCTTAAATAATAGGGCATGAGTTAGTGTCTCAACTTTAAATTTAACCACTAAATATGAAATGTCACGAATGCATTTAATGAATGAACATTTTTCTTCATTTGCATCTTTTTTTCTTTTAAATTTGTTTTCAATCAACTTTTTTTTTCAATTTTTTTATTTCTTTCACCTCTTTACGGACATGATCCTTGATTCATGGATGGAAAATATGCACCACTTCAAATAAATGGTGGTGATTGTCCTTTTGATCTTTAAATAGATTTTTTCTTACATCATCGACTTGATCTTTAGTTGCCCCTTCCTTACATGTAAAGACATCATACTAATTTTGACCTCTTGACATTCACATATTTTGTGCTCCAACATATGATTATCATAAAAATACATTTTGACAAAAAAGATTTATAACACAAGAAAGTAGTGAAGGAAGGTTCATACAATTATATTTAATGAGAAAATCTATGGTACAAAAAATATATTCATAGGAAGAAAAGAAGATAAGGTGATCTCATATGAGTAAATGACCCAATTTGTTAGTATTTTTTCACAAAAGAATTGTGCTAATAACTCATGCTACAATTTCAATCATGTTTTTAACCTACTTTGGAAGACATGATTTGCTCCAATCTATATTCACAGCCTTTCAGAATATATTCAGTTTCAACTTTGATGTGTGTATGTAAGCTATATTCTCAAACTAGTGATGTTCTTTCATTCTATGTTTTTTTTTTATGGTCCTAATTTTTGCTTAGATTGCCCTTTCGGGATTTCAACCTAACAGGCTTTTTTCTAACTTTTGCCTACGCCTCCTTTTTGGGTGTTCAACTTACTAAGTCTTCATTAATTTTTGCTCCCTCATTTTTGCCAAGGTTGCCCTTTCGGGTTTTAAACGAGGCGAGTTTTTATTCATTTTTATTATTATTATTATTATTATTATTATTATTATTATTATTATTATTATTATTATTATTGTTATTTTGCACTAGGGATGGCAATGGGTAGGGTACTATAGTACTCGTCCCCATACCCGGAATTTTAAAAAATAACCATACTCATGCCCATACCCTCTTGGGTATCAACTTTAATACCCGTACCCTTACCTTCTGAGTACCTAAGTGCCCGTACCCATACCCATTACCCACACTTTAACTAAAATAGATCGATAAATAAATATTATTTTGTGATTAAGTTTAAAAAGTATTCAAATATCATAAATCCAATCATAAAGTATTATAAATCAAAATATTTTCTAACTCAAAACATTTCAAATGAGCACTCGTTACAATACACATTCAAATATCCATAATAATATTGTATGAAGTTGCAAGTCTTACGACAATATTATTTGAGATCAGTAAAAACAATTGATAAGAAGTTGCAAGTATAATTATAAAGACACGATTAATAAGATATAAATCTTAGTCATAAAGTCACAGTTATTTAACTATTCATCATAATCAAATTCTTAAAAAGTTTGCAAAAGTTTATCTTTTGATTTGATTATAAATATTGTGATGGTCCAATGATATTAATAGATATTAAAATAATATTAAAACATAAAGGAAAACAATTAATTAAACTAAACATTAATATAATAAATAAATAATATATTTATATAAGTGCGGGTGTGGGGCGGGGTGGGTATTGTAGTACTCGTACCCGCACCCATACCCGCTTAATTTTGCGGGTAATTACCCGTCCCCGTGCCCATACCCATTATGTGGGTTTTTACCCTACCCATTGTGGGTTTTTTTTTGCGGGTACCCACTGGGTCTGGGTCTAATTGCCATCCCTATTTTGCACCCTAATGTTTGCCTAGGTCGTCCTTTTGGATTTTCAACCTAGCGGGTCTTCATTTAGATGTAATACTTTTTGAAGCATCAATGTGTACAATTAGTGATAAGTCTTCTTGATCCATATTGGTGTGGATCAGAGCCACACTTGAATGTATTTTTTTATGGTATTGGGGGCTCATATAGTTGGGAGTTCACTTATCTTGTTAGTTCTTTTAGATATGTGAAATATTCTTGAGTGCTAATTCTTTCTTTTAAAACTATGAAGTTCATATGTTCTTCTTTTAAGATCTTTAAAATAATTGTCCTTGACATTAGGCAGTCAACCTTTTTCTTGAATTCAATTCACTTGGTCAACAAAGATCATTACTTTTGATAAGGAGAATTTTTGTGTGAATGGGTCGCACCGCCTTTATTCTATATAATACAAATAAAATGGGTGTCTCCCCAATTATAGTATGATTCCCAAGGATGGTGTTCCACTGTTACGAGATAATATTTGGTAAGAGAATTTTCTTTCTAGCTTTTCTTATACATTTGATAGTAAGTAGGATGGTCCGGACTTACATTCTTGTGAGTGACTATTCTTCATTATGACTTACTTTGAACGTTGAAGATAAAACAGCTAGAACACCAACATATTGATTATATTGTTGAGGGATATTATAGAAAATGACTTCAAATTTTTAGACATTTATCTAATATGTACATATAAATGATCATCTTCTTATCTCAAATTTTACATTCTTGATTCAACTGGTTGATGATTAGGTCAAATCCCCATATGCTTTCAACATTTCATGGTACAAACTTCAAATTCCTCCATGTCATTGGTATATTCAAAGTAAAATTAGATAATGATAAAGATAAAACGACCTTTCTAGAGGTTAACCTCTGGCAAAAAGCCAAAAAATTATATCCATGACCCAGAAGTTGGGGATGGAGGATGAAGTTGAATCTCATTAGTATCAGGTTCAAATCATGTGGACAAGTGACTTGAAGTAGACTAAAAGGTAAAAATTGTTAGACTTATCAAATAAAAGGGTAAACATGAGTTCTTTGTGATATACTTTTTTCATGAAGTATTCCCATTATTTCAAGTATATAGGGTTTGAAAGATTTTCAAATTTTTAGCCGTATGGTCTTTCAGTTGATTCAGATAATATTTGTATGCTTCACTTCATCCATGATTTTAGCCAGAGAACATGTTCGGTAAGGGTGTCATGATATTTTTTTTTCTTATTCCTTTTATGAAGCAAAATGTTATGAGAATATAAAAAAAAAAAATGAATGCAATGATTATGCATTTAACTGAAACATTTTACTACCTCCTAATATGCAATTATTTTTTCTAAAAAAATGAAGAGTAAAAGAAAAACATGTTGTAAAATGAAGTAAAAGATGAAACATGCATGATTATGCAATGCATTATGATGAATATGAGATATAGATAGGGTAAGTTTTTTCATGTATACATATGCCCTACATGGTTCTTTTCTTATTTGATAATTTTTTATTGTGAACATTTACTATGAGTGGCCCTATAGTTCTAAATTGGCTCCTAGAGAACACAACTCAATTCTAAAATATTAAATCAATTAATAGGTAAACTATTAAAATAGAAATATTATAGAAAAGGTCAACTCTATGTGAGATTTTCATGACAGCCAAACATGATGTACATCCAGAAGATTATCATTACATAGTCTTTAACTTATCTTAGGTTTGCACTCAATGTGAGTATAGAACCCACTCATAAGTGTGTAACTCGTGTTAGGATAGTGTGTAGAAAAATAAATAAGATAAAAAAATCATCACAATAAAAATAAATTGACAAAACATATATAATTATATTCACAATATAACAAAATAGAAAAAATAAAATAATAGGGGTAATATAAATAAAATAATAAATAATAAAATAATTATATATAATTAATTAGATTAGACTTAACTCTCAAAAGTCCCCAGTGAAGTCGTTAGCTGTCACGTCCGGTTTGTTCGCAAAAAAAAGGAGTTGCCACCAATTTTAGTTTTTAAAAGGGAAAAATAAGATAAAACCTAAAGTAAAGTTCTTGAACTAAAAAAATGAATTCGGGAGTCGATTACGAATAGAGAGAATAATATTACCCCACATCGTTCGTTAAAACGGCTACCCTATAATTGATTGTATACATATTGTTCATGGATTATATCTTCTATTTTTGTTTTAAAGTAAAGAAAAATTGGTTTTTAATAGAAAACAACGTAACATGGCGGTATGTGAACGAGACAGATGGACACGACGATAAAGCAACCAATTAAAGGATTTACTTGTACATTGTCGGATTTGTCGCAACACAAAGACCACCAACAAATGGGGGTGAGTGATATAGTTCGACGAGCGATGATGAATTTTATCCGGCAGCAGCGACTATTAATTCTAATCCTAAATGAAAAACCATTTATTTGTTGTTATGATCGATTTTTGTAGTTATTTGATAAAGACATAATATGAGTTTTCTATTAAATTACAATAGGATTAAATTTGTTTTCTTGGTTTATAAACATCAACTAGCATATTTTTATTATTATTTTGTATTGCAAAGAAAACAATTCTAGAAATAAACAAATTACTAAAATAAAAATGAAAGCTTAACATATGAGTTTATTTTATTTTTAAACAAAAAAAGAATAGAAAGAAAAAAAAAAGAATATGTTTTAAAAGGATGCAATCTAAAGACTAATAAATAGAAAATTAGATAAAATAATAATAAAGTGATACCTTACTGCTGAATTGATTTTTTGTTAGACTGATTTTCTCGAGATCAAATTCCCTTCTCTTTTGTCTATTAATCTCTCTCTTTTTTTTCTGTGCTCTCAAATTATGTTGTGAATTGTACCCCTTTACTACTATTGCTATCGACTATTTTTAGACTTTTTGAGTATAAATTACAAAAGACAAGAGAATAATTGCCAATTGATTATCATTAATTTGTTTATTTTCTGTTTCTATTCATTTAATTAGCCACAATTATACTAATTATTGTACCGAATCAATTATACCGAAAAGAATCAGATAGAACAGAAACCAAACACATCCATGATTTTCTAAAATTTAAAGGTTTAACTATTTATTTATTTTTATTATTTTATCATTATTATTTTTTTTATTAATTTTTTTTATATATATATATATATATTTATTAAAAATCTTAAAGTAAAAAATACAATTAGGTGTCAACATTAAGAAACTCACAAATTTAAAACATTTTTTCCGATCAAATTGATACATTCATATTGAAAACGGGTTATATTCTAATTTGTTTTAATGTTGAAATTCGTAACTCTATTACATGGAACTTTTCCCTCTTTTCTTCTTTTATTTATGCGACAAGTTTACGTGCCTCAAGGTTTTTTAGTTAGTTTTTTTTATTTTTGAATATTTTTTTTAGAATAAAAATCAATGAAAAACATAAGTACTACTCTACTTTTGTATTATAAAATAGTGTAGGGAAAATTGTCATTAAGTAAAAAAAATTAGCGACATATTACAATAATTTCTATGAGATTTGAACTTTATCCCTTAATGCAACAATGTCAAATTCTTACCATTGAACTGATATCTTATGGATAAATATGAATACTAGTAAAAAAATATTTTCTATTTTTTTACATATTTAATATTTTTAATACCTTACATTATGTAATCATCAATTTCAATTAATTTTAATTCTTTTAAGTTAAATTGATTTGAAAATGACAAATTGCCACTATTTTGTGAATCTCTTAAGGTTCTTGGGCATTATATATAGAAATATAGAAAGTTTTCGAATTGTCAGTAATAGCTAAATAGTTTGAAGATGTTGAAGTTTTTAAGAGGTTGGTAAAGAAGCGTGTCCATAAAAACATTGATTTTCTAGGCAATGTCAAAACTGAAGGTACAAACAAAGAAAGTAATGGTGTTAGTACTCATCGTGTTCCTAATTCTTCTTTTGTTGTGTAATAACTCATTTAACCAAGAGCAAAGTCATAGAAAATTAGTCACTGCAACTAAGTCTACACCACTACCTAAAATTACAAACGACAGACAAATATTATTTGATTAGAACAAATTTAAATAAAGAATTAAAGGCAAACAACCTGACTCAAAATAAATAATAAGAAGAAAAAAACATTGAAAAACATAAATAAATAACTATAATAATAGAGAATATGAAAATATTATTTTTTATTCATCTTATTAATGAAATTATTATATATGAGATGTTCTCTTATTAAATATTAAATACAAAATGATTGATGTAAATATCATGGAAGTACTACAAAGCTTTACTGCTTCGTATCACTGGATGGAGGTACACAACATGGAAGTTTACTACATTGAATTGGTTCGCATAATGATGGATCATGACAACAAGGATTTAAACCTTGTACACCACCAGCTAGAGCCCCTAAGATTGCAACAAGTAACAATACATACTTCAATAAACTCTTCACTGGAATTTCCATCTTAACAAACTTGCTTTGCAAAAAAGAGATTATTGGATATCTTATGTATGTGTAGTGGTATACTAAAGCAATGTGTACTTATTTATAGGCCAACGGAAAATTCCTTTAAAATATTATAATTGGAATATATTTGGACTTTAATAAAGTGCAACATTTGACTAAAAATAAAAGTACCTACTTAAGTTTTTATCATAAACTTATTTTCCATATATATTGACTAACTTCTAATACTTTATTATTTTATTTTTTTTAGATAAAGATATAATTTATAAATATATTCTAATTGACTTAAAAAAGTATACTGAAAATTTGTCATTTTTCATTCACTTTACCTACTTCATAAGTACATATTCTTACTAATAAATAGTATTGCTAGTAGAAATTTTTTAATTATAAAATATAATATATTAAGTCTCGTTACAATTTCTTAAGTCATATAAAATAAATTTACTTCACATAAGCCTCACGGAGTGTTATAGGTTAGTCATTAGTACTATGTATTAATTAATAAAATTCAACTTACTATAAATTTAAATTTGATATTTTTTTAATATAAAACAAGCGTAAATATTACTGTTAAAATAATGTTATCTACACTACGCGAAAAAATAGGATTTTACAGCTTTTTTTAACCAATTTACAGCGCTTTTTCAAAACAAAAAAAAAGTGATGTGGAATCGAGCGCTATAAAAGATACAACAGCGCTATTTTAAAACCAAAAATTGTGGTTGAGTGATATGGTTCGACGAGCGATGAATTTCATCCGGCGGCAGCGACCATTAATTCTAATCTTAAATGAAAAACCATTTATCTGTTGTAATGGTTGTTTTTTGTAGTTATTTGATAAAGACATAATATGAGTTTTCTATTATATTACAGTAGGGTTAAATTTGTTTTCTTGGTTTATAAACATCAACTAGCTATATTTTTATTATTATTTTGTATTGCAAAGAAAACAATTCTAGAAATAAACAACATACAAAAATAAAATTGAAAGCTTAACATATGAGTTTATTTTATTTTTAAACAAAAAAAGAATAGAAAAAAAAAAGAATATGTTTTAAAAGGATGCAATCTAAAGACTAATAAATAGAAAATTAGATAAAATAATAATAAAGTGATACCTTACTGCTGAATTGTTTTTTTGTTAGACTGATTTTCTCGAGATCAAATTTCCTTCTCTTTTGTCTATTAATCTCTCTCTTTTTTTATGTGCTCTCAAATTATGTTGTGAATTGTGCCCCTTTTCTACTATTGCTATCGACTATTTTTAGACTTTTTGAGTATAAATTACAAAAGACAAGAGAATAATTGCCAATTGATTACCATTAATTTGTTTCTTTTCAGTTTCTATTCATTTAATTAGACACAATTATACTGATTCTTGTACCGAATCAATTATACTGAAAAGAATCAGATGGAATAGAAACCAAACACATCTATGATTTTCTAAAATTTAAAGGTTTAACTATTTATTTTTATTATTATTTTATCATTATTATTTTTTTATTAATTTTTTATATATATATTTATTAGAAATCTTAAAGTAGCGAATACAATTAGGTGTCAACATTAAGAAACTCACAAATTTAAAACATTTTTTCCTATCAAATTGATACATTCATATTGAAAAAGGGTTATATTCTAATTTGTTCTAATGTCGAAATTCGTAACTCTATTACATGGAACTTTTCCCTCTTTTCTTCTTTTATTTATGTGACTAGTTTACGTGCCTCATGGTTTTTTAGTTTGTTTTTTCTTTTTTTTTTTGAATATTTTTTTTAGAATAAA
>JBBPBR010000008.1:11888972-11900752 GCA_037974775.1 Cicer pinnatifidum
ATTAAGTAAAAAAAAATTAGTGACATATTACAATAATTTCCATGAGATTTGAACTTTATCCCTTAATGCAACAATGTCAAATTCCTACCTTTGAACTGATATCTTAAGGATAAATATGAATACTAGTAAAAAAATATTTTCTATTTTTTACATATTTAATATTTAATATTTTTAATACCTTACATTATGTAATCATCAATTTCAATTAATTTTAATTCTTTTAAGTTAAATTGATTTGAACATGACAAATTGCCACTATTTTGTGAATCTCTTAAGGTTATTGGCCATTATATATAGAAATATAGAAAGTTTTCGAATTGTCATGTAATAGCTAAATATTTTGAAGATGTTGAAGTTTTTAAGAGGTTGGTAAAGAAGCGTGTCCATAAAAACATTGATTTTCTAGGCAATGTCAAAACTGAAGGTACAAACAATGAAATTAATGGTGTTAGTACTCATCGTGTTCCTAATTCTTCTTTTGTTGTGCAATAACTCATTTAATTAAAATATGTCAAAAATAAAGGGTAGTCAAAGTATTAACATATTAATTTAGAAATAAAGAACTTTAATTAAAATAGGAATTGATAAAAAGATAATATAGGAAACATCCAAGGGGCAAAAAGGAGATTTTCCTTCTTTCCCTTCATTTTTATTCTTCTCAGAAAAAATACTCATTCATTATCTCATTTTTCTCTTCTACTTCCCATAATGAGACCGAAGGATAACTCCATTTGTTCCTGTTCACCTTATCTTCCAAATTGTCAATTTTTTCTTCTCTTCCAAATCTTCCAAGACTAGAAGTTTACTAAGGTCCCCCAAATCTGCCCAGCAACTTTGTATGCGGGAATATGTCTCTTCATCAGTGAAGCAGAGAATCCAAAGCTGCTTTGGACCAGAACCTTTTTCTTGAGTGCAACTTATGAGAGTTCTTTACATTAAATTATTTTAGCATGAGGGATTGTGGGTTAAGTTAATTGAAAATTCTTCATTTACTAGTGAAACCATTTCTAGGCAAAAACGGGGTTCGAAAAATTCAGAGAAAGTGAGGAGGTGGAACTTTTAAGAATGTAGATGTTGTAACACCCCAATTTCCCATTATCTTATTTTAAATAGTATAATGATACGATACTATTTTTTTATATATATGAGTGTTAATATGTGCTCTAACTTCTTTAGGCGTGTATGTGAATTTGCTTTAGTAATCGATTTAAATTATTAATATTAACCATATTTAAATTACAAAAAAATAATTAAAATAAAATTAATAGATATGTATATAGATATAAATAAAATAATATCAGGAGTTAGCTCTAATAATAATAATAATAATAATAATAACACTAAAACCTAAGCTAGTGTACTATATGCGTGTGTGTGTGTGTGTATATATATATCTATATATATATATATATATATATATATATATATATGTGAGAGCAGGGTTACGGAAGGCATAGTTATAATTCCAATTTCAGCATCCTTCCAGCAGCCGCATTCCTATTCCAAATTAGGATTTCAACTCCAAATCTAATTCCCAATTCCTTCATCCTTCCAGCCGTAATCCAATTTCGCTAAATTGGGATTTTGCAAATTCAATCCCAAATCACAATTCTAATTCCAATTTCAAGCTCCAATTGCAATTCTGATTTCCAATTTCAACTCCAATCACAATTCTAATTTCAAATCCCAATTCCAATTTCAATACCAAATCTTATAAGGTATGTTTCACTAATTTCTTCAATTAGCTTTAATAATGATACATATTTTGTTAGTACAATAGGATAAATAATACATACATATATATAGATGAAAGTTAAGAAATTGAAAACCACAAACCTAAAATAACTTTGTATTGCCATGATTTGAGTCCTTACTTTGGAATTTTAGAAGCCTTGTCTTTGTTTTTGTCAACAAACGGATTATGCTATATAAGAATTGTTGTTATACAAACTTCCAGAAAATGAGTTAGTAACTAAACCATTAGATGCAAATTAATTCTTTCACCTAAATGAGTTAATCTATTTGATTATGTTATAAAAATTAAGTATAATCAATAATAAGTAATAATTAATTATCATTTGCGTCCATATGATATATATATATATACATAAATATATTTACAAATCAAAACTATATATATATATATATATATATATATATGTATATATATATATTATAGACATAATATTAAGTTCTTCTATCATACTTTGTTAAATAAAATTTGATTATAGTAATATGTGTGTTTAACGATATTAAATATATTTTTGAATTATATTACAATGCATTAATGTATTATTAGATGAAGTATCAATGTATTATTAATAAATTAATTAATTACCTATCGAAGTAAGTAACTAATTTGTAATTGGTTGTTGCGTTGATTTATTCTCATTTGTGGACTGTTAGAGACGGTGGTTGGCGAAGACGTGACACATTAAATCAGCGGATCGACTTCGTTGGGAAAAATCTTCAGCTAAGGTAAGGGGTGAGATGAGGTTCGATTTTATGAGTATAAAATAACGTGACATGAACGGGAATATTGAAATTCCCAGATGTTAATTTGGGGCTTACTACGTACAGTTGAGCCCTATTGAGTAATAATAATTAATTAATAAAATGTGAATGGTAATAGTGAGGATTAAAATATAATTTAGCAACCAATAGAATTTCCGTGAAATTATTTATATCAAGATTGTATGCTGTCTGATTTTATGAATATTATGTTGATTGTTACTATGTGAATGATATATACTAGAGTATTCTTGCTACTTGAATGAAATTGTGATATCATTTGAATATGCCACTCTTTGATCTTTTTTTGGTGATTGTGTATTGTGAGTAGTGTAAATCAAATATTGTGATTTTATGGTGATTGACTGATGAAGATATATAATGATGAATATTGTGAAGTCAAATTAAAACTTATTGAGTTGTAATGATCGAGTAAGTCTGAGATATGTGTTGTAGATTTTGGAGTTAGGATTATTTTGTCATCATATAGGGAGGGTCTGACAAACCTAGTGATTTGTGGAAGTACAACTGAATGAGTCTGATCATGGAGGGCTACAGTCGAACTGTAAAGTAAGACTGATAGACCTTGGGGGTACACCTAGTGGGGAATTCCTAAGTGGATTAGTGGGTTATTCTCTAAGGCCGGGAGCTATCGTGCAACACAAGAGTACCCCGACCGTCGCGTATATGTGTCTGGGGTTGAGTTGAGGGGATCTATGAGGACTTGGCCATTCATGAATTGTCCGTCCACTCTTGTAGTGGTATAGTATCAGGCCTCCTAACCAAGTACTTCAGAGTAGAATGGTACCAAATGATGAAGTGTAGAGTATAGGACATGCATAGCATTTCATCCATGTGATTATCTTATTGTGAATGAATTTGATAAACTATTGATATTATACACTTGACTGTTTTTGAGGTTGTGATAATTTGATTGCTTGCGTGTTATCCTCGTGTATTTTATACTGTTACATGATTTCGATACTCACCCCTCGTTGTTTATGTTATGCGTTTGCGATGGACGCAGACGAGTTGTAAGTTGTAGGTGATGACTAGTACCATCGGAGAGGCGAAAGCCATCATGTCTTGGAGACCTTTATTATTATGCATTGTGTTGATGTTATTTTGAGTATTTTTATTTTGGGAATTCCCGCTCTGATACTGACACCGGGTTGGGATTATATTGCACTGAATTTAAAACATAAGTATGTGTACTTCAAAAAGGATTCTATTGTTTGATATTATGATTTCGATGTTATTATGTTTGATGGGAATTTTGGATGTATGGGACATGCATATGATTATGTGATATTCTTTATCTAAAAAAATTTTTTTTTGGGGTTTAGGGTGTCACATTAATGGTATCAGAGCCAGGTCTGTCCAATCAGACTGTAAATGTATTATGTGTTTGCTATGTTTCCTTGTGTAATCTGTTATGTGTTTTGTGGTTATGGTCATTGTTGTGTTAGTGTTGTAGAACTAAGTTAGCTTCTCACTTTCCTGAATGTCTCACTATACTCAATTGGCTTATCTAATTGATGTAGGTAGTGATGGCTGGTGGAAGGAATGATGCTGCGATTGCTCAGGCTCTAGAATCCATGGCAGAAGTTACAGTGCAGGCTCTCCAAGCTTTGACTGAATCTCAAGCTACTGCACAAGCCTCTGCGCAAGCTGCTACTCAAGCTGCACAGATTGCTGCTCAAGCTGTTGCTCAAGCTACTAGCTACAATGGTGGCCAAGGAAATGTGCAAATAAATGAATTCATGGTGATGGATCGATTCCACAAGGCTAACCCTCCATCGTTTGAAGGTCACTATAATCCTGATGGAGCTCAAAAGTGGAAGCAAGAAGTTGAGAAAATTTTCAGAGGAGTGGCATGTCCCGAAGGTAAAAAAGTGCATCTTGGTACCTTTATGTTGACGGAGGAAGCTGAACATTGGTAGGATAACGCGCGCCAACGTTTAGATAATGTAGGGACTGCAATTACATAGGATATATTTATGAACATGTTTCTAGTTAAGTATTTCCCTGAAGATATCCGTAATAGAAACGAGATGGAATTTGTTAAATTGGAACATGGGAATATGTCGGTAGCGGAGTATGTTGCTAAGTTTGAGGAATTATCCAGGTACTATCCACTCTATGTTGGAGAGGCAGGAGAAAAGTCTAAGTGCATCAAGTTTGAAATGGGACTCAGACCAGAGATCAAGAAACAGGTTGGAATGCAAGAGATCCGTGACTTTCCTACCCTAGTGAATAAGAGTAGGATTTATGATGAGGATAGTCGTGCTGAAAGGACACATTACCGAATTACTAGTACCATGAAGGACAAGAGACCTATGCAGCATAATGGAGGAAAACCTTACCCTTTTCCTCCTAGTCACTCTGGAAGTCGTTAGAATTATCAACAATATAGTTTTTCAGTTGGAAAAGGAGCAAGTAGTGGTAACGGAAAAGGAAATGGAAACAGCCATAGTGATGGTAGTGGTAGAGGAAACCCCAATGGAAGAGGAGTTGGTAACGGAAATAGTAACAATAGGAGTCAAGTCTCGAGCAACAACAATGGTAATAATGGTGATCCAACTACTCCTATCCGATGTTACAGGTGTGGTAAACAGGGTCACAGGGAATATGAATGTAGAGATGCTGGAATTACTTGTTTTAATTGTCAACAACAAGGCCACATTAGCATCACATGCCCCTACCCAAAGAAGACTTCACCTGGAAACCAGAGTTCCCAAGCCAGCCGACCTAAATCCAATGGAAGAGTCTTTACCCTCAGTGGTGTAGGAGCGTATGAGAAAGACAACTTGATCCAAGGTACATGTCTTATAAGTGATACTCCCTTAATTGTGCTATTTGATTGTGGTGCCACTCATTCCTTTGTGTCTCTTGACTGTGTTAGACGTTTAGGACTACCTGTATCTCGTTTACAGTATGATTTGATTGTGAATACCCCAACTAGTGATTCTATTGATACCTCCAGTGTTTGTCTTGACATTTCCATCCATGTGTGTGGAAGGGACTTTCGAGTTGACTTAGTGTGTCTACCTTTGCGTCTAGTTGATGTGATTCTTGGTATGGATTGGCTATCTGCCAACCGTGTCCGTGTAGATTTTTTGTTGTAAAACCATTGAATTCATGGAGTCAGAAGATAGGGACAAGCCTAGCAATATATCCACCAACCAAATGAAGACACTCTTGAAGGAAGATGCCCAGTTATACATGATCCTTGCCTCATTGGAATTTGAAGAAAAAGTGGTAATTCGAGATATTCCTATTGTATGTGAATTCCATGAAGTATTCCCTGAAGATGTCACTAGTTTACCACCAGAGCGTGAGATTGAATTTATCATTGACCTTGTACCAGGTGCTGGACCCATATCCATGGCACCGTATAGGATGTCTCCCTTAGAATTGTCTGAGCTTAAGAAGCAATAGGAAGAGCTTTTAGATAAACAATTTATAAGACCTAGTATTTCACCATGGGGTGCACCTGTATTGTTGGTTAAGAAAAAGGATGGCTCTATGAGGTTGTGTGTGGATTATCGCCAACTTAATAAAGTGACAATCAAGAATAAGTATCCCCTACCCAGGATAGATGACCTTATGGACCAATTGAGAGGATCTTGTATGTTTAGTAAGATCGACTTGAGATCAGGTTATCATCAGATCCGAGTGAAGTCTTCTGATATCCCAAAAACCGCCTTTAGAACCCGTTATGGCCACTATGAGTATTTGGTTATGCCTTTTGGTGTGACTAATGCACCAGCAGTGTTTATGGATTACATGAATCGGATCTTTCATCCTTACCTAGACTCATTTGTGGTTGTGTTTATAGATGACATCTTAGTGTACTCTAAGACTAAGGAAGAGCATGGCGAACATTTAAGGATAGTTTTACAAACCTTAAGGAGAAACAATTATTTTCCAAGTTGTCTAAGTGTGAATTTTGTTTAGAAGAAGTAAGTTTCCTAGGACATGTAATCTCAAGTGGTGGAATAGTTGTTGATCCTGCCAAGGTGGAGAGTGTATTAGAATGGAAAGCACCTAAGTCAATAACTGAGATTAGAAGTTTCCTAGGATTGGCAGGCTATTACCGTAGGTTCATAGAAGGATTCTCCAAGTTGGCCTTACCATTAACTAAGTTGACCCGAAAAGGGGAATTGTTCGTGTGGGATAGTCATTGTGAGAATAGTTTCCAATAGCTTAAGAAACGATTGACCTCTGCATCGATCTTAGTACTACCTAACCTAAATGAACCCTTTGTAGTATATTGTGATGCGTGTGGTTCCGGATTAGGTGGAGTACTTATGCAGGATGGGAAGGTGGTAGCATATGCTTCTAGGCAACTGAAGATTCATGAGAGGAACTACCCTACCCATGACCTAGAACTAGCAGCAGTTGTCTTTGTACTTAAGATGTGGAGACATTATTTATATGGATCTAGATTTGAGGTTTTTAGTGACCATAAGAGCCTTAAGTATCTTTTTGATCAGAAGGAGTTGAACATGAGACAACGTAGGTGGATGGAATTTCTTAAAGATTTTGATTTTGAGCTTAACTATCACCCTGAAAAGGCCAATGTAGTGGCTGATGCCTGGAGTAGGAAGACTTTGAGTGTGTGCGCCATATTGGTTAAGCATAGTAAATTGTTGGAACAGTTTAGAGACCTTAGTTTAGTTTGTGAAGTAACACCAGAAAGTATTAAATTGGGAATGTTGAAGGTAACTAGTGGAATATTGGAAGAGATTGAAAAGAATCAGAAGTTGGATTTATACCTTTTAGATAAGTTACAGTCGATTGACCAAGGGAGAGAACCCGACTTTAAAATAGGTGTGGATGGAATTCTGAGATTTAAGGAGAGAATTTGTGTTCCCGATGTAGAGGAGTTAAGAAAGATGATCTTAGAGGAAGGACATAGGAGTTGTCTAAGTATTCACCCTGGAGCCACAAAGATGTATAAGGACCTCAAGAAGATATTTTGGTGGCCTAAAATGAAGAAGAATGTTGCTGAGTTTGTGTATGCTTGTTTGATCTGTCAAAAATCTAAGGTAGAACACCAAAAACCTTCAGGCTTGATGCAACCTTTGAGTATTTCCGAATGGAAGTGGGATAACATCTCTATGGAATTTGTTGTAGGCTTACCTCGAACTCCAAAAAGGTACGATAGTATTTGGGTTATTGTGGATACTAAATCTGCTCACTTTATTCCGATAAACATAACTTATTCTATGGAAAGGTTAGCTGAAATATACATAAAGGAAATTGTGAAGTTGCATGGAATCCCATCAAGTATAGTCTCAGACAGAGACCCTAGGTTTACCTCTAAGTTTTGCCTAGGTTTACAATGCGCATTACATACATTACATACATAACATTACAAAGGCATTACATACATAACATCTCAAATGCATTGCAATTTTTTTAATCATATCATGCATGGCCTTACTGGGAGTGGGACATTCAGGTTGTTCCAAATATGGAATAACAGGCAAAGGAGAACAATCAGAACGTTGGTTGGAGTTTGATCAGACCTCCTTTATCAACCAGGTGTCAATTATCTTGGTGACCCATATTAAGATATCTGGACGACTTTTCCATATTCCAAGAAAAAAATTTGAGGTCGTGCATATATTTTTCAAAATTATTAAGAAAGAAAGAATATTTTAAGTTAAGCTTTTATGAAAATTGAAGTTGAGAGCTTTATTATGAGATGCATGATATTTTCATGTTTCATGTATATATTTGAAATAAATACTTTAAAACTACCTCTTCCTTTTTGTTTTTTGTGCTTACTGAGATATTTTTAAATCACCCCATTTATTTTTATTTAGCAGTTGAAGGCACATATGAATTTAGCATCATAATATCAATTCCAGACTTGTGGAATTAAAAATTGATGTGTTTATTTTATAATGTAATCAAACAATCGTAGGTTATTTTTTAAGATGTCGTTTTTTATGAATTTATTGAACAAGTTGTAAACTATATTCGCGAATGTAATTTTCTGTTATGCAAGTAATTCTAACTTGTTATTCATTAGTATTTACCTCTGCGTTATTAAGGTGTAGGGATCCACTTGCCATATTATAAACAGTTGGCAATGGGTCTTACATGTTGATCACATTCCTAATGGTTAATTAAAAGGCAACAAGGTTATTGAAAAAATTTATCCCTCAAATCATGAAATAATTGATAAGAATCATGATGAAGCATTTGATCTAAATTCAGTATAAAATTTAAATCCTAAGAAGTATCAAGAGGAAGTGGTACCCTGATCACTCCCTTTGGAAGATTCTTAGAACAAATTATGCCAAAAATTTGATAAAAATGACTATGATGCAACTCACGAGGACTTTGGGTCAACATTATTTCATTTAGATAACATAGAAAAGGTAATTGTCATGATCCATATATATATATATTGTAGACTCTTGGGATGATTGGAGTGATGAAATGTCAAATGAGAATATATTTCAAAATCATAACATTTCTTTGAATGGAGAAGTAAATTTACATTCCGTATACTTTAAGGCAACTATAATGCATCCAAATGTTATTAGCACCTAATAGTTCGTAAACTTGACTAATTCGGAGAATCTTTTTTGGTATTTTTTCTTTTCTTGAATTAGGTTTATTTTTCTCTTTATAAAATTTTAGCTTGTTAAAAAACATTTTAAAAAATGTTTAACTTTTATTATATTATAATTTTAAAATTTTACACTTTTCAAAATTGTTATTTCATCATTTGAAATTTTTTAATTCAAAACAAATCCCTTCAACTTACAGATACTATACCCCGTAACAAAATACTATATATCCAATTTTAGAGACTAATTCTATAAGATCTTTTACCATGTAAAAATATAATCTATGTAATTTGAGTTAAAATAGATCAAACATAAACTATTGTCCATCAAGTGATTATTTTTAACCAAAAGCAAACAGAGTCAAAGAAAATTAGTCACTGCAACTAAGTCTACACCACTACCTAAAATTACAAACGACAGGCAAATATTATTTGATTAGAACAAATTTAAATAAAGAATTAAGAGGCAAACAACCTGACTCAAAATAAATAATAAGAAAAAAAAATGAAAAACATAAATAAATAACTATAACCGTTGACAATAAAAATTCAGACAAATAAAAATAGAATAGAGTTCCACCAATAAAATGTGTCGTTGAATTATCGGTCTCAAGGAAGAAGTAATATAAATAAGTACTTTAAAACTAATCGTTCTCAAGCTAAATATATTTTTGTGAGATTATGTTTTTGCTTAAAAACATATTAATAGGAAAAAGTTATAGACATTAGAGAAGACTAAATTGTTTTTTGCATATACACAAATAATGACCAATATAAGGACTACAATAATAGAGAATATGAAAATATTATTTTTTATTCATCTTATTAATGAAATTATTATATATGAGATGTTCTCTTATTAAATATTAAATACAAAATGATTGATGTAAATATCATGGAAGTACTACAAAGCTTTACTGCTTCGTATCACTGGATGGAGGTACACAACATGGAAGTTTACTACATTGAATTGGTTCGCATAATGATGGATCATGACAACAAGGATTTAAACCTTGTACACCACCAGCTAGAGCCCCTAAGATTGCAACAAGTAACAATACATACTTCAATAAACTCTTCACTGGAATTTCCATCTTAACAAACTTGCTTTGCAAAAAAGAGATTATTGGATATCTTATGTATGTGTAGTGGTATACTAAAGCAATGTGTACTTATTTATAGGCCAACGGAAAATTCCTTTAAAATATTATAATTGGAATATATTTGGACTTTAATAAAGTGCAACATTTGACTAAAAATAAAAGTACCTACTTAAGTTTTTATCATAAACTTATTTTCCATATATATTGACTAACTTCTAATACTTTATTATTTTATTTTTTTAGATAAAGATATAATTTATAAATATATTCTAATTGACTTAAAAAAGTATACTGAAAATTTGTCATTTTTCATTCACTTTACCTACTTCATAAGTACATATTCTTATTAATAAATAGTATTGCTAGTAGAAATTTTTTAATTATAAAATATAATATATTAAGTCTCGTTACAATTTCTTAAGTCATATAAAATAAATTTACTTCACATAAGCCTCACGGAGTGTTATAGGTTAGTCATTAGTATTATGTATTAATTAATAAAATTCAACTTACTATAAATTTAAATTTGATATTTTATAATACAAAACAAGCGTAAATATTACTATTAAAATAATGTTATCTACACTACGCGAAAAAATAGGATTTTACTGCGTTTTTTTAACCAATTTACAACGCTTTTTCAAAACAAAAAAAAACGATGTGGAATCGAGCGCTATAAAAGATACAACAACGCTATTTTAAACGCTATATTCTCGAGATCAAATTTCCTTCTCTTTTGTCTATTAATCTCTCTCTTTTTTTATGTGCTCTCAAATTATGTTGTGAATGGGGCCCCTTTTCTACTATTGCTATCGACTATTTTTAGACTTTTGGAATATAAATTATAAAAGACAAAAGAATAATTGCCAATTGATTACCAATAATTTGTTTCTTTTCAGTTTCTATTCATTTTATTAGCCACAATCTATTATATATATTTAAAACAGAACCCCGAATGCCACCTCACCTCCGCATGCCACATTACCCTCGAATAATGCCACCTCACCCTCGAATGCCACCTATACAAATATTTTCCACATCAGCCAAAAAGCTGATGTGGACCTCTCCTCTTTTCTCCCCTCTCAATCATACTCTCAATACTTAATCTCATTTAATTTTACTCTATTTTTCCTCTTTCTTCCACAATTTCTTTCTTACCTCCAAAATCTATTTGATAATATTTATTTTATAATAAATTTATATATTATAAAATTATTTTACAATTATTTATAATTTATCTATTATTTTACAATTTGATAATAATTTATAATTTATATTATTATCAAATTATTTTATAAATTATTTTATAATAAATTTATAAGTTATTTTATAATAAATTTATAAATTATTTTATAATATTATTAGTCATTTACCAATGGTAATAATCTATATTATTAATCATTAAATTCAATAAAAACCGACTAATCACTCCTAAATATCGACATAAATGCTCTTTATCTAATAATATTATTTTATAATAAATTTATAAATTATAAAATTATTTTACAATTATTTATAATTTATAAATTATTTTACAATTTGATAATAATATATAATTTATATTATTATCAAAT
>JBBPBR010000008.1:11908527-11932748 GCA_037974775.1 Cicer pinnatifidum
GGGGGGGGGGTGAATTAGGTGTTAGTAAATTTTCGTGTTTTAGTGATATAGTAGTTGAATTTTCTGAGTTTAACAAATGCCTACTAATAATAAAATGCAGAAAGTAAATGGACACTATAAGATTTGTCCTGGTTCCCCTTATAACCAAGGGTACGTCCAGTCCTCTTGCACACCACAAGAGATTGATCCAATACTTGTCAGAAAATGTACAACTCCCACCCTGGGATTCTTGCTACAAGCTTCTAACAATACTTCTAAAATAGCACACCACTATCTTAGATTAAGCTATCTTTTAGAAAGTCCTACTTTCTTTTACAAGTGATACACTAAGATTTGAATAAGTATACAGTGAGATATATTGATAAACAATCCAATAACAATTCAAGTACTTGAGAACCTTTTAGAATGATATGAAAATGGAATGCAAGTACTTAGTAAAAAATCAGAATTTTGTTCAAAGTTGTTCAACGTATTGATTCAAGGATTGTGTGTAGTTGATCTGAAGTTATGGGGTATTTATACTCCATAAACATCCCTTCAAATTTGTGGCCATTGATCCAAGAGGTTTGATGAAAAATTACAATGTTCTAGAGCCATCCCAGATCTGAAAAATTGTAATGTTTCCAGTTGTGTTCGAATACAGTATATGTGTATTCGAATATTCCTCTTTGTAACGTTCAAAAATATTCAAATTTTACATCTTGTATTCGAATACACATTGGTGTAGTCGAATACAGATTAGTGAAAATTAGCCACTGACATAACTTGTATTCGACTACAGATGGGTGTAATCGAATACACATATAGGAATTTTGGCCACTGACTTGAAGTGTATTCGACTACACATAGTTGTAGTCGAATACCACATTTAAATTTTTGCCTCTGACTTAAGTTGTATTCGAATACAATATGGTGTATTCGAATACACTTATGTAATTAGTCAAAAATATGTTAAATGCATATGTAAATATAACTTGTTCTCATGTATTTGAACTATTGGTTTGTATCATATACCTTTACATTTTATCATCTATTGTTTGGATTTTAAAGCTTATTGTGAAGATATTTGATCTTCTTTTTGATCTTGTTGCATTGTCCATAATCGGTGATTTTTGTCTTGTTAAAATTTTAGCTTGTTAAAAAACATTTTAAAAAATGTTTAACTTTTATTATATTATAATTTTAAAATTTTACACTTTTCAAAATTGTTATTTCATCATTTGAAATTTTTTAATTCAAAACAAACTCCTTTAACTTACAAATACTATACCCCGTAACAAAATACCCTATATTCAGTTTTAGAGACTAATTCTATAATATCTTTTACCATGTAAAAATATAATCTATGTAATTTGAGTTAAAATAGATCAAACAAAAACTATTGTCTATCAAGTGATTATTTTTAACCAAAAGCAAACAGAGTCAAAAAAAATTAGTCACTGCAACTAAGTCTACACCACTACCTAAAATTACAAACGACAGGTAAATATTATTTAATTAGAACAAATTTAAATAAAGAATTAAGAGGCAAACAACCTGACTCAAAATAAATAATAAGAAGAAAAAAACATTGAAAAACATAAATAAATAACTATAATAATAGAGAATATGAAAATATTATTTTTTATTCATCTTATTAATGAAATTATTATATATGAGATGTTCTCTTATTAAATATTAAATACAAAATGATTGATGTAAATATCATGGAAGTACTACAAAGCTTTACTGCTTCGTATCACTGGATGGAGGTACACAACATGGAAGTTTACTACATTGAATTGGTTCGCATAATGATGGATCATGACAACAAGGATTTAAACCTTGTACACCACCAGCTAGAGCCCCTAAGATTGCAACAAGTAACAATACATACTTCAATAAACTCTTCACTGGAATTTCCATCTTAACAAACTTGCTTTGCAAAAAAGAGATTATTGGATATCTTATGTATGTGTAGTGGTATACTAAAGCAATGTGTACTTATTTATAGGCCAACGGAAAATTCCTTTAAAATATTATAATTGGAATATATTTGGACTTTAATAAAGTGCAACATTTGACTAAAAATAAAAGTACCTACTTAAGTTTTTATCATAAACTTATTTTCCATATATATTGACTAACTTCTAATACTTTATTATTTTATTTTTTTAGATAAAGATATAATTTATAAATATATTCTAATTGACTTAAAAAAGTATACTGAAAATTTGTCATTTTTCATTCACTTTACCTACTTCATAAGTACATATTCTTATTAATAAATAGTATTGCTAGTAGAAATTTTTTAATTATAAAATATAATATATTAAGTCTCGTTACAATTTCTTAAGTCATATAAAATAAATTTACTTCACATAAGCCTCACGGAGTGTTATAGGTTAGTCATTAGTATTATGTATTAATTAATAAAATTCAACTTACTATAAATTTAAATTTGATATTTTATAATACAAAACAAGCGTAAATATTACTATTAAAATAATGTTATCTACACTACGCGAAAAAATAGGATTTTACGGCGTTTTTTTAACCAATTTACAACGCTTTTTCAAAACAAAAAAAAACGATGTGGAATCGAGCGCTATAAAAGATACAACAACGCTATTTTAAAACCAAAAATTGGGGGTGAGTGATATTGTTCGACCAGCGATGATGAATTTCATCCGGCGGCAGCGACAATTAATTCTAATCTTAAATGAAAAACCATTTATCTGTTGTAATGATTGTTTTTTGTAGTTATTTGATAAAGACATAATATGAGTTTACTATTATATTACAGTAGGGTTAAATTTGTTTTCTTGGTTTATAAACATCAACTAACTATATTTTTATTATTATTTTGTATTGCAAAGAAAACAATTCTAGAAATAAACAACTTAAAAAAATAAAAATGAAAGCTTAACATATGAGTTTATTTTATTTTTAAACAAAAAAAAAAAAGAAAAAAAAAAGAATATGTTTTAATAGGATGCAATCTAAAGACTAATAAATAGAAAATTAGATAAAATAATAATAAAGTGATACCTTACTGCTGAATTGTTTTTTTGTTAGACTGATATTCTCGAGATCAAATTTCCTTCTCTTTTGTCTATTAATCTCTCTCTTTTTTTATGTGCTCTAAAATTATGTTGTGAATTGTGCCCCTTTTCTACTATTGCTATCGACTATTTTTAGACTTTTTGAGTATAAATTACAAAAGACAAGAGAATAATTGTCAATTGATTACCATTAATTTGTTTCTTTTCAGTTTCTATTCATTTAATTAGACACAATTATACTGATTCTTGTACTGAATCAATTATACCGAAAAGAATCAGATGGAACAGAAACCAAACACATCCATCATTTTCTAAAATTTAAAGGTTTAACTATTTATTTTTATTATTATTTTATCATTATTATTTTTTTTATTAACTTTTTATATATATATTTATTAAAAATTTTAAAGTAGCGAATACAATTAAGTGTCAACATTAAGAAACTCACAAATTTAAAACATTTTTTCCGATCAAATTGATACATTCATATTGAAAACGGGTTATATTCTAATTTGGTCTAATGTCGAAATTCGTAACTCTATTACATGGAACTTTTCCCTCTTTTCTTCTTTTATTTATGCGACAAGTTTACGTGCCTCAAGGTTTTTTAGTTAGTTTTTTTTTTTTTAATATTTTTAATAGAATAAAAATCAATGAAAAACATAAGTACTACTCTACTTTTGTATTATAAAATAGTGTAAGGAAAATTGTCATTAAGTAAAAAAAAATTACTGACATATTACAATAATTTCTATGAGATTTGAACTTTATCCCTTAATGCAACAATGTCAAATTCTTACCATTGAACTGATATCTTAAGGATAAATATGAATACTAGTAAAAAATTATTTCTATTTTTTTACATATATAATATTTAATATTTTTAATACCTTACATTATGTAATCATCAATTTTAATTAATTTTAATTCTTTTAAGTTAAATTGATTTGAACATGACAAATTGCCACTATTTTGTGAAATTATAGAAATATAGAAAGTTTTCGAATTGTCATGTAATAGCTAAATATTTTGAAGATGTTGAAGTTTTTAAGAGGTTGGTAAAGAAGCGTGTCCATAAAAACATTGATTTTCTAGGCAATGTCAAAACTCAAGGTACAAACAAAGAAAGTAATGGTGTTAGTACTCATCGTGTTCCTAATTCTTCTTTTCTTGTGCAATAACTCATTTAATTAAAATATGTCAAAAATAAAGGGTAGTCAAAGTATTAACATATTAATTTAGAAATAAAGAACTTTAATTAAAATAGGAATTGATAAAAAGATAATATAAGAAACATCCAAGGGGCAAAAAGGAGATTTTCCTTCTTTCCCTTCATTTTTATTCTTCTCGGAAAAAATACTCATTCATTATCTCATTTTTCTCTTCTACTTCCCATAATGAGACTGAAGGATAACTCCATTTGTTCCTGTTCACCTTATCTTCCGAATTGTCAATTTTTCTTCTCTTCCAAATCTTCCAAGACTAGAAGTTTACTAAGGTCCCCTAAATCTGCCCAGCAACTTTGTATGCGGGAATATGTCTCTTCATCAGTGAAGCAGAGAACCCAAAGCTGCTTTGGACCAGAACCTTTTTCTTGAGTGCAACTTATGAGAGTTCTTTACATTAAATTATTTTAGCATGAGGGGTTGTGGGTTAAGTTAATTGAAAATTCTTCATTTACTAGTGAAACCATTTCTAGGCAAAAACGGGGTTAGAAAAATTCAGAGAAAGTGAGGAGGTGGAACTTTTAAGAATGTAGATGTTGTAACACCCCAATTTCACATTATCTTATTTTAAATAGTATAATGATACGATACTATTTTTTTTTATATATGAGTGTTAATATGTGCTCTAACTTCTTTAGGTGTGTCTGTGAATTTGCTTTAGTAATCGATTTAAATTATTAATATTAACCATATTTAAATTACAAAAAAATAATTAAAATAAAATTAATAGATATGTATATAGATATAAATAAAATAATACCAGGAGTTAGCTCTAATAATAATAATAATAATAATAATAATAATAATAATAACAACAACACTAAAACCTAAGCTAGTGTACTATATGCGTGTGTATATATATATATATATATATATATATATATATATATATATATATATATATATATATATATATATATATATATATATATATATATATATATATATATGTGAGAGAGCAGGGTTACGGAAGGCATAGTTATAATTCCAATTTCAGCGTCCTTCCAGCGGCCGCATTCCTATTCCAAATTAGGATTTCAACTCCAAATCTAATTCCCAATTCCTTCATCCTTCCAGCCGTAATCCAATTTCGCTAAATTGGGATTTTGTAAATTCAATCCCAAATCACAATTCCAATTCCAATTTCAAGCTCCAATTGCAATTCTGATTTCCAATTTCAACTCCAATCACAATTCTAATTTCAAATCCCAATTCCAATTTCAATACCAAATCATATAAGGTATGTTTCACTAATTCCTTTAATTAGCTTTAATAATGATACATATTTTGTTAGTACAATAGGATAAATAATACATACATATATATATATATATATATATATATATATATATATATATATATATATATATAGATGAAAGTTAAGAAATTGAAAACCACAAACCCAAAATAACTTTGTATAGCCATGATTTGAGTCCTTACTTTGGAATTTTAGAAGCTTCGTCTTTGTTTCTGTCAACAAACGGATTATGCTATATAAGAATTGTTGTTATACAAACTTCCAGAAAATGAGTTAGTAACTAAATCATTAGATGCAAATTAATTCTTTCACCTAAATGGGTTAATCTATTTGATTATGTTATAAAAATTAAGTATAGTCAATAATAAGTAATAATTAATTATTATTTGCGTCCATATGATATATATATATATATATATATATATATTATATAGACATAATATTAAGTTCTTCTATCATACTTTGTTAAATAAAATTTGATTATAGTAATATTTGTATTTAACGATATTAAATATAATTTTGAATTATATTACAATGCATTAATGTATTATTAGATGAAGTATCAATGTATTATTAATAAATTAATTAATTACCTATTGAAGTAAGTAACTAATTTGTAATTGGTTGTTGCGTTGATTTATTCTCACTCGTGGACTGTTAGAGACGGTGGTTGGCGAAGACGTGACACATTAAATCAGCGGATTGGCTTCGTTGGGAAAAATCTTCAGCTAAGGTAAGTGGTGAGATGAGGTTCGATTTTATGAGTATAAAATAACGTGAGATGAACGGGAATATTGAAATTCCCAGATGTTAATTTGGGGCTTACTACGTACAGTTGAGTCCTATTGAGTAATAATAATTAATTAATAAAATGTGAATGGTAATAGTGAGGATTAAAATATAATTTAGCAACCAATAGAATTTCTGTGAAATTATTTATATCAAGATTGTATGGTGTCTGATTTTATGAATATTATGTTGATTGTTACTATGTGAATGATATATATACTGGAGTATTCTTGCTACTTGAATGAAATTGTGATATCATTTGAATATGCCACTCTTTGATCTTTTTTTGGTGATTGTGTATTTTTGAGTAGTGTAAATCAAATATTGTGATTTTATGGTGATTGACTGATGAAGTTATATAATGATGAATATTGTGAAGTCAAATTAAAACTTATTGAGTTGTGATGATCGAGTAAGTCTGAGATATGTGTTGTAGATTTTGGAGTTAGGATTATTTTGTCATCATATAGGGATGGTCTGACAAACCTAGTGATTTGGGGAAGTACAACTGAATGAGTCTGATCATGGAGGGCTACAGTCGAACTGTAAAGTAAGACTGATAGACCTTGGGGGTACACCTAGTGGGAAATTCCTAAGTGGATTAGTGGGTTATTCCCTAAGGCCGGGAGCTACCGTGCAACACAAGAGTACCCCGACCGTCGCGTATATGTGTCTCGGGTTGAGTTGAGGGGATCTATGAGGACTTGGCCATTCATGAATTGTCCGTCCACTCTTGTAGTGACATAGTATCAGGCCTCCTAATCAAGTACTTCATAGTAGAATGGTACCAAATGATGAAGTGTAGAGTATAGAACATGCATAGCATTTCATCCACATGATTATCTTATTGTGAATGAATTTGATAAACTGTTGATATTATACACTTGACTGTTTTTGAGGTTGTGATAATTTGATTTCTTGCGTGTTATCCTCGTGTATTTTATACTGTTACATGATTTCGATACTCACCCCTCGTTGTTTGTGTTTGGCGTTTGCGATGGACGCTGACGAGTTGTAAGTTGTAGGTGATGACTAGTACCATCGGAGAGGCGAAAGCCATCATGTCTTGGAGACCTTTATTATTATGCATTGTGTTGATGTTATTTTGAGTATTTTTATTTTGGGAATTCCCGCTCTGATAGTGACACCGGGTTGGGATTATATTGCACTGAATTTAAAACATAAGTATGTGTACTTCAAAAAGGATTCTATTGTTTGATATTATGATTTCGATGTTATTATGTTTGATGGGAATTTTGGATGTATGGGACATGTTTATGATTATGTGATATTCTTTATCTAAAATAAAATTATTTGGAGTTTAGGGTGTCACATTAGTGGTATCAGAGCCAGGTCTGTCCAATCAGACCGTAAATGTATTATGTGTTCGCTATGTTTCCTTGTGTACTCTGTTATGTGTTTTGTGGTTATGGTCATTGTTGTGTTAGTGTTGTAGAACTAAGTTAGCTTCTCACTTTCCTGAATGTCTCACTATACTCATTTGGCTTATCTAATTGATGTAGGTAGTGATGGTTGGTGGAAGGAATGATGCTGCGATTGCTTAGGCTATAGAATCCATGGCAGGAGTTACAGTGCAGGCTCTCCAAGCTTTGATTGAATCTCAAGCTACTGCACAAGCCTCTGCGCAAGCTGCTACTCAAGCTGCACAGATTGCTGCTCAAGCTGTTGCTCAAGCTACTAGCTACAATGGTGGCCAAGGAAATGTGCAAATAAATGAATTCATGGTGATGAATCGATTCCACAAGGCTAACCCTCCATCGTTTGAAGGTCACATTAATCCTGATGGAGCTCAAAAGGGGAAGCAAGAAGTTGAGAAAATTTTCAGAGGAGTGGCATGTCCCGAAGGTAAAAGAGTGCATCTTGGTACCTTTATGTTGACGGAGGAAGCTGAACATTGGTAGGATAACGTGCGCCAACGTTTAGATAATGTAGGGACTGCAATTACTTGGGATATATTCAAGAACGTGTTTCTAGTTAAGTATTTCCCTGAAGATATCCGTAATAGAAAAGAGATGGAATTTGTTAAATTGGAACAGGGGAATATGTCGGTAGCGGAGTATGCTGCTAAGTTTGAGGAATTATCCAGGTACTATCCACTCTATGTTGGAGAGGCAGGAGAAAAGTCTAAGTGCATCAAGTTTGAAATGGGACTCAGACCAGAGATCAAGAAACAGGTTGGAATGCAAGAGATCCGTGACTTTCCTACCCTAGTGAATAAGAGTAGGATTTATGATGAGGATAGTCGTGCTGAAAGGGCACATTACCGAAATACTAGTACCATGAAGGACAAGAGACCTATGCAGCATAATAGAGGAAAACCTTACCCTTTTCCTCCTAGTCACTTTGGAAGTCGTCAGAATTATCAACAATATAGTTTTTCAGCTGGAAAAGGAGCTAGTAGTGGTAACGGAAAAGGAAATGGAAACAGCCATAGTGATGGTAGTCGTAGAGGAAAACCCAGTGGACGAGTGGTTGGTAACGGAAATAGTAACAATAGGAGTCAAGTCTCGAGCAACAACAATGGTAATAATGGTGATCCAACTACTCCTATCCGATGTTACAGGTGTGGTAAACACGGTCACAGGGCATATGAATGTAGAGATGCTGGAATTACTTGTTTTAATTGTCAACAACAAGGCCACATTAGCATCACATGCCCCTACCCAAAGAAGACTTCACCTGGAAACCAGAGTTCCCAAGCCAGCCGACCTAAATCCAATGGAAGAGTCTTTACCCTCAGTGGTGTAGAAGCGTCTGAGAAAGACAACTTGATCCAAGATACATGTCTTATAAGAGATACTCCCTTAATTGTGCTATTTGATTGTGGTGCCACTCATTCCTTGGTGTCTCTTGACTGTGTTAGAAGTTTAGGACTACCTGTATCTCGTTTACAGTATGATTTGATTGTGAATAACCCAACTAGTTATTCTATTGATACCTCCAGTGTTTGTCTTGACATTTCCATCCATGTGTGTGGAAGGGACTTTCGAGTTGACTTAGTGTGTCTACCTTTGCGTCTAGTTGATGTGATTCTTGGTATGGATTGGCTATCTGCCAACCGTGTCCGCGTAGATTTTTTTTGTAAAACCATTGAATTCATGGAGTCAGAAGAGAGGGACAAGCCTAGCAATATATCCACCAACCAAATGAAGACACTCTTGAAGGAAGATGCCCAGTTATACATGATCCTTGCCTCATTGGAATTTGAAGAAAAAGTGGTAATTCGAGATATTCCTATTGTATGTGAATTCCCTGAAGTATTCCCTGAAGATGTCACTAATTTACCACCAGAGCGTGAGATTGAATTTATCATTGACCTTGTACCAGGTGCTGGACCCATATCCATGGCACCGTATAGGATGTCTCCCTTAGAATTGTCTGAGCTTAAGAAGCAATTGGAAGAGCTTTTAGATAAACAATTTATAAGACCTAGTATTTCACCATGGGGTGCACTTGTATTGTTGGTTAAGAAAAAGGATGGCTCTATGAGGTTGTGTGTGGATTATCGCCAACTTAATAAAGTGACAATCAAGAATAAGTATCCCCTACCCAGGATAGATGACCTTATGGACCAATTGAGAGGATCTTGTATGTTTAGTAAGATCGACTTGAGATCAGGTTATCATCAGATTCGAGTGAAGTTTTCTGATATCCCTAAAACCGCCTTTAGAACCCGTTATGGCCATTATGAGTATTTAGTTATGCCTTTTGGTGTGACTAATGCACCAGCAGTGTTTATGGATTACATGAATCGGATCTTTCATCCTTACCTAGACTCATTTGTGGTTGTGTTTATAGATGACATCTTAGTGTACTCTAAGACTAAGGAAGAGCATGGCGAACATTTAAGGATAGTTTTACAAACCCTTAAGGAGAAACAATTATTTTCCAAGTTGTCTAAGTGTGAATTTTGGTTAGAAGAAGTAAGTTTCGTAGGACATGTAATCTCAAGTGGTGGAATAGCTGTTGATTCTGCCAAGGTGGAGAGTGTATTAGAATGGAAAGCACCTAAGTCAATAACTGAGAATAGAAGTTTCCTAGGATTGGCAGGCTATTACCGTAGGTTCATAGAAGGATTCTCCAAGTTGGCCTTACCTTTAACTAAGTTGACCCGAAAAGGGGAATTGTTCGTGTGGGATACTCATTGTGAGAATAGTTTCCAAGAGCTTAAGAAACGATTGACCTCTGCACCGATCTTAGTACTACCTAACCTAAATGAACCCTTTGTAGTATATTGTGATGCGTGTGGTTCCGGATTAGGTGGAGTACTTATGCAGGATGGGAAGGTGGTAGCATATGCTTCTAGGCAACTGAAGATTCATGAGAGGAACTACCCTACCCATGACCTAGAACTAGCAGCAGTTGTCTTTGTACTTAAGATGTGGAGACATTATTTATATGGATCTAGATTTGAGGTTTTTAGTGACCATAAGAGCCTTAAGTATCTTTTTGATCAGAAGGAGTTGAACATGAGACAACGTAGGTGGATGGAATTTCTTAAAGATTTTGATTTTGAGCTTAACTATCACCCTGGAAAGGCCAATGTAGTGGCTGATGTCTTGAGTAGGAAGACTTTGAGTGTGTGCGCCATATTGGTTAAGCATAGTGAATTGTTGGAACAGTTTAGAGACCTTAGTTTAGTTTGTGAAGTAACACCATAAAGTATTAAATTGGGAATGTTGAAGGTAACTAGTGGACTATTGGAAGAGATTGAAAAGAATCAGAAGTTGGATTTATACCTTTTAGATAAGTTACAGTCGATTGACCAAGGGAGAGAACCCGACTTTAAAATAGGTGTGGATGGAATTCTGAGATTTAAGGAGAGCATTTGTGTTCCCGATGTAGAGGAGTTAAGAAAGATGATCTTAGAGGAAGGACATAGGAGTTGTCTAAGTATTCACCCTGGAGCCACAAAGATGTATAAGGACCTCAAGAAGATATTTTGGTGGCCTAAAATGAAGAAGAATGTTGCTGAGTTTGTGTATGCTTGTTTGATCTGTCAAAAATCTAAGGTAGAACACCAAAAACCTTCAGGCTTGATGCAACCTTTGAGTATTTCCGAATGGAAGTGGGATAACATCTCTATGGAATTTGTTGTAGGCTTACCTCGAACTCCAAAAAGGTACGATAGTATTTGGGTTATTGTGGATACTAAATCTGCTCACTTTATTCCGATAAACATAACTTATTCTATGGAAAGGTTAGCTGAAATATACATAAAGGAAATTGTGAAGTTGCATGGAATCCCATCAAGTATAGTCTCAGACAGAGACCCTAGGTTTACCTCTATGTTTTGCCTAGGTTTACAAAGCGCATTACATACATTACATACATAACATTACAAAGGCATTACATACATAACATCTCAAATGCATTGCAATTTTTTTAATCATATCATGCATGGCCTTACTGGGAGTGGGACATTCAGGTTGTTCCAAATATGGAATAACAGGCAAAGGAGAACAATCAGAACGTTGGTTGGAGTTTGATCAGACCTCCTTTATCAACCAGGTGTCAATTATCTTGGTGACTCATATTAAGATATCTGGACGACTTTTCCATATTCCAAGAAAAAAATTTGAGGTCGTGCATATATTTTTCAAAATTATTAAGAAAGAAAGAATATTTTAAGTTAAGCTTTTATGAAAATTGAAGTTGAGAGCTTTATTATGAGATACATGATATTTTCATGTTTCATGTATATATTTGAAATAAATACTTTAAAACTACCTCTTCCTTTTTCTTTTTTGTGCTTACTGAGATATTTTTAAATCACCCCATTTATTTTTATTTAGCAGTTGAAGGCACATATGAATTTAGCATCATAATATCAATTCCAGACTTGTGGAATTAAAAATTGATGTGTTTATTTTATAATGTAATCAAACAATCGTAGGTTATATTTTAAGATGTCATTTTTTATGAATTTATTGAACAAGTTGTAAACTATATTCGCGAATGTAATTTTCTGTTATGCAAGTAATTCTAACTTGTTATTCATTAGTATTTACCTCTGCGTTATTAAGGTGTAGGGATCCACTTGCCATATTATAAACAGTTGGCAATGGGTCTTACATGTTGATCACATTCCTAATGGTTAATTAAAAGGCAACAAGGTTATTGAAAAAACTTATCCCTCAGATCATGAAATAATTGATAAGAATCATGATGAAGCATTTGATCTAAATTCAGTATAAAATTTAAATCCTAAGAAGTATCAAGAGGAAGTGGTAGCCTGATCACTCCCTTTGGAAGATTCTTAGAACAAATTATGCCAAAAATTTGATAAAAACGACTATGATGCAACTCACGAGGACTTTGGGTCAACATTATTTCATTTAGATAACATAGAAAAGGTAATTGTCATGATCCATATATATATATATATATATTGTAGACTCTTGGGATGATTGGAGTGATGAAATGTCAAATGAGAATATATTTCAAAATCATAACATTTCTTTGAATGGAGAAGTAAATTTACATTCCGTATACTTTAAGGCAACTATAATGCATCCAAATGTTATTAGCACTTATGATAATTTAAGTCTCAGTTTTACTCATGAATTTGTGGTATTGAAGATTTATTTTAAGGAACGGTATGCTAACAAAACAAGCAGAATGAGATAATACCAAAGAAGATTAAAAAGCGGAGGCTATTAATGAAGAGTCTTTTACAAAAAAAGAAGTTGCGTTATATAACACTCACCTAATAGTTCGTAAACTTGACTAATTCGGGGAATCTGTTTTGGTATTTTTTTCTTTTCTTGAATTAGGTTTATTTTTCTCTTTATAAAATTTTAGCTTGTTAAAAAACATTTTAAAAAATGTTTAACTTTTATTATATTATAATTTTAAAATTTTACACTTTTCAAAATTGTTATTTCATCATTTGAAATTTTTTAATTCAAAACAAATCCCTTCAACTTACAATACTATACCCCGTAACAAAATACCATATATCCAATTTTAGAGACTAATTCTATAAGATCTTTTACCATGTAAAAATATAATTTATGTAATTTGAGTTAAAATAGATCAAACAAAAACTATTGTGCATCAAGTGATTATTTTTAACCAAAAGCAAAGTCATAGAAAATTAGTCACTGCAACTAAGTCTACACCACTACCTAAAATTACAAACGACAGACAAATATTATTTGATTAGAACAAATTTAAATAAAGAATTAAAGGCAAACAACCTGACTCAAAATAAATAATAAGAAGAAAAAAACATTGAAAAACATAAATAAATAACTATAATAATAGAGAATATGAAAATATTATTTTTTATTCATCTTATTAATGAAATTATTATATATGAGATGTTCTCTTATTAAATATTAAATACAAAATGATTGATGTAAATATCATGGAAGTACTACAAAGCTTTACTGCTTCGTATCACTGGATGGAGGTACACAACATGGAAGTTTACTACATTGAATTGGTTCGCATAATGATGGATCATGACAACAAGGATTTAAACCTTGTACACCACCAGCTAGAGCCCCTAAGATTGCAACAAGTAACAATACATACTTCAATAAACTCTTCACTGGAATTTCCATCTTAACAAACTTGCTTTGCAAAAAAGAGATTATTGGATATCTTATGTATGTGTAGTGGTATACTAAAGCAATGTGTACTTATTTATAGGCCAACGGAAAATTCCTTTAAAATATTATAATTGGAATATATTTGGACTTTAATAAAGTGCAACATTTGACTAAAAATAAAAGTACCTACTTAAGTTTTTATCATAAACTTATTTTCCATATATATTGACTAACTTCTAATACTTTATTATTTTATTTTTTTTAGATAAAGATATAATTTATAAATATATTCTAATTGACTTAAAAAAGTATACTGAAAATTTGTCATTTTTCATTCACTTTACCTACTTCATAAGTACATATTCTTACTAATAAATAGTATTGCTAGTAGAAATTTTTTAATTATAAAATATAATATATTAAGTCTCGTTACAATTTCTTAAGTCATATAAAATAAATTTACTTCACATAAGCCTCACGGAGTGTTATAGGTTAGTCATTAGTACTATGTATTAATTAATAAAATTCATCTTACTAAAAATTTAAATTTGATATTTTTTAATATAAAACAAGCGTAAATATTACTATTAAAATAATGTTATCTACACTACGCGAAAAATAGGATTTTACAGCGTTTTTTAACAAATTTACAGCGCTTTTTCAAAACAAAAAAAAAAAAACGTTGTGGAATCTAGCGCTATAAAAGATACAGCGCTATTTTAAAACCAAAAATTGGGGGTGAGTGATATGGTTCGATGAGCGATGATGAATTTCATCCGTCGGCAGCGACCATTAATTCTAATCTTAAATGAAAAACCATTTATCTGTTGTAATAATTGTTTTTTGTAGTTATTTGATAAAGACATAATATGAGTTTTCTATTGTATTACAGTAGGGTTAAATTTGTTTTTTTGGTTTATAAACATCAACTAGCTATATTTTTATTATTATTTTGTATTGCAAAGAAAACAATTCTATAAATAAACAACTTTAAAAAATAAAAATGAAAGCTTAACATATGAGTTTATTTTATTTTTAAACAAAAAAATAATAGAAAAAAAAAAGAATATTTTTAAAAGGATGCAATCTAAAGACTAATAAATAGAAAATTAGATAAAATAATAATAAAGTGATACCTTACTGCTGAATTGTTTTTTTGTTAGACTGATTTTCTCGAGATCAAATTCCCTTCTCTTTTGTCTATTAATCTCTCTCTTTTTTTATGTGCTCTCAAATTATGTTGTGAATTGTGCCCCTTTTCTACTATTGCTATCGACTATTTTTAGACTTTTTGAGTATAAATTACAAAAGACAAGAGAATAATTGCCAATTGATTACCATTAATTTGTTTCTTTTCAGTTTCTATTCATTTAATTAGACACAATTATACTGATTCTTGTACCGAATCAATTATACCGAAAAGAATCAGATGGAACAGAAACCAAACACATCCATGATTTTCTAAAATTTAAAGGTTTAACTATTTATTTTTATTATTATTTTATCATTATTATTTTTTTATTAATTTTTATATATATATATTTATTAAAAATCTTAAAGTAGCGAATACAATTAGGTGTCAACATTAAGAAACTCACAAATTTAAAACATTTTTTCCGATCAAATTGATACATTCATATTGAAAACGGGTTATATTCTAATTTGTTCTAATGTCGAAATTCGTAACTTTATTACATGGAACTTTTCCCTCTTTTCTTCTTTTATTTATGCGACAAGTTTACGTGCCTCAAGGTTTTTTAGTTAGTTTTTTTTTTTTTTGAATATTTTTTTTAGAATAAAAATCAATGACAAACATAAGTACTACTCTACTTTTGTATTATAAAATAGTGTAAGGAAAATTGTCATTAAGTAAAAAAAAATTAGTGACATATTACAATAATTTCTATGAGATTTGAACTTTATCTCTTAATGCAACAATGTCAAATTCTTACCATTGAACTGATATCTTAAGGATAAATATGAATACTAGTAAAAAAATATTTTCTATTTTTTTACATATTTAATATTTAATATTATTAATACCTTACATTATGTAATCATCAATTTCAATTAATTTTAATTCTTTTAAGTTAAATTGATTTGAACATGACAAATTGCCACTATTTTGTGAATCTCTTAAGGTTCTTGGCCATTATATATAGAAATATAGAAAGTTTTCGAATTGTCATGTAATAGCTAAATATTTTGAAGATGTTGAAGTTTTTAAGAGGTTGGTAAAGAAGCGTGTCCATAAAAACATTGATTTTCTAGGCAATGTCAAAACTGAAGGTACAAACAAAGAAAGTAATGGTGTTAGTACTCATCGTGTTCCTAATTCTTCTTTTGTTGTGCAATAACTTATTTAATTAAAATATGTCAAAAATAAAGGGTAGTCAAAGTATTAACATATTAATTTAGAAATAAAGAACTTTAATTAAAATAGGAATTGATAAAAAGATAATATAGGAAACATCCAAGGGGAAAAAAGGAGATTTTCCTTCTTTCCCTTCATTTTTATTCTTCTCGGAAAAAATACTCATTCATTATCTCATTTTTCTCTTCTACTTCCCATAATGAGACTGAAGGATAACTCCATTTGTTCTTGTTCACCTTATCTTCCAAATTGTGAATTTTTTCTTCTCTTTCAAATCTTCCAAGACTAGAAGTTTACTAAGGTCCACCAAATCTGCCCAGCAACTTTGTATGCGGGAATATGTCTCTTCATCAGTGAAGCAGAGAACCCAAAGCTGCTTTGGACCAGAACCTTTTTCTTGAGTGCAACTTATGAGAGTTCTTTACATTAAATTATTTTAGCATGAAGGGTTGTGGGTTAAGTTAATTGAAAATTCTTCATTTACTAGTGAAACCATTTCGAGGCAAAAACGGGGTTAGAAAAATTTAGAGAAAGTGAGGATGTGGAACTTTTAAGAATGTAGATGTTGTAACACCCCAATTTCACATTAACTTATTTTAAATAGTATAATGATACGATACTATTTTTTTTTATATATATGTGTGTTAATATGTGCTCTAACTTCTTTAGGTGTGTCTGTGAATTTGCTTTAGTAATCGATTTAAATTATTAATATTAACCAAATTTAAATTACAAAAAAATAATTAAAATAAAATAAATAGATACGTATATAGATATAAATAAAATAATACCAGGAGTTAGCTTTAATAATAATAATAATAATAATAATAATAATAATAATAATAATAATAATAATAATAATAATAATAATAATAATAATAATAATAATAATAATAATAATAATAATAATAATAATAATAATAATAATAATAATAATAATAATAATAATAATAACAACACTAAAACCTAAGCTAGTGTACTATATGCGTGTGTGTATATATATATATATATATATATATATATATATATGTGAGAGCAGGGTTACGGAAGGCATAGTTATAATTCCAATTTCAGCATCCTTCCAGCGGCCGCATTCCTATTCCAAATTAGGATTTCAACTCCAAATCTAATTCCCAATTCCTTCATCCTTCCAGCCGTAATCCAATTTCGCTAAATTGGGATTTTGCAAATTCAATCCCAAATCACAATTTCAATTCCAATTTCAAGCTCCAATAGCAATTCTGATTTCCAATTTCAACTCCAATCACAATTCTAATTTCAAATCCCAATTCCAATTTCAATACCAAATCATATAAGGTATGTTTCACTAATTCCTTCAATTAGCTTTAATAATGATACATATTTTGTTAGTACAATAGGATATATATATATATATATAGATGAAAGTTAAGAAATTGAAAACCACAAACCCAAAATAACTTTGTATAGCCATGATTTGAGTCCTTACTTTGGAATTTTAGAAGCCTTGTCTTTGTTTCTGTCAACAAACGGATTATGCTATATAAGAATTGTTGTTATACAAACTTCCAGAAAATGAGTTAGTAACTAAACCATTAGATGCAAATTAATTCTTTCACCTAAATGGGTTAATCTATTTGATTATGTTATAAAAATTAAGTATAGTCAATAATAAGTAATAATTAATTATTATTTGCGTCCATATGATATATATATATATATATATATATATATATATATATATTTATAAATCCAAACTATATATATATATATATTATAGACATAATATTAAGTTCTTCTATCATACTTTGTTAAATAAAATTTGATTATAGTAATATGTGTGTTTAACGATATTAAATATATTTTTGAATTATATTACAATGCATTAATGTATTATTAGATGAAGTATCAATGTATTATTAATAAATTAATTAATTACCTATCGAAGTAAGTAACTAATTTGTAATTGGTTGTTGCATTGATTTATTCTCACTCGTGGACTGTTAGAGACGGTGGTTGGCGAAGACGTGACACATTAAATCAGCGGATCGGCTTCGCTGGGAAAAATCTTCAGCTAAGGTAAGGGGTGAGATGAGGTTCGATTTTATGAGTATAAAATAACGTGAGATGAACGGGAATATTGAAATTCCCAGATGTTAATTTGGGGCTTACTACGTACAGTTGAGCCCTATTGAGTAATAATAATTAATAAATAAATTGTGAATGGTAATAGTGAGGATTAAAATATAATTTAGCAACCAATAGAATTTCCGTGAAATTATTGATATCAAGATTGTATGCTGTCTGATTTTATGAATATTATGTTGATTGTTACTATGTGAATGATATATACTGGAGTATTCTTGCTACTTGAATTAAATTGTGATATCATTTGAATATGCCACTCTTTGATCTTTTTTTGGTGATTGTGTATTGTGAGTAGTGTAAATAAAATATTGTGATTTTATGGTGATTGACTGATGAAGATATATAATGATGAATATTGTGAAGTCAAATTAAAACTTATTGAGTTGTGATGATCGAGTAAGTCTGAGATATGTTTTGTAGATTTTGGAGTTAGGATTATTTTGTCATCATATAGGGAGGGTCTGACAAACCTAGTGATTTGGGGAAGTACAACTGAATGAGTTGTATCATGGAGGGCTACAGTCGAACTGTAAAGTAAGACTGATAGACCTTGGGGGTACACCTAGTGGGGAATTCCTAAGTGGATTAGTGGGTTATTCTCTAAGGCCGAGATCTACCGTGCAACACAAGAGTACCCCGACCGTCGCGTATATGTGTCTCGGGTTGAGTTGAGGGGATCTATGAGGACTTGGCCATTCATGAATTGTCCGTGCACTCTTGTAGTGGCATAGTATTAGGCCTCCTAATCAAGTACTTCAGAGTAGAATTGTACCAAATGATGAAGTGTAGAGTATAGGACATGCATATCATTTCATCCATGTGATTATCTTATTGTGAATGAATTTGATAAACAATTGATATTATACACTTGACTGTTTTTGAGGTTGTGATAATTTGATTGCTTGCGTGTTATCCTCGTGTATTTTATACTGATACATGATTTCGATACTAACCCCTCGTTGTTTGTGTTTGGCGTTTGCAATGGACGCAAACGAGTTGTAAGTTGTAGGTGATGACTAGTACCATCGGAGAGGCGAAAGCCATCATGTCTTGGAGACCTTTATTATTATGCATTGTGTTGATGTTATTTTGAGTATTTTTATTTTGGAAATTCGCGCTCTAATAGTGACACCGGGTTGGGATTATATTGCATTGAATTTAAAACATAAGTATGTGTACTTCAAAAAGGATTCTATTGTTTGATATTATGATTTCGATGTTATTATGTTTGATGGGAATTTTGGATGTATGGGACATGTTTATGATTATGTGATATTCTTTATCTAAAAAAAAAAATTATTTGGGGTTTAGGGTGTCACATTAGTGGTATCAAAGCCAGGTCTGTCCAATCAGACCGTAAATGTATTATGTGTTCGCTATGTTTCCTTGTGTACTCTGTTATGTGTTTTGTGGTTATGGTCATTGTTGTGTTAGTGTTGTAGAACTAAGTTAGCTTCTCATTTTCCTGAATGTCTCACTATACTTAATTGGCTTATCTAATTGATGTAGGTAGTGATGGCTGGTGGAAGGAATGATGCTGTAATTGCTCAGGCTCTAGAATCCATGGCAGGAGTTACAGTGCAAGCTCCCAAAGCTTTGACTGAATCTCAAGCTACTGCACAAGCCTCTGCGCAAGCTGCTACTCAAGTTGTTGCTCAAGCTACTAGCTACAATGGTGGCCAAGGAAATGTGCAAATAAATGAATTCATGGTGATGGATCGATTCCACAAGGCTAACCCTCCATCGTTTGAAGGTCACTATAATCCTGATGGAGCTCAAAAGTGGAAGCAAGAAGTTGAGAAAATTTTCAGAGGAGTGGCATGTCCCGAAGATAAAAAAGTGCATCTTGGTACCTTTATGTTGACGGAGGAAGCTGAACATTGGTAGGATAACGCGCGCCAACGTTTAGATAATGCAGGGACTGCAATTACTTGGGATATATTCAAGAACATGTTTCTAGTTAAGTATTTCCCTTAAGATATCCGTAATAGAAAAGAGATGGAATTTGTTAAATTGGAATAGGGGAATATGTCGGTTGCGGAGTATGCTGCTAAGTTTGAGGAATTATCCAGGTACTATCCACTCTATGTTGGAGAGGCAGGAGAAAAGTCTAAGTGCATCAAGTTTGAAATGGGACTCAGACCAGAGATCAAGAAACAGGTTGGAATGCAAGAGATTCGTGACTTTCCTACCCTAGTGAATAAGAGTAGGATTTATGATGAGGATAGTCGTGCTAAAATGGCACATTACCGAAATACTAGTACCATGAAGGACAAGAGACCTATGCAGCATAATAGAGGAAAACCTTACCCTTTTCCTCCTAGTCACTCTGGAAGTCGTCAGAATTATCAACAATATAGTTTTTCAGCTGGAAAAGGAGCTAATAGTGGTAACGGAAAAGGAAATGGAAACAGCCATAGTGATGGTAGTGGTAGAGGAAACCCCAATGGACCAGGAGTTGGTAACGGAAATAGTAACAATAGGAGTCAAGTCTCGAGCAACAACAATAGTAATAATGGTGATCCAACTACTCCTATCCGATGTTACAGGTGTGGTAAACAGGGTCACAGGGCATATGAATGTAGAGATGCTGGAATTACTTGTTTTAATTGTCAACAACAAGGCCACATTAGCATCACATGCCCCTACTCAAAGAAGACTTCACCTGGAAACCAGAGTTCCCAAGCCAGCCGACCTAAATCCAATGGAAGAGTCTTTACCCTCAGTGGTGTAGGAGTGTCTGAGAAAGACAACTTGATCCAAGGTACATGTCTTATAAGTGATACTCCCTTAATTGTGCTATTTGATTGTGGTGCCACTAATTCCTTTGTGTCTCTTAACTGTGTTAGACGTTTAGGACTACCTGTATCTCGTTTACAGTATGATTTGATTGTGAATACCCCAAATAGTGATTCTATTGATACCTCCAGTGTTTGTCTTGACATTTCCATCCATGTGCGTGGAAGGGACTTTCGAGTTGACTTAGTGTGTCTACCTTTGCGTCTAGTTGATGTGATTCTTGGTATGGATTGGCTATCTGCCAACCGTGTCCGCGTAGATTTTTTTTGTAAAACCATAGAATTCATGGAGTCAGAAGAGAGGGACAAGCCTAGCAATATATCCACCAACCAAATGAAGACACTCTTGAAGGAAGATGCCCAGTTATACATGATCCTTGCCTCATTGGAATTTGAAGAAAAAGTGGTAATTCGAGATATTCCTATTGTATGTGAATTCCATGAAGTATTCCCTGAAGATGTCACTAGTTTACCACCAGAGCGTGAGATTGAATTTATCATTGATCTTGTACCAGGTGCTGGACCCATATCCATGGCACCGTATAGGATGTCTCCCTTAGAATTGTCTGAGCTTAAGAAGCAATAGGAAGAGCTTTTAGATAAACAATTTATAAGACCTAGTATTTCACCATGGGGTGCACCTGTATTGTTGGTTAAGAAAAAGGATGGCTCTATGAGGTTGTGTGTGGATTATCGCCAACTTAATAAAGTGACAATCAAGAATAAGTATCCCCTACCCAGGATAGATGACCTTATGGACCAATTGAGAGGATCTTGTATGTTTAGTAAGATCGACTTGAGATCAGGTTATCATCAGATCCGAGTGAAGTCTTCTGATATCCCTAAAACCGCCTTTAGAACCCGTTATGGCCATTATGAGTACTTAGTTATGCCTTTTGGTGTGACTAATGCACCAGCAGTGTTTATGGATTACATGAATCAGATCTTTCATCCTTACCTAGACTCATTTGTGGTTGTGTTTATAGATGACATCTTAGTGTACTCTAAGACTAAGGAAGAGCATGGCGAACATTTAAGGATAGTTTTACAAACCCTTAAGGAGAAACAATTATTTTCCAAGTTGTCTAAGTGTGAATTTTGGTTAGAAGAAGTAAGTTTCGTAGGACATGTAATCTCAAGTGGTGGAATAGTTGTTGATCCTGCCAAGGTGGAGAGTGTATTAGAATGGAAAGCACCTAAGTCAATAACTGAGATTAGAAGTTTCCTAGGATTGGCAAGCTATTACCGTAGGTTCATAGAAGGATTCTCCAAGTTGGCCTTACCTTTAACTAAGTTGACCCGAAAAGGGGAATTGTTCGTGTGGGATACTCATTGTGAGAATAGTTTCCAAGAGCTTAAGAAACGATTGACCTCTGCACCGATCTTAGTACTACCTAACCTAAATGAACCCTTTGTAGTATATTGTGATGCGTGTGGTTCCGGATTAGGTGGAGTACTTATGCAGGATGGGAAGGTGGTAGCATATGCTTCTAGGCAACTGAAGATTCATGAGAGGAACTACCCTACCCATGACCTAGAACTAGGAGCAGTTGTCTTTGTACTTAAGATTTGGAGACATTATTTATATGGATCTAGATTTGAGGTTTTTAGTGACCATAAGAGCCTTAAGTATCTTTTTGATCAGAAGGAGTTGAACATGAGACAACGTAGGTGGATGGAATTTCTTAAAGATTTTGATTTTGAGCTTAACTATCACCCTGGAAAGGCCAATGTAGTGGCTGATGCCTTGAGTAGGAAGACTTTGAGTGTGTGCGCCATATTGGTTAAACATAGTGAATTGTTGGAACAGTTTAGAGACCTTAGTTTAGTTTGTGAAGTAACACCAGAAAGTATTAAATTGGGAATGTTGAAGGTAACTAGTGGACTATTGGAAGAGATTGAAAAGAATCAGAAGTTGGATTTATACCTTTTAGATAAGTTACAGTCGATTGACCAAGGGAGAGAACCCGACTTTAAAATAGGTGTGGATGGAATTCTGAGATTTAAGGAGATAATTTGTGTTCCCGATGTAGAGGAGTTAAGAAAGATGATCTTAGAGGAAGGACATAGGAGTTGTCTAAGTATTCACCCTGGAGCCACAAAGATGTATAAGGACCTCAAGAAGATATTTTGGTGGCCTAAAATGAAGAAGAATGTTGCTGAGTTTGTGTATGCTTGTTTGATCTGTCAAAAATCTAAGGTAGAACACCAAAAACCTTCAGGCTTGATGCAACCTTTGAGTATTTCCGAATGGAAGTGGGATAACATCTCTATGGAATTTGTTGTAGGCTTACCTCGAACTCCAAAAAGGTATGATAGTATTTGGGTTATTGTGGATACTAAATCTGCTCACTTTATTCCGATAAACATAACTTATTCTATGGAAAGGTTAGCTGAAATATACATAAAGGAAATTGTGAAGTTGCATGGAATCCCATCAAGTATAGTCTCAGACAGAGACCCTAGGTTTACCTCTAAGTTTTGCCTAGGTTTACAATGCGCATTACATACATTACATACATAACATTACAAAGGCATTACATACATAACATCTCAAATGCATTGCAATTTTTTTAATCATATCATGCATGGCCTTACTGGGAGTGGGACATTCAGGTTGTTCCAAATATGGAATAACAGGCAAAGGAGAACAATCAGAACGTTGGTTGGAGTTTGATCAGACCTCCTTTATCAACCAGGTGTCAATTATCTTGGTGACCCATATTAAGATATCTGGACGACTTTTCCATATTCCAAGAAAAAAATTTGAGGTCGTGCATATATTTTTCAAAATTATTAAGAAAGAAAGAATATTTTAAGTTAAGCTTTTATGAAAATTGAAGTTGAGAGCTTTATTATGAGATGCATGATATTTTCATGTTTCATGTATATATTTGAAATAAATACTTTAAAACTACCTCTTCCTTTTTGTTTTTTGTGCTTACTGAGATATTTTTAAATCACCCCATTTATTTTTATTTAGCAGTTGAAGGCACATATGAATTTAGCATCATAATATCAATTC
>JBBPBR010000008.1:11933056-11967855 GCA_037974775.1 Cicer pinnatifidum
TTTTTTCTTTTCTTGAATTAGGTTTATTTTTCTCTTTATAAAATTTTAGCTTGTTAAAAAACATTTTAAAAAATGTTTAACTTTTATTATATTATAATTTTAAAATTTTACACTTTTCAAAATTGTTATTTCATCATTTGAAATTTTTTAATTCAAAACAAACCCCTTCAACTTACAGATTCTATACCCCGTAACAAAATACTATATATCCAGTTTTAGAGACTAATTCTATAAGATCTTTTACCATGTAAAAATATAATCTATGTAATTTGAGTTAAAATAGATCAAACATAAACTATTGTCCATCAAGTGATTATTTTTAACCAAAAGCAAACAGAGTCAAAGAAAATTAGTCACTGCAACTAAGTCTACACCACTACCTAAAATTACAAACGACAGGCAAATATTATTTGATTAGAACAAATTTAAATAAAGAATTAAGAGGCAAACAACCTGACTCAAAATAAATAATAAGAAAAAAAAATGAAAAACATAAATAAATAACTATAACCGTTGACAATAAAAATTCAGACAAATAAAAATAGAATAGAGTTCCACCAATAAAATGTGTCGTTGAATTATCGGTCTCAAGGAAGAAGTAATATAAATAAGTACTTTAAAACTAATCGTTCTCAAGCTAAATATATTTTTGTGAGAATATGTTTTTGCTTAAAAACATATTAATAGGAAAAAGTTATAGACATTAGAGAAGACTAAATTGTTTTTTGCATATACACAAATAATGACCAATATAAGGACTACAATAATAGAGAATATGAAAATATTATTTTTTATTCATCTTATTAATGAAATTATTATATATGAGATGTTCTCTTATTAAATATTAAATACAAAATGATTGATGTAAATATCATGGAAGTACTACAAAGCTTTACTGCTTCGTATCACTGGATGGAGGTACACAACATGGAAGTTTACTACATTGAATTGGTTCGCATAATGATGGATCATGACAACAAGGATTTAAACCTTGTACACCACCAGCTAGAGCCCCTAAGATTGCAACAAGTAACAATACATACTTCAATAAACTCTTCACTGGAATTTCCATCTTAACAAACTTGCTTTGCAAAAAAGAGATTATTGGATATCTTATGTATGTGTAGTGGTATACTAAAGCAATGTGTACTTATTTATAGGCCAACGGAAAATTCCTTTAAAATATTATAATTGGAATATATTTGGACTTTAATAAAGTGCAACATTTGACTAAAAATAAAAGTACCTACTTAAGTTTTTATCATAAACTTATTTTCCATATATATTGACTAACTTCTAATACTTTATTATTTTATTTTTTTTAGATAAAGATATAATTTATAAATATATTCTAATTGACTGAAAAAAGTATACTGAAAATTTGTCATTTTTCATTCACTTTACCTACTTCATAAGTACATATTCTTATTAATAAATAGTATTGCTAGTAGAAATTTTTTAATTATAAAATATAATATATTAAGTCTCGTTACAATTTCTTAAGTCATATAAAATAAATTTACTTCACATAACCCTCACGGAGTGTTATAGGTTAGTCATTAGTACTATGTATTAATTAATAAAATTCAACTTACTATAAATTTAAATTTGATATTTTTTAATATAAAACAAGCGTAAATATTACTGTTAAAATAATGTTATCTACACTACGCGAAAAAATAGGATTTTACAGCTTTTTTTAACCAATTTACAGCGCTTTTTCAAAACAAAAAAAAAATGATGTGGAATCGAGCGCTATAAAAGATACAACAGCGCTATTTTAAAACCAAAAATTGGGGTTGAGTGATATGGTTCGACGAGCGATGATGAATTTCATCCGGCGGCAGCGACCATTAAGTCTAATCTTAAATGAAAAACCATTTATCTGTTGTTATGATTGTTTTTTGTAGTTATTTGATAAAGACATAATATGAGTTTTCTATTATATTACACTAGGGTTAAATTTCTTATCTTGGTTTATAAACATCAACTAGCTATATTTTTATTATTATTTTGTATTGTAAAGAAAACAATTCTAGAAATAAACCACTTAAAATAAATAAAAATGAAAGCTTAACATATGAGTTTATTTTACTTTTAAACAAAAAAAGAATAGAAAGAAAAGAAAAATGTTTTAAAAGGATGCAATCTAAAGACTAATAAATAGAAAATTAGATAAAATAATAATAAAGTGATACCTTACTGTTGAATTGATTTTTTGTTAGACTGAATTTCTCGAGATCAAATTCCCTTCTCTTTTGTCTATTAATCTCTCTCTTTTTTTATGTGCTCTCAAATTATGTTGTGAATTGTGCCCCTTTTCTACTATTGCTATCGACTATTTTTAGACTTTTGGAATATAAATTACAAAAGACAAGAGAATAATTGCCAATTGATTACCATTAATTTGTTTCTTTTCAGTTTCTATTCATTTTATTAGCCACAATTATACTGATTCTTGTACCGAATCAATTATACCGAAAAGAATCTGATGGAACATAAACCAAACACATCCATGATTTTCTAAAATTTTAAGGTTTAACTATTTATTTTTATTATTATTTTATCATTATTATTTTTTTATTAATTTTTTATATATATATATTTATTAAAAATCTTAAAGTAGCGAATACAATTAGGTGTCAACATTAAGAAACTCACAAATTTAAAACATTTTTTCCGATCAAATTGATTCATTCATATTGAAAACGGGTTATATTCTAATTTGTTCTAATGTTGAAATTCGTAACTCTATTACATGGAACTTTTCCCTCTTTTCTTCTTTTATTTATGCGACAAGTTTACGTGCCTCAAGGTTTTTTAGTTAGTTTTTTTTTTTGAATATTTTTTTTTAGAATAAAAATCAATGAAAAACATAAGTACTACTCTACTTTTGTATTATAAAATAGTGTAGGGAAAATTGTCATTAAGTAAAAAAAATTAGTGACATATTACAATAATTTCTATGAGATTTGAACTTTATCCCTTAACGCAACAATGTCAAATTCTTACCATTGAACTGATATCTTATGGATAAATATGAATACTAGTAAAAAAATATTTTCTATTTTTTTACATATTTAATATTTTTAATACCTTACATTATGTAATCATCAATTTCAATTAATTTTAAGTTAAATTGATTTGAACATGACAAATTGCCACTATTTTGTGAATCTCTTAAGGTTCTTGGGCATTATATATAGAAATATAGAAAGTTTTCGAATTGTCATGTAATAGCTAAATATTTTGAAGATGTTGAAGTTTTTAAGAGGTTGGTAAAGAAGCGTGTCCATAAAAACATTGATTTTCTAGGCAATGTCAAAACTCAAGGTACAAACAAAGAAAGTAATGGTGTTAGTAATCATGGTGTTCCTAATTCTTCTTTTGTTGTGTAATAACTCATTTAATTAAAATATGTCAAAAATAAAGGGTAGTCAAAGTATTAACATATTAATTTAGAAATAAAGAACTTTAATTAAAATAGGAATGGATAAAAAGATAATATAAGAAACATCCAAGGGGCAAAAAGGAGATTTTCCTTCTTTCCCTTCATTTTTATTCTTCTCGGAAAAAATACTCATTCATTATCTCATTTTTCTCTTCTACTTCCCATAATGAGATTGAAGGATAACTCCATTTGTTCCTGTTCACCTTATCTTCCAAATTGTCAATTTTTTCTTCTCTTCCAAATCTTCCAAGACTAGAAGTTTACTAAGGTCCCCCAAATCTGCCCAGCAACTTTGTATGCGGGAATATGTCTATTCATCAGTGAAGCAGAGAACCCAAAGCTACTTTGGACCAGAACCTTTTTCTTGAGTGCAACTTATGAGAGTTCTTTACATTAAATTAATTTAGCATGAGGGATTGTGGGTTAAGTTAATTGAAAATTCTTCAATTAAAACATGTAGTTATATTTGCGCTTGTTATGCACATTTTACAACACTTTCTGAATAAGCGTTGTGAAAGGTACACCCATTATATGCATTATTATGCACATTTTACAGCGCTTATTGAAAAAAGCGCTGTAAAATGTGCATTATAATGCATATAATGGGTGCACATTTTACAATGCTTATTTAAAAAACGCTGTAATATGTGCACCCATTATATGCATTATAATGTGCATTTTACAACGTTTTTTCATATAAGCGTTGTAAAATGTGCACCCATTATATGCATTATAATGCACATTTTACAGCACTTTTTCATATAAGCGCTGTAAAATTTGAATTCATTATATGCATTATAGTGCACATTTTATAGCGTTTTTTAAAATAAGCGTTGTAAAAGGTGACCATTTACAGCGCTTTTTCAAAAAAACGCGGTAAAAGGTGAATTTTTTTTATATTTAAAAACGTTGTAAATTAAATTTTAGAAAAGCACTTTTTGGTTTTTTATGGCATTTTTTTAAAAAGTGCTGTCTTTTAATTTTTTCTCCAAAATTATTTTCATCCAGAATCAGTTCACACAACAACAGAACATATTCAAATACATATTCATAAAAAGTCCACACAATCAGTACACAAAAACAGAACTATATAACTTAACTTTATATATTAATTTACAACAAAACATTCAGATACATATATATATATATATATACATATATATATATATATATATATATATATATATATATATATATATATATATATATATATATATATATATAACTTAATTAACTACATATACATATTCAGATATTGTACAACAGCACAAAATATAACTTAATTAACTACTTAAACATGTTCATATATTGTGTCATATTCATATACATATAACTAACAGAATACACCGAATATAACTAGCTACCATATATTCAGATCCCTTGCAGCATGCTATTTCCCAGCAAATCAGATAATCTTCATTTCAAGCACATAATGACATCAGTCTTCCTTTAATTCCATTAGATCTTCCTCAGAGTATGTTGGAATGGAATTGACAAAGTATTGTGCAATATAAAAATGGAACATATTAAGTTAGAATCAAATATATAGATAATTTATATATGAAAATCATATAATGACAATATCGTACCGTTTCTGGGATAATAGTTTTCTTCCTGTCAACAATCTCCTTCATGAATCGCAATACATAGTACCCACAGTCGATGTTGTTAGTTTGACGAGAGCACTATAAAATAAAACATATAAGTCAATAAAATATTTGTGCATTGATCGTAAAGGCATATATTTGTACATGAAAATTTAAAGGCATACATTTCAAACCTTTATTGGAATCCATGTGATGTTATTAGACTTTTTCTTCGACACTGTAGCATCTCTTTGAGCTCGAAAAAATTGTAAAGCACTATCGAATAAATAAATGTGATTATTATAGCATTAACAAACCCATTATTTATATATATATATGTAAGAAATAAATGAATATTACTTACGTGTCGAACATAGTCTTTATATCAGAGTGATTGTTGTAATTGTCATGCAAGGGATCCAAATAGTATATAACTTCAGAGGTCACATTGATTGCAAATAGCACCCAATGTGCCCTACAACAACAAAAATTTGGTTAAACAATTTTGTTTACATAACTAATAAATTAAGATCTCATAAATTAAAAAAAGATATAAATAAATAATATATAATTACGTACCCTGAATTATATGGTGCAAAGAACAATTTATCCTTCTCTATATTTCCTAATAACATATCTACAATGTAATTCTTTATATTAACTAGATCGAGTTTACACATCGACAGCTTATGCGGAGACAAGAATGAATATCTATTTGACAATCTGCGCGTGCACACAACCTTCTCATACAAAAACCTTCAATGAAAATTTCAAGAGTGGTTAATACATAAGTATATTTAATACATAAGTAAGTAATTAATTACCTCGGGAAGACTTTTGAGACCGATGTTGCAACTCACATTTTTACTCTCCATTTGTATTTCACATTGGAGTTGATCCGGGAGTTTCTTGTCTTTATTCGTCTTCACCAAGAGTGCCACTTGCTCTGATAGGAGATTGAGCTTCTCTAATACTTCCACATAGGATGGATTTTGGCGCTTCTCTTGGAAAAATAGCTTTTAGGAGTTATGCCAAATATTTTCCCCCTAACCCGACCGGAATACTCAGGAACATGAAACACTTTACCCAAAATGTCCCTGCAACTAGCTTTGTTGCCCTCTTGATTTTCAGAACTTTGTTCGATATTCTCCTAAAATACATGTAGGATTAAGTTCAATATCATTTTTAAAATACAATATTAAAAAATATTAAAGTGATAATATTAAAGTGATAAAATACAATATTAAAAAATATTAAAGTGATAATATACTTACACAAAGTTCTATTACTTTTTGAACATTCTCGTTGTCAACCACTCCATTCTTATTTACACGAGCTTCCTTCCACAAGATATGACGACCCAACGGTTGATCGGATTGGGTGTCTTGTCACTATTCATTAAGACCATAAACAAAATATTAGTTAGAAACTATAGTTTATAATACAAATTACTTCATTATATAAAAGTGATGTTTAATTACTTACAAGTTTTTGCTCTAGACGTGCATATTCGATACGTGATTTTTTTTATGGGTGCGTCGGATTTCTTGCCCTGTCGCGATTTGCCTTACTTATATTCTATATAAAACAAATAACAATCGTGTAAAAATTCAAAATACGCTATGAATATGAATAATAAAACACAAATGCTAATAAATTAATCACTTACCACAAACGCGGGGTCCGAATGTTTTGATGCAAATGCACTCCATTCATCATTTGATATATAATGTTTATATATTTTTGGAGCTTCAGCATTTGTATTTCCTTTTCTATCTTTTAGATAGAAATTAGAGAGGTGGGATCTAAAATCCCGGTGTATTTTCCCGGCAACTCTCAAGATGTAACTCTTTCTCCCCTCTTCAAGAACAAAAGCAGTCTGCAAGCGAAATAAAGATATAGTTTGAGTAAAGTATTTCAATGGAAAAAATTATAAATGACAAAAGAGTGGATCAAAAAATTTACTTGTATGTCATTCCACAGTATATCTTTGGCATCCTTCAACGCCTTATCTCTCCAATCATCAATTGTAATGGAGATATTTTGAGGAACAAAACATGGAGCTGTTGGGGTCAATTGGCTGACCACTCTCATTCCATCCAATCTAATAAACTCATATAGTAAGTACATGCTTTTAAAAAAAGATAAAAAATAAACAGCAAACAGAGTATAGTATACCTCAAATTTAATGCCATTGTTCCTTGCTTTTATGACCTTTTGCATTATAGTTGCACCACGTTTGACTTCATTTTCGTAAGTCTTAGTGTTGAAAACTTCTTCATTTTGACATTCTAAATCTTTGGTGGTATCCATTTATCTACAACAAGTTCAACATGCAGTTTAGTATAACTTCAACAAGCTCAACATGCAGTATTCTAAGTACATATCAGTATCAGTATAACTTAAACAAGCTCAGCATGCATTTCAGTAATAACAAAAAATTAATAACATCAATACCTGAATAATGAGGGTTCCAAGATATACGTAATGCGCAGAAATGAGGGTTCGCAGAAATACGATTCGCAGAAATATGGTTCGAAGAAATATGTAACGAGTGTTACGTATTTCAATGAAAATATATTGTGTGTAATGGGAGAGATGATCGTGGATGGAAATAAGGTTCAAAATGAGGGAGATGATCGTGGAAATAAGGTTCGTAATGGAAGAGATGATAGGGTTCGCAAAGGAAGAGAAGAACGATGAAGGTTGAGATGATAGTGAAGTTTACGTAATAAAAAAGAAACTAAAGCAATTTATTGTTATATATAAAACCCTTTTACAGCGCTTTTTTATAATCCTTTTATAGCGCTTGCTGGAAAAGAGCTCTAAAAGGCCTAAGCCTTTTACTGCGCTTGTTGGAAAAACGCTCTAAAAGGCCTCCTTATTTTATTTTTAAAAAGACTCTTTTACAGCGCTTTTTCAAATAAGCGCTGTAAAAGACCTTCTTGTTTTCTTATATTATATGAATTTTTTGTAAAGCCTTTTACAACGCTTTTTCAAATAAGCGCTCTAAAAAGCCTCCTTATTTTATTTTTAAAAAGGCTCTTTTACAACGCTTTTTCAAATAAGCGTTGTAAAAGACCTCCTTGTTTTCTTATGTTATATGAATGTTTTTTTAAAGCCTTTTACAACGCTTTTTCAAATAAGCGCTCTAAAAGGCCTCCTTATTTTATTTTTAAAAGGGTCTTTTACAACACTTTTTTAAAGAAGCGCTGTAAAAGACCTCTTTGTTTTCTTATGTTATATGAATGTTTTTTTTAAAGCCTTTTACGGCGCTTTTTCAAATAAGCGCTCTAAAATGCGTCCTTATTTTATTTTTAAAACGGTCTTTTACGGCGCTTTTTTAAATAAGCGCTGTAAAAGACCTCCTTGTTTTATTTTTATATATAAGGCTCTTTTTCAGTTCAGTTCAGTTCATGTAAATTACTAATTTATATTCAGTTCAGTTCATGTAAATTACTAGTTTATATTAAATTACATGAACTTAGTATAAAACACTCAAATCAAGCTAAATATAAGCAGAATATAAATTAATCAGAAAATCAAATACATGGCTTATATAAAACAATTAAACATGTTCAAACAATTAAATTTACATTAACTCAGTTCAGATTACATGGCTTATATAAAACAATTAAACATGTACATTAAGACGTCCTTCTTCTTTTCCTGGTGGGATTCACATTTGTTTGTCCATTTACAATACGAAACGATGAATTAATCTAAATTCCCTCATCATGATCATCTCTAAGATATAAACCATCATCAGTTGAATCAATTTCATATAGTTGTTGGAATGTTGCAAATAAAAGATCATTACCAACATCTTCATCATTATTATTATCATCACTTATTTTAATGGTCGATAGGACAACATACCATTTATCATCAGCAGGATCAGTGACATAAAACACTTGTTGAGCTTGCAACCCTAAAATAAAAGGCTCGTCTTTGTATCCCACCCTAATAAAATCGACAAACAAGAACCCTGACTCATCAATCTGAACGCCATTATTATTATCGACCCACTTGCAACCAAATATGAGAACACAAAACATTGTGTAGTCTAACTCCTATATGCACTCGATAACCCCAAAATATGATAGATTTGCATATATTGGGTTTTTGCCTTTTGCACTTGAGACATGCACCGCTTCAGCTACGAGAGTGACTTCGCTATTTTGCATAGTGGTCTGATCATGTTGTTCTTTGGTATAAAATGTGTAGCCGTTAATAACATAACAAGTGTAAGAAAAGACATGTAAACTCGGACCATTTGCTAGCCACCTCAATCTCAGTGAAATTGATTTGGGGTTTATATCAAACTTTGACTTTATGTGACTTTTTAACCATGTTATAAAACTTCGATTGTGCTCTCGAGTTATCCAATTTTGATTCCTATTCATGTTGAAACGAGATAACTGATCCATGTGTATTGTAATATACGGTTGAACTTCATCGTCATTGTGTAGAACATCCAATTGTGTCTGCTCCCATTATGTCCTTGATATAGTCATTAGTCTCCTTCGAATTATCCCTTCTCCTGATATTCTTCCCGAATGAAGAGACATGGGAAGCCCTATGGATTCAACATTGGACAGATATTCAGTACAAAATTCAGCAGCTTCTTCAACAATGTACCGTTCAACAATACAACCTTCTGGTCGACATCTACTTTTTACGTACCCTTTTAATATTTTCATATATCGTTCAATCGGATACATTCATCTCATATAAGTTGTCCCACAAAGTTGTGTCTCCTTAACCAGATGAACAGTAAGGTGAACCATTATATCAAAAACCGAGGGTGGGAAATACATTTCAAGCTCACACAAAGTAACAACAATTTCCCTCTGCAATGTCGGTAATTTTTGATGATCGATCACTTTACTACAAATTTCCCTGAAGAAGAAACATAATCTAGTTAAGGCTCGTCGAAGTTTTTCAAGTAAAATGGAACGTATACCTATTGGTAGAAAATGCTCCATTAGAATATGACAATCATGGGTTTTCAAACCTTTTAACTTGAGGTCTTTCATGCAAACCAAATTTTAATGTTTGAAGAGTCTCCTTCTAGAACTTTAACTTCGTGTTGAAATTTACATAAAACAATTTTTTCCTTTCTAGATAGAGTATGAGCGGCTGGAGGTAGATATGTGCGATTTCCTTTCTTTACGGGACCCAATTCATTTCTTATTCCCATATCGACCAAGTCCTATCTTGCATTGATGCCATCTTTAGACTTTCCTGGAACATTGAGTAACGTACCATTAGCACAATCAAATACATTTTTTTCTATATGCATCACATCGAGGAAATGTCTTATATACAATTACTTCCAATATGGCAATTCAAAGAAAATTGACTTTTTCTTCCACCTAGTTTTGACCAGCTCTCCCGCAAAAGGTTTGCCAAATTTATTGGTCAAACCTTGTACTTTTTCAAGCTTTTGATATCCAGTCGGTGCTAAAGGAGCTTTACCTTCCTCTGATTTTCCATTGAATGCATTTCTCCACCCACGATACTGATGACTATAAGGTAAAAATCTACGATGTCCAAAAAACACATTCTTCTTACAATGTTTCAACTGCATCCAATTTGTACTCTCTTCACATATAGGACATGCACACTGAACTTTAATGCTATATCCTGATAAATTACCATATGCTGGAAAATCATTAATTGTGCCGAACAACATAGCCCACAAATTAAAACATTCTTTCTTATACCCATCATAAACTTCCACACATGTCTCCCACATAATTTTCAAATCTTCAATTAAAGGAGTCAAGTATACATCGATATCATTCCCCGGTTGTTTGGGTCCAGAAATTAACAAAGACAACATCAAAAACTTACACTTCATACATAACCATGGAGGTAGGTTATAAATCAACAAAATCACAGGCCATGTGTTGTGTGAGATGCTTTGAAGACCATGTGGATTCATTCCATCAATAGAAAGTGCAAGTCTTAGATTTCTTGACTCTATCCCGATTTCAGGATACTCGTGATCAATTTTTGCCCATTGTGGGGAATCTGCAGGGTGTCGAAAGATTTCATCTCTAATTCTTTCATCTACATGCCATGTCAAGTGTTTTGAATCTTCTTCATTGCGATACATGCGCCTAAATCTTGGTATTATAGGAAAATACCACACGACTTTTGTTGGAGTAGATTCTTTCTTCTTATATCGAGAGACATTGCATTTCAGACACGCCTTTAGTAATTCATATTCGTTTCGAAATAAAATGCAATCGTTAGGACACGCATGAATCCTTTCGTAACTCATGCCAATTGAGCACAAAATCCGTTTAACCTCTTAGGTTCGACTGGGAAATTCATTATCATCTGGCAATATATCTTTTAAGAGTGTTAATAATTTTGTGAAGCTTTTATCAGACCATCCATTACTCGCTTTTAAGTTGTACAACTTTAATATCGCTGACAGTCTTGTGAATTTAACACAACCATTATATAATGGTTTCTCTACATCACTCAACAAACTCTCAAACATTTTAGTACAATCTCGAAGATCTTCTTCAACTGCTTTTGCAATCTCCTCAACTCAGTCCGGCTCAGATGTATCTGTATCGAAGTCAGTTGAAGCATATGTCGAACCATTCTCAAAATTAATGTTTCCTTTTTTTTCTCACCATGTCTTATCCAACATGTATAGCTTCGATCAATTCCATTACATACTAAATGTCCTTCCAATTCATCTTCTCTAACGCGTTTTCCAAAACAATATTTTAAATAAGGACAAACGACTCTATTTGGATCTTTTGCATTCTTCACTGCAAACTCAACAAACTCCTTCACTCCATTTTCATACTCTTTTGACAATTGATTGGCAGACATCCATTTCTGATCCATATTATATGACCTATATAAATGCAGTTACAAAAATAATAAGCTACTGAACAGATCAACAAATTTCAAAAAGAAACCAATATCAACATATCTAATATCAACATATCTAATAATAATTTCAAAACAGAAAAGATTTCAAAACATAACAGATCAACAAATTTCAAAAAGAAAAGATTTAATATGTAACAATTTATTAGTTTTTAATTATTAAAAAACTAAAGATTTTTTGACAACAACAAATTAATAAATACCTGAAACAATGTAGATGGCCGCACAATACGTAGAGGATATGAGGGTTCCCAGAGTAGAGGTGATGAGGGTTCGTAAATTTGTTTTAAATTTGTTTTTATTTATTTAAAAGTAAATGATTTTTATTTAAAGTGAATGATTTTACAGCGCTTGTAGAATAAGCGCTCTAATAGGTCCTTTAATTATGTGAAAACGCATGTCTTTTACAGCGCTTGTAACAAAAGCGTTGTAATAGGTAATTTAATTATTTGAAAGTGCATGTCTTTTACAGCGCTTGTGAAAAAAGCGCTGTAATAGGTAATTTAATTATTTGAAAGCGCATGTCTTTTACAGCGCTTGTCCTAAAAGCGCTGTAAAACATTATGTGAGGGCGCTTCAGTTTACAGCGCTTGTGTTCAAGCGGTATAAAAGCCTTGTAAACATTATGCGCAAACGCTATATGACCCTACAACAGCGCTTATCATTAAAGCGCTGTTATAGGGTCCGTTATGTTTAAAATATATTTACAACAACACTTGCATTTAGTAATCGCTATAAAAGGAGCGCTATAAAATGACATTTTTCACATAAATACAATTGAAAATTTAAATTCAATACGCTTCATTCAAAAGTTATTGTGCCTCCTTTACTCAATGTTAGTTTTTGGAACGTAAACGTTTCTCCTGCATTTGTTGCGAGCATCCATTGCTTGAGTATCATGATTGGTATTTTAAATTGATTGCTAAGGACATCTACAACATAGTCAATTTTGTTCTTAGCTATCCAAATTTGGTTAAGTTCTGATTTGTTAGTCTTGAAAAGTTTCTTATCTTACCTTCTATTTAACATGGGACAAGATAATTTTGAGTGACCTTTCATGGAGAAAATAGTACACAAGATATCATAAGGAATAAGTTTAGGTTCAGTTATACACTTTCTTCAAATCTTAGACCTCTTTTACTGTTTCTACTAACTCCATAAATATTGTTTCTACTAACTCCAGAAATCATAGAAGCATGCTTGATTCTTTTCATACCATTAGCAAGAAAATATTGAAATACTTCTTCATGCTTATTAGGGTTACATGTGGTATTTTCAATTGATGTTTAACTATGATTACTTTTCAGAGTTAGATTTTCAAACTTAAGTTGAGCATTATCATTTTTCAGAGTTGCATTTTCTATTTTAACTTTGGCAAATTGATTCTTTAAAAGATTAATTTCTTCAATTAGGTTTGCATTTTCTTTCCGAAGTGTTTTCAATTTTAAAGACAATTTGTGATTCTTGTTCAATAAGTCATTTGTAACAGGAATTAAATCAAATCGAGTTAAGTCAGAAAATACCTCAATTTCTTCATATGTTGATTCACTTCCATAGTTAGAATATGTGTTGTATCAATAGGCAGAGTCGGTATAAGCCATCATAGCCAAATCTGATTGCTCTTCATCATCATAATCATCTCATGTAGCCATCAAAATTTTTCTATTGATGTTTTCCTTTTTCCAGATTTGGACATTTTGACCTAATATGTCCAGGTTCATTGCATACATAGAAGATTATGTTTTTCTTCTAAGATTTATCATGTTTTCCTTTGATGGACTGCTTGGAATATCCTTGGAGAAATTTCTTCTTTCTGTTATGCCACATCTTTTGAATTTTTATGGATATGAAAATCAGTTCATCTTCCTCTGAGTCTCCATTTTGATCCTTTGAATCACCATCCTCAGATTCTATTGTTGCCTTCATAACTTTCTTTTGCTTGGATTTCAAAGCCAATGTTGGTTGCTTCTTTTTGGGCTCATTCTCTGCAAGTTCGACTTCATGTGATCTAAGAGAGCTAATTAATTCTTCCAACTCAAGAGTATTCAAATCATTTACTTCCTGAATGATAGTGATCTTAGGTCTCCACTTGTTTGGCATATTTCTTAGTATCTTCTTCATATGATCAAAAGAAGTATTATCATTCTCAAGTTTCTTTAATATTGAGACCACAATATGGTATCTAGAAAATATTATTTCAATGTCTTCATCTTCTTCCATCTTGAACAACTCATACTTTTTTTGACTAGGACATTGGTCTTTGCTTCTTGAACTTGTTTGCTTCCTTCAAATTTTAGAATTAGACTATCATAAATACTCTTTGTTGTCTCTTTGTTGGTGCACTTGTCAAAATCCTTGAAAGTGATTGCATTTATCATGAATGTTTTGAAATTCCAATACTCATTCATTTTTTCCTTGGATTCTTAATACCATTAGTATTCTTTGGAGCAGTATAACGATCTTCCACCACGTCTCAAAGTTCAGGATCTTGTAAAATAATGAAACTTCTCAGCATGTCCTTCCAATACATAAAATGTTCATCATCAAACAGAGGTAGTCTGTTGATGTTTCCTCTAGCAGTTTCTTCACTAAATTCAGACATGTTGAACCATTGCATACTTCCTCAAACAATGTAAAGTGTTCATCCTTGATACTGAACTCGAATACCAATTGAAGGTTCAAACATGAGAAATGGGGTTCAGTTGTGTTTGACTAAGTTGATAACTTTTTCATTATTTGATTAAAATGGTTCAAACTTGATGATTTACTTGGAGTAACACTACAAGAAAAACACCATTTTGTGGCCAACTTTATAAATATTTTGTGGCCGAATAAAACCCTTACAAATTAGTGACCGAAAAAACCCTCACAAATGCCAAAATTGAAATTGGTCTTTATTTGTGGCTGAAAAAGCCCTCACAAATTTTTAAATATTTAACTGGATTTTGTGGTTACCTAAGCCCTCACAAAATCACAACATTGTGATAGGGATTCTATTGAAACATAAGGTAGGAAGAGAAAGCGACAACTATAAAATATTTTTTAAATTATACTACCACAAATAAAGAACATTGTACGAAGGTGATTTATAAAATTAGAAAAAGAAATAATATATAGAAGGAATTTATGTTATATAAACCCATCAATTTTTTTTTCTATTTTCTTTTTCCTAGGTTTATGTAACAAATTTTTGTTTTTAACTTTTCTCTTAATAAAATATTAAGCATATTAAAAAAAAATTGTTTCACATGTGCTTGTAGAACTCTTGTCAATTTTGAAGAGTCTGGAGATTGCTTGGACCGTAGGCTATAGAGATGTTCTAGTTAAACCGATTCTTTTACTTTTGTACAATTAATTTTGGGAGATCCTCTTCCTCTTCATTTTGATGATCCTCTTCTTGATTGCATCTACAAATACCGTAAAAGATCTTGTTCAATTACTCTCTATAATACCTAGGGTGAGGGTAATTTTTTTTGTTGATAAGTTAGCTAAGATTTATTCTAAGTCATAGCAGTGTGAGTGGTAGTAATAATATGAGAGAAAAGGGAAAGAAGTAAAACTCAATTCCTTGTTTATTAAACTGAAAGAGAAGAGTATTTATATGATACAAAAGAGGAGGAAAAAATATAACAAAATGTTCCTAAACTAATTGAACTAAGTAAACTAACATGTTATTTATCCAATATCCCTTTCAAAGATTGGAGAGTATATGTCAATTATTCCCAAATAGGACAAAAGAAAATGGAAAGGATGTGGATCAAAATTAGGTGAAAAAGTTGAGATTGTTATTTTTCAAGAAGAACAATGTGGCAGTCGATCTCGATATGTTTCGTGCATACAAGAAAAGTTGAGTTGGAAGTTATATGACATGCAGACTTTGTCACAATAAAGCAGGGTAAGTGTTGTGAAAGGAACCTAAAGATTGTGAAGAACATATGTGAGCCACTAAAGTTCACAAATAGTTGTAGCGAGAGCGCAATATTCAACTTCTCACAAAGAGCGAGACACACTTCATTACTTTTTGGAACACCATGTGACAAAAGAATCACCTTAATAAACGCAAAAACTCATGCTTGAACGACAATGAGTGGTTGGACGACAAGACCAATTGATAATGTGAGTGAATGAACAGTTGCTCGCTAACAATGTCAATTAGAGATGTCGAGTTGTTACAAGCTAATTGTTGGATATATAAAATAAGTGACTCATGTACTCATTTTCTTAAAAATTTGAGTAGAGATGTAGTGTCAAAATATTTTGTAAATTCGAAAATATTTAATTCATTGTTGTTCTTGTGCTCCCTGATACCTTGCAATTGTGTGCGAATTTATTTATAAAAAAATACGTTCAAATTTTTTTTAAAAAATTTTTCTATTAAATTAGACTTAATTTTGTAAATAAATTTACAGGTTGTAACTTATGTTCTTCTTTTTTTTCTCCAAACAATACTTGGGGTAAAAGTAATATAGTTTATATTTGTTGATAAGAAATATTTTTAGATGCATAATCATTAAGAGTATGTAAACATTTTTTTATAAATAATTAACAATAATTCAGTAAATTATGTAGACATTTTTGTCAATGTGCACAAATAGATTTTGTTCTTTCATATTAATATTTAAAATTATTCATCAATTTTCAATTAATAAACTAAGACTCAAAAAATAACTGGATAGAAGAGTTTATGTACAGTTCAGGGGCTTTAAGGATAAATAACTGTTACATGAAACGATTTATTAAATATGGTAGCATTTATAAAGTCTTTTACTCAACAGTAGAATTACTGTGACAATAAATGAGATACACCAAAATAGAAGTTCCGCTGATGATCCCAAATTGTTTACATGGTGTAGTAGTAGTTTCAGTTAATATAGCCAATAAAATCAAACATGAGAGGGTGGCCAAAATTGAAAAAAATAATAATTCCTCTTCAAATTTTTCATAAATTCAAATATGAGAAGGAGCCAAGGAAGAAATGTTTTAAAAAACAAATTACAGAACAATCAAACGAGCCTTTTAAATCATATTTCAACCAATATTAGTCAATTGAACTAAAAATGAAATTGTATATAAACCATTAAAACAATCAAATGCTTTAACACATTGAACACTTAGGTTTAAACTATATTTTACCAATTACTTTATAGTCCTAATTTTACAATTCATTTTTATATTGTGCAAAATTCAAACAAAAATAACTACAAAATTGTGACCAATTTTTCTTCCTGAAATGCTTCTTTGAAAAGTACCTTGAAAAGCTGGACACCATTACTCTGATGATGAAGTTCTTGAGATGACATAGTTCAATCTTCTAGGGAACAAACGTACAAAATTATGTAGAGTGTCTCACTCAAAGAAAAAATGATGTGATATATAAATTCACAATTATACACAAAATTAATGGTCAATTACACGGAAATATAAAAAGGATATTTTGTTTTTTTTTTTTTTATTCAAGATTAATTTTGGTTTTATATGGTTGGTAATTTTTTTTTTAATCATGACTCAAGATTTAGCACAGGGAGTGTTTTTTTACTTACGAATTAATTTTGGTTTTATATGGTTCATAATGGTGGATAAGAAAATAAATCAATAAGATAATTTTTAGCAACACCAATCAAGGAGAACTCAGTTTAAATCAAATGTATATTATTTAGAAATATCAGCTAAAATCAATAATATTTCTCTAAAAAAAAATCAATAATATTTCCTTCCAAATATAATTTATTTATTTTAGTAGCTTTTTTCTCTCTCACTAATTCACCCCTCCTATCTTATTCAAATCTCTATTTTTGAATTTATCAATTGTGTTATTATATTTTTTCGGGTTAAAATTATCTATCTTTTAATCTTCTACTTTTATTTACTTTGTTCTTATATTTCTTCTAATCATTCTCTTTTATTTAAATGATTTTTATTATGAGTCACTAATTTCTCTTAAGACAATAAATTCAACAATAAACAAACACCATAAATGAGATATATATTCAATGCAATGCAGTGCAGTGCAGCAAAGGTCCAGATAAATTAATAAGATAGAAAGAAACACAAGCTGGATTATTCTAATGTTTTTTGCTTAGACACAAAGAAGCATCTTTAAGTGTGGTGGGGTGGTGCTATTCTGCAACTTCTGCAGATTTTCTGATCTCAAGACAATAAATTTTATTTTAGTTTATTCTCAACCAACTTCATGTGCTCTTTTTCACCTTTCTTTGAAAAAAAAAAAGTGATTATTAAACTAAGTGCTTCTCTGAGTTTGAGTTCAAACCAAGAAAGCACTCACATTCACTATTGAGAAGTGAAGAGTTCAAAACCCAATGACTCAAACCCAAGAAGAAAAGTTTGGAATTTGAGGCAAATGTTTTCATTTTTCCAATGCTTAACCCAATGTTTTATGTTATTCTTCTTCAAACAACTCTTCTTTTTGGCTTCTCTTTCTCTTCTAATAACAACCATGAAGTCACAACTCTCTTCTCATGGCTTCATACTTCAACTTCAACACCACCACCTTTATCTTTCTCTAACTGGAACATTCTTGATACAAATCCATGCAACTGGACCTACATAACATGTTCCTCAACTTCCTTTGTAACTGAAATCAACATTCAATCTATCCCTCTTCAACTTCCTATACCTTCCAACCTCTCTTCATTTATCTTTCTTAACAAGCTTATCATTTCTGATTCCAATCTCACTGGAACCATTCCATTTGACATTGGTTATTGTTCTTCACTTACTGTCATTGACCTTAGCTTCAACAACCTTGTTGGTTCCATTCCTTCAAGTATTGGAAAACTCAAAAATCTTGTCAACTTGTCTTTGAATTCAAACCAACTTACTGGAAAAATCCCTTTTGAGATTAGCAACTGCATTAGTCTCAAAAGTCTTCTCCTTTTTGATAATCAGTTGAGTGGGAGTATCCCTTTTGTGATTGGAAAGTTGTCAAAACTAGAAGTCCTTAGAGTAGGAGGAAACAAGGATATTATTGGAAATATACCTCAAGAGATAGGAGAATGTAGTAATTTGACAGTTTTAGGGCTAGCTGATACAAGAATTTCAGGTTCTTTGCCTGTTTCTTTAGGTCAGCTTAAAAAGCTTCAAACTTTGTCAATTTATACTACTATGATATCTGGTGAAATTCCAAGAGAGTTAGGTAACTGTTCTGAACTTGTTGATTTGTTCCTATATGAAAATAGTTTATCAGGTTCTATTCCTAGTGAGATTGGTAAGTTAAAAAAGATGCAACAGTTGTTTTTGTGGCAGAATGGTCTTGTTGGTGATATTCCTAATGAGATTGGTAATTGTTCAAGTTTGAGAAACATTGATCTATCTTTGAATTCTTTATCTGGAACTATACCTTTGTCTTTAGGGAGTCTTTTAGAGCTTGAAGAGTTTATGATTAGTGATAATAATGTATCTGGTTCAATACCTGCAAGTCTTTCAAATGCTGAAAAGCTTCAACAGTTGCAAGTTGACACAAATCAGCTTTCAGGTTTGATTCCACCTGAGATTGGGAAGTTGTCAAATTTGATGGTGTTTTTTGCTTGGCAGAATCAGCTTGAAGGAAGCATTCCTTCAAGTTTGGGAAACTGTAGTAAGCTACAAGCACTTGACTTGTCTAGAAATTCACTCACTGGTAGTATTCCTGGTGGACTGTTTCAGCTCCAAAACCTCACAAAAATGCTTTTGATTTCGAATGATATATCGGGTTCGATACCCTCGGAAATAGGAAGTTGCAGCTCTCTTATAAGGTTGAGGCTTGGAAACAATAGGATTACTGGAAGCATTCCTAAGACAATAGGAAGTCTTAAGAGCTTGAACTTTTTAGATCTATCTGGGAACCGACTTTCTGGACCGGTTCCCAATGAAATAAGAAGCTGCACACAACTGCAAATGATAGACTTCAGTACTAACAACTTACAAGGCTCACTTCCAAATTCCTTGTCATCACTATCTTCACTTCAGGTATTGGATGTATCTTATAACAAGTTCTCAGGTCCATTACCAGCGAGTTTAGGCCGTCTTGTTTCTCTAAGTAAGTTAATATTAGGCAATAACTTGTTTTCTGGACCAATTCCTGCATCACTAAGCCTATGTTCAAATCTCCAACTTCTTGATCTTAGTGGAAACCAGCTCAGCGGAAGCATACCGGCTGAGCTAGGACAGATCGAAGCTCTAGAAATTGCTCTCAATCTTAGTTGCAATTCAATAAGTGGAACAATACCACCTCAGATATCAGCTCTTAACAAGCTTTCCATACTAGACCTTTCACATAACCAGTTAGAAGGAGATTTGCAAGCTCTTTCCGAGCTCGATAACCTTGTCTCCCTCAATGTTTCCTTCAACAAATTTACCGGCTATCTTCCGGATAACAAGCTTTTCAGGCAATTAACATCAAAAGACCTCACTGGAAATCAAGGACTTTGCACTTCAGGTCAGGACTCTTGCTTTTTAAAGGATTATAGCAAGACTGATATGGCATTGAATGAGAAGAATGATGTAAGAAAATCGCGAAGGATTAAGCTTGCCATTGGTTTGTTGATAGCCTTAACAGTACTAATGATACTTATGGGTATAACTGCTGTCATCAAAGCAAAAAGAACCATTAGAGATGATGATTCAGAATTAGGAGACTCATGGCCATGGCAATTCATACCATTTCAGAAGCTAAATTTTTCAGTGGAACAAGTACTGAGATGTTTGATCGATAGGAATATAATCGGTAAAGGATGTTCTGGTGTTGTTTATCGAGGTGAAATGGATAACGGCGAAGTCATTGCTGTGAAGAAACTGTGGCCTATAACAACTGATGAATTAGGAGAGGCATTGAAGGAATATAAAAGTGGAGTTCGAGACTCATTCTCAGCTGAGGTGAAGACACTTGGCTCGATCCGACATAAGAACATTGTAAGGTTCTTAGGTTGTTGTTGGAACAGGAGAACAAGATTGCTTATTTTTGATTATATGCCAAATGGAAGTTTAAGCAATGTACTTCATGAGAGGACTGGAAATTCTCTGGAATGGGAACTTAGATTCCGAATTCTGTTAGGTGCTGCAGAAGGACTTGCATATCTACATCATGATTGTGTTCCTCCTATAGTCCACAGAGATATTAAAGCCAATAACATTCTTATTGGACTTGAATTTGAACCTTACATTGCTGACTTTGGCTTGGCCAAGCTTGTTGATGATGGTGATGTTGGTCGGTCGTCCAATACAGTTGCTGGTTCCTATGGATATATTGCTCCAGGTTAGTGTGCCTGCACATGGTTGAACTCTATTCTTCTTCTGCATAATTAAGTCACACAATTCTTTTTGTGAAGATTCATATAGTAATTGCATGCACATGATTGATATTTGTTTGGATTTAATTCATATACACACCATCCATAAAAAGTTTTTTTACATTGTGAATCAATCATAACCATTGAATCACTAAATAAGTTTGATTGTAATCCTTATTTTTTCTAAAGCCGCACATATGATTAGCTGCAATTTGTTGTCAGTATAAAACTTATTCCACTGATGATGTATAAAAAATTGAAATCTAATTTGTTAACGCGTTGAATTTGTCCCAGAATATGGCTATATGATGAAGATCACAGAGAAGAGCGATGTTTATAGTTACGGTGTAGTTTTGCTAGAAGTCTTGACTGGTAAGCAACCAATTGATCCAACGATACCGGATGGTTTACATGTTGTTGATTGGGTGAGACAGAAAAGGGGTATTGAAGTACTTGATCCTAGCTTACTCTCGAGACCAGAGTCAGAAATAGAAGAAATGATACAGGCATTAGGAATAGCATTATTGTGTGTAAATTCATCTCCTGATGAAAGACCAACAATGAGAGATATAGCTGCAATGCTCAAGGAGATAAAGCATGAAAGAGAGGAATATGCAAAATTTGATGTGCTTTTAAAAGGGTCTCCTGCAAAAGTTGTTGCAACATCTTCATCAGCAGCATCAGTCATGCAAAGTTTGAATACAAAAAGCAACAACACAAGCTTCTCTGTGTCTTCACTACTTCATTCATCTTCAAGTTCTAAGTTGGTTTTCAAATGATGAATTGGATATGTATTCCTAGTAAAGAAGCTTCTTTTTCTTTAATATTATTACTTTCTTTCTAAATGATCCTTCTGTTATTGTTCTTTATATGTATGTAAATTTTGTTATAGCTGAGTTAAAATCAACAAATAGATTCAGAAACTACAAGTGTGGCTTTTGGTTGGGAGTGTCATTAATGTGTAATCAAATCTAAATGGTTTGAACTTATTAATTTCAAAGTTCAAATTCGGGGACTGTCTGAATAGCCCTGAAATGTAGTCAAATGTTGGTGCTATTATTAATAATTTTAAATAAGAAGTTTGATAGATTTAGCATCCATATATTTTGGATTATTATTATTGACTTCAAAGTAGTCATAACATTCCCTTGCATTATACTTTAATTTAATCATTTTTATATGGATTTATTTGCATTGAATTGTCTGAAGAGAACAACTAATATTTCAAACAATCCAATTAAATTATCATACCGTTATATTTAGGGGTTTAGGATAGCCAACCTCTTTGCATGTTTTAATCAATTAATTCACTAGTGATCAACAACAATTAATTAGTAGACTTATAAAATATCTGAGATTATAATTCTTGTATGATGAAACAAAAATAATAATCTTCCGATTACATTTTTAGCTATATAATCGCATAATTTCACTATTCTAGACTTAACTATGTATAGAAGATAGATAAATTAAAATCTACAAATAGTCACACAGATTCCAAGTTTAACTCTTTTGGACTCAATTGATTACATAAATAGCATGGAGAACTTTATCTCGATATGAGTTTGAGTGATTAAGAGATCATGAAGTCAACTATACACACTAACAAAATATCAATTTAGCTCAATTGGTAATGTTGATAATTTTAGATAACATTTTTTGGAGGTGACCCTAATTTAAACGTAGTAACCCTAGTTTGAACTTGAGATATCACTTTAAGTGTAGGTTTATTAATGGTATTTATCTAGAGACAAAAAAAATCAACTTAACATTTGTCACAAAGAAAAAAGAAAAATCTTTTGATACATTAAGGTTAGGTTGTGTAAGTTTTCCATGGCTATACTACGTGATTTCAATTTATAAAATGATCCTATTCCATCGGTGCCCACTTTTAGATGGCTTTTTGGAATTTTTCTTCCATATAATTTAAAATAGACAAAAGAAGTTATTCAATATATGATGTAATGTATGAGAGGATAGCTGTGTATCTAATTAAAAATTAAGACCAAATAGATCAACTTTTCAAATATGTTTTTTTGTCTATATTTCATTCTAGTGTAGTATAACAATATTCATCTCAACTTCTAAATATATCTCATTTGGAGATTTGTCTTATAATTTTTGAATGCATAGTTAAAAATTAATTGATCTAAAGAATCAAGCCTACTTTAGCCTTTTTTTGATGAAACTATTTCCACCTTTTTAACGGGTAATAATAAACTATGAATAAATTTCAAACTTCAAAGTTATGGAAAAGGATCAATGTAATTAGTCAAGACAATGAAGGGAAAAACTGCAATTATATTTTACTGCATCATTCTCAAATAATAAATTGTCTTGAATTTGAATGATCATAGTATAACCCAAGATAATATCTATGTTAAAGAATCTATTTGGGAATACCAAATCAAGATGTCTACATTACAAAACTGCAATGCTTTATGCAATTCAAAAATAATTGTTGATCAGTGGATCAGATTACTAAACATGAATTTTAGGAAAACTTGTACTGATCAACAGGTTGTTAACATAGTCTCCGTTGTAGTATTCAATCATTAACCTGCAGTAAATCATCATAAGTAAATTAATATGTAACTATAAAAGATGACTATAAGTCTGATATGGCATTGTATTAGTTCAAAGCTGCTAGTAACTCTAGTGGTATGAGGTTCATTGAGCCTATAAGCCAACTAAATCCGAAAGGGTCTCTAATTTTATGAATCACTAGTAGTTGTGTCTTGAACCAATGCTAGAACACCAATAGCTCGATCGCGCAAGGCTTCCGCGAAATGCAAATGTAAAAAGTAAAAACCATGAGAATTTCTTGCCTACACATAATAAATTAAGAAAAATAAAAACAAACAAAATAAAATTAAAAATAAGAGATACTCACTGCACTTGGGGACAAACTACCTCTTGATCTCTATGACATTGCCCTGACCTTCCGGCCCTATAAGTAAATAACTATGCCTATAAATATTCTCCAACACACCAGTCCAGTTTTCATAGAGAACTCTTGCGCCAAATGCCATCTGAATCTGATACCACTGAGTGGCATATTGAACTCTTTCAGGGTTGATTAGAAGCACCAAGTTTGCTGCATCAACAATACCAACTTCATTGCTTTCGTTGGGATTGTATTGATTCAAACCAAATACCAGTTGAGATATACGATTTATCGAACTAATACACTAGTTAAATCCAAAGGGATCTGTGATCTTATGGAAAACATGTTCTCCGTTTTGTAGAATGCTAGATATGCTCAAGTTGTTGTAGATTTGCTGTGGTCCAAATGATGATATATACCACTAGAGAGCCAGATGATGCTGTCGTGATCAATTAACAACAAATAGTGTGATTTATCAGCTTCTACAACTTCCTCTAATGAGATAAATAACAAAAGAAAAAGTTATTTGAGACAATTTAAAAGCTTATAAGAAAAAGAGAGGATTTCAGATTATATCTTAAAGTTTTTATAGACAAAACAATGATATCATACACATTTTGAAGTGTACATGCCAGAAAAGAAACAATTTCAGAAAGTTGTGACATGTAATTAAGACCAAGCAAACATAACAAATAGATGTAAATAATTAAAGAGAATCCATTTGAGACGATACCTTGCGGTTTTGCCATCAATCAGTTTTTTCCCTCTCCCACTCCCTTGATGCGATTCGTTTAGTTTCTTCCCTCTCCCACGTCTCTCTGGCAATGAACCAGACAAATAAGAAGGTTGTTGCCACAAGATGGGAGAAGATAAAGAAACAGATCTGCTGGAAGGGATAGAAAGCTAACACATTAATTAGGTTTACTTTTAAAACTATTTTAAATGTGAGTATATTAACAATACAAGATTACAAATGCGTAGAACAAAGAGGAAGAATGCCATGGTAACTGAAGTACAAACAATCATTCTTGTAATAAGTTATCTATTACTTGTAGCAAGGGATATGTGAATTCTTTCTCTGAGTTGTTGACTATGAAAATAGATAGTGTTGCTGAAGTGCTAACAGCAACACTACATCATAGTGACACTCACCCATAAGTGAAAGCTGAAATTTATTTTGGGAAATAATAAGTGAATAAACAAGTAGAATTCACACAAATTTTAGTCAAGATTATATAACAAAACAACATCAAAATCACACAAACAAGTGAACTGAAAGAATTATTATAAGGCAAAAACAGAAACGCAACATGCAATGAAAATTCAATTTTTCAATCGAGATGTTGCAGAAGATATTTGAAATGAGGGAACCGTAACAGTAACAGTAAATACTTACTATTTGCTATTCCAAAAAAGAACGGTGGGGGTGAAGAACAAGAACAAGAACGGCTATTCCAAAATCTACGCTGCTGCGGTGTCGAGGGGGAAAAAAAGAAAAATAGCGGAGTGTGGAGAGAGCAGATAGGACAAACTTTTCTCTGTAATTCCTTATTTACCTCATGTAACTGTAAGTGTGTGAGGGTGTTTTTTTACTACAAACTGTGTTGGTGTTAGTAAATGAATTGTGTTGAAACGTGTGTGCACTTTTTTACTAGTCCAATATGTTATCACTATCTTTGATTCCATGGATCACTTGATTGCATTGCATGCCATATTTTGTTTTGAAACAACTGGGGCAGATTTGCTCATTTGTTTTTGGTAGCTACTTCTCCCCACCCCCTGTGATCTCAAAAGCATCTAAAATACACATCTTAATTAGCTAATCCGAAAACTAATTCAGAGCTAGGTAGTTAATCCCAAATAGCGATGCGTCGCGGCCAACCCCAAAAGTGGGATAGCGCTTTCCGGGATAGGCGGGATAATTGCTATTTTTTTTAACAAATTACATGAATAATATTATATAAATCTATATTTAATGCAAAATTAACAAATAACTAAAACTCTGAAACATTCATGATTAGTAATAAGAATTTACAAGTCTTACTCTTAGTCAAAACATACATTGAAATGCCAACAAAAGTCAAGGAAATAAAGATGCTGTGTATTGAAGTCTTTAACACAATAATAAAATCACTAAATATTAAAACTCAAATGCATGTTCTAGCATAGGAATCAAATATAAGCATCATCTTCATTAGCATATTCTACTTCTTCTTTTTAGGTGAAAGTAGAAACAATAAAACAGAAAAGGAAGAAATAATAGCCGGATCTCACTGAGAAACGTTGGGATTAACTACGCCGAGATAGCGGGATCTCGCCCAAATCTCGTCGGGATCTTGTTTCACGCTGTCGTGGACACACCGTCGCGGTCAGGCACTGTACCGCAGCGGGATCTCGCCGGAAAACGCTGGGATTAACTACCTAGATTCAGAGGTATTTTTTTATCAAAATACACCTCCAGACTATCCTCACAAGTAGAGTCAAAATGCTGAATGCCTTCAGGAAGAGGCTTTGTCTTCATTAACGATATTTGCTGATTAGATTAGCCAAATTACAGACTTCAGTTAGAAAACTTAGGTTCTAGAGATTGTTGAGATCTGAATTTAGTGATTTGGATCTTTTTTAATTGTTGTAAATTGTAATTATAAGGTTGACTTCACCATATTTATACATAATGTTTTCCAGTAAAATGCCCTTTACCCATGATATACAGACACCCCTGATATATATGGACATTACACTTTTCACGGCAATTTTCTAAATTAAGCATATTGTTACTTCCTAAACATCATTTCTTGATACTCCCTCCCTTAAATATAATTTAGTTTAAAGATAACATTATAAATTTATTAAGTTATGCAACAAGAGTAAAAAGGATAACTTTTTGAAAATTCTCAAATTCCAAGTGGCGTTATTTATTATTATAAGTATATTGAAATATCCAATGCAAAGATGATGCAAAAAGAAGTTGCAATGCATCAAAGAATGACTCATAGTTTCTAAGCCAAATAGAGTTTTCATTTAGGCTAAAATGTGAATCACACGTTAAACTAAAAACCTTACCTTTAAACCAGGGATAAGGTTTTCAGCATTTTCTTATATATATCTGTCAGCCTAGTTCTAAATTATCTCAACTGGATTCATTTCATTTATATCTTGTAGTTTCCACCCCAAAACAAGGAGATATAACAGCATGTTAAAATGAGCTTAAAACTACATTCTACAACAGTTAAGTTTCATAAGATTAGAATTACAAGTATTCCAAAGAAACACTTTAAGTTACTTGTTATGTGACTATAGTTCACTTTATTGCAGAATCACAAGAATACATGTATTAAATCATCAAATGGATACACATCTCAAGCCATAAATCATAGATGGATCCTCAAAAAATTTCATCTGATAAAATGAGAGTTCATGATGATGGAAGGTTATCAATTATTGATTCTTATATTGTCTAGTAGCAACATATTAGCTATCGAGAAAAGCTATTGGCTAGACAAACTGTAGTACAATTTATAAAATCCCAACCCAACAATATTTCCAAGACAACATTAATTTTTATATTCTACCACTTTCCCTCAATTTGAAACTCACCAATCTCTCAGTTTTTGAAGTATAGACCAACAACAAAATTTTGCTTCTCATTAGACGATGCAACTACAAGAACAAAATGATACCATAAAGTTAAAAAATAAATTCAAAATAACAATATGTAAGAAGAGAACCATCATACGTAGTTTCAATTATATAGTAGACCTCGCGCACTCATTTCACGAACAAGTTTCTCCACCTTATGATTTTCATTTTTTTAAAACAGAAAAAATAATTATTTCAAAAGTTTTAGCATATGGAATGCAACCATTATCTTTCATTTTTTACAAGGCAAACGCTTCATCAAGCAAGCCTTTGTCAGAAAACCCTTGAATACATTGAGACTGTAAAATAACCAATTAAGTTTAATGAGGGTCCACAGTTTTTCACAATCTCGAACAATCTACCATAGTAATTATCATCTAAAGAAAGTGCTAAACCACATCCAATTGAGTGATGGCTGTCAATGAGGTAATTCAATATCATCTAAAGAAAGAAAAATGCAAGATTTGTAGCATCTATGAAGGTTTTCGTAGAAACACTTAACAAAAGAAACAACAATAATGAAACTTTTTTTCTCATTAGGTTAGGCTAGTAGATAAAATGAATTGATGCAATTATGCTGAAATATACATACAATATAACAATGTTTAAATAGAAAAAGACATTACCTAGTTCCAATCTTATAGTAGACCTCTTGTAATCATTTCACGAATCAGTTTCTCCGCCTTATCATTTTCACCTTTATCAAACAGAGAACGGATAACTATTTCGTAAGTTGCAGCGTCTGGATTGCAACAATGGTCTTTCATTTTTGACAACATGGACAAAGCTTCATCAAACAAACCCTTGTTACAAAACCCTTGTATCATAACGGTATATGTATATACACCAAGATTGTAGCCTTTGACCAAAAGATCTTCAAAAACCTTTTGTGCATCCTTTAGTCTTCCAACTTTACACAATCCATCAATAAGAATAGTATACGTGTACATATCTAGTTGAATACCCTTATCTTTAAGTTTTTTTAATAATGCAATAGCCTTGTCAACATGATGTTGTTTCAATAAAGCATCCAATATAGAGCTGTAAGTGATTATATCAGGTGGTTGACCTCTAGCTTCCATTTCATCAACAAGCTCCAAAGCATATAAGATTCTCCCTGACTTGCACAAACCATCAATAAGAGTATTGTAAGTTATCGTATTTGGAATGATTTTTCTGCAATGCATTTCTTTGAAGAGATTAATGGCTTCATCCACCATTTTAATCTTACAAAACCCATTAATCAAGATACTGTAGGTGAGAACATTAGGAGCCACTCCCCTTTGGACCATAGTATTTAATATATTCTTAGCCTTGTTCACTTCATTCACTAGGCAATATCCATCCATTAAAGAGTTGTAAGTAACAATATTAGGTTTTATGTCTTTTTTCATCATCACAGCAAACACATTTTTGGCCTCTTTCAACTTCCCCTCTTTACAAAAAGCATCGAGATATATATTAAAAGTACACACATCTGGGTTGATGTTTTCCAATGTCAATTTATTTAACAAATCAAAAGCTTCTTTCAATTGTCCCACAATGCAAAAGCCATAGATTAGTGCATTATAAGTGTAAACACTAGGAGAAATTTTCTTAGCAACCATTTCAGTGTACAAATCAAATGCATCTGTAACAAGTTTATATTTGCATAGACTATGAATGATTGTTGTGTACATTACCGCATTAGGCTGAACCAATTTCCCTTCAACTCGTCTCAACAACTCCAGAGCTGCTCTTGTTTCTCCAACTTTACATAAACCATTGATCAAAGTACCGTAACTAACTTGGTTCAACTGAATTCCTTGTGCCACCACCTTGTCATGAAAGTGCAATGCTTTATGGACCTCACCTTTAAGACAAAGACCCTTGATGAGTGTAGTCATGGTAATGGTATTTGGATGAAAACCCCTTTTGAAAATCTTTGCCAATACAGAAAAAGCAAGAGTAAGATGACCCATTTGGCAGAAACAATTAATCAAGACGTTGCAAGTTAAAAAATCAGGCTTAATTCCCCTTAGTTCCATTTGTTGAGAAAGGGAAATAGCAATGGAGTAATGCTTAACCTTAACAAGAGAACTTAAAACCTTTCCAAATTCAATGGTGGGTGGGGTAGGATTCTTATGGAGCAAACGATTGAACAACGAAACCGCATCGACATTATCGAATTGACGGTTTAGTGTTGAAAAAGAGAATTTTGGAGATTGAAAAGGAGTGAAATTGGGCACAAAAGCAGAAACTGAAACAACATACCTTAACCTTGAAATCGACATTGGTGCTGTTACAATACACAATTTGCGTTTGGAAGACGGGATCTGTATGTAATGAAGGGTGAAGAAGCAGATTCTCCCTTTACATTATAATAAAGCTTCAACTTCATTTCTTGTTTTAACATTTGTTGCCTATGAGAACTAATATTTAGTGTGAAAAATGAGAATTATTAATAATAATTGTTAAATTAAATTTATTATTTAAAAATACTAATTAAAAATTTCATTGGTTGTCATATATTAAAATTAAGGCTGTCAAAAAACGCCCAAACTACAAGACCCCTTTATTTTTGTTCTTTTATTATTAGGCCCCCTATTAAAATTATCTTTTAGGGGGCTCTTAATTTCGGCCCCTTATTTCATGGGGCTTAAGGGCCCATAGGCCCCCAATATTTTGTTAATTTTAAGATTTTTTTATCGAAAAAAAATCAGAAACTTTTTATCGAAAAAAATGGGAAATTCTTTATAAAAAAAAAATAGAAAATTTTTTATCGAAAAAAATAGAAATTTTTTTATCGAAAACAAATCGGAAATTTTTTATCGAAAAAAAATCGGAAATTTTTTATCGAAAAAAATCGGAAATTTTTTATCGAAAAAAAATCGGACATTTTTTATCGAAAAAAAATCGGACATTTTTTATCGAAAAAAAATCGGACATTTTTTATCGAAAAAAATCGGACATTTTTTATCGAAAAAAGTCAGAAATTTTTTATCGGAAATTTTTATCGAAAGAAAATCAGAATTTTTTATCGAAAAAAAATAAATCGATTCTTTTCATAAAAAAGTGGGCTATGGGCCTCCTAGGCCCCCCAAATTTTTAGGGGGCTTTTAGTTTAGGGGGCCTTGTTTTTAGGGGCCTTTTAAATTATTGATTTTTTTGGCCCTTTCAAAATATGAGCCGGGGCCAATAATTAGGGGCTTGTCAAATTGACAGCTCTAATTAAAATATCGCTAAATTGATTGTTATTCTCTTTTTGTAATTACCGAAAAACCTCCTTCCTATTGTATGTTTGTGGACAAAAAGAAAATCCATTGATAAAAACAAAAAAAAACTCCTTCATAGTATTTAAGCATTTTTTAAGAATTGCATAAAGTTATATTCATTATATAATTTTTGAAAAATTAAAAATCGAACAATATGTATTTTCAATAAATTCCAGAAAAACTAAATATTCATGAATGTCTGGATGACTAATTTATTATATAGTTTTAAAAAAAAAAAATAATTTGAACGTTATAGTATTTTGCAATTATTTTGTAAATAAAAAATATTGTTAATTATTTTTTTACTGTAATGTATATTAAATACTCATTGAATTATATTGTATTTGATTTTTCATAATATTTATTATTATATTATTATTATCTTAAAAAGATTGATACTTTTATTAAAAGATTTCGATTTTTACTGAATGTCCAATACTATCATTTATTTGATTATGGTCCATCTTTTCTATATAAATATTTTGATTTGATAACTATTGCATGATTATTATCAAAAATAATTTTTTATTAAATTAAAAAGAAATGTAAGTTTTGATGAGTCCAAAATAGAAATCAACTCGTTTTCTTGTTAATTAATTTACAATTAATTTTTTATTGAGATTATTTACTCTTAATTACATTTTTTTGGTTTACAATATAATTGCTCTCTATGAATGAAAATTTTGATTGAATATTAAATCCAATTGATTATATTGGTTATATCATTATATTTTGAATTTCGAATGTCTTAATTGCATATTAATTATATTATTAATGTGATTTTAATTTAATTTGTTAAATTATTCATAATTTTTTTAAAAAATAATTAGTTTTAAGTAATTATATTTGTTTGTTACATTTTATTTAACTTGCTTAGTTTTATAACTTGAGGATATTATTAAAAATGTTGAATCTATCAAAACTTGAGTTTGAGACTCTTGACATTTTGGGAAATAATTATTTCTCTTGGATTTTAGATGCTGTGAAAAGCCTGATAAGGTTTAGTTTAAAGTGTCCTGGTTTTTAGCATTGTTTGTTATTTGATTTGGTCAAGTTTGTAGTCTAAGTTTGTTTCCTTAATTCTAGCTAGAACGTGGGCTGTAGTCTGTTATGGCACATTTGTTTTCCTATTTATTAGTTGCACTTTCACAAGGAATAAATGAGTAATTCCCAGAACTGTTATTTTGCTTTCTCTTGAACTCTTGTTGCATCTAACAATCTGGTATCAGAGCTGTGACCTGAGAGATGGGTTCAGAAGCAAACTTTGCAGCAGCCTCCATTCCAAAGTTCGACGGCGACTACGACCACTGGAGCATGGTCATGGAGAATCTCCTTCGATCCAAGGAGTATTGGGTTGCTGTCGAATCAGGCTACACATAGCCAACGAGTAACGATGGGATGACGGCGGCACAAATAAAAAACCTGGAAGAGATAAAGCTAAAGGATTTGAAGGCTAAGAATTACTTGTTTCAGTCGCTTGACAAGTCAGTTCTGAAGACGATCACGCAGAAGGAGACATCTAAACAGCTCTGGGATTCCATGAAGTTGAAGTGTCAAGGCAATGCTCGGGTGAAGAGAGCTCAGCTCAATCGTCTACGCCGAGATTTTGAGGTCTTAGCAATGAAGCAGGGTGAATCGATCACTGATTATTTTGGTCGAGTAATGACGGTTGCAAACGACATGAGGAATTATGGGGAAGATGTGGATGATGTCAAGATCGTTGAGAAGATTTTGAGAACCCTCACTGAGAAGTGGAACTACATTGTTTGTTCCATTGAGGAAGCCAAGGACATTGATCAGCTATCAGTGGATGCCTTGCAAAGTTCTTTGCTTGTTCATGAGCAAAAGTTCAAAGGAAGTGGAGAAGATGAACATGCTTTGAAGGTAACTCATGAAGAAAGATATGGTGGAAGGGGACGAGGAAGAGCTGTTTTTCGAGGAGGTCGGGGACAAGGCAAAGGCAGGGGTAGCCAACCAAGGAGTAAGGAAACAGTTGAGTGTTACAAGTGTCATAAGCTTGGACATTTCCAGTACGAGTGCCAAGCAAACTATGCTGGTTTGGAGGAATCAGAAGAGATGGTGCTAATGGCGTATGTTGACACGCTTGAAGATGATCAAAATGTTGAGTGGTACATTGACTCTGGGTGCAGTAATCACATGTGTGGTGATTCATCACTCTTCTGTGAGTTAGAAGAAGGGTTCAATAAGGTGGTTAGATTTGGGAATTATGCAAGTATGAACGTTGTTGGAAAAGGAAGTGTTCGGTTGACTGTAAAAGGAGTAAATCACCTTGTACGTGATGTCTATTATGTGCCCGGTTTGAAGAATAATCTTCTCAGTGTTGGGCAGCTGCAAGAAAGAGGTTTGGCTGTACTAATGAAGTCAAATGAATGTAGAATTTATCATGACACAAAAGGTTTGGTGTTCCAAACCAACATGACAGCAAATCGAATGTTCGTGTTGTTATCAAGCATTCAATCAGCCAAAAAGGAAAGCAAGGAAGAATGCCTCCAAGCAACCACTGAAGATGTGGCTCACCTCTAGCACCGAAGATTCGGTCATCTCAGCTACAAAGGATTGAAGATTATGCAAACAAAAGACATGGTGAGAGGCTTGCCAAGCTTCTCTGAAGGTGAAATTGTGTGCACTAATTGCTTGAAAGGGAAGCAGCATCGAGATGTAATCTCAAGGAGAAGTACATGGAGAGCATCAGCAAAATTGGAGCTGGTTCACGCTGATATTTGCGGCCCAATTTCTCCATGTTCTGAGGGAAACAAGAGGTATTTCATTTGCTTCGTTGATGACTATAGTAGGAAGGCGTGGGTGTATTTTCTTGCTTATAAGTCAGATGCATTCACCACTTTTAAGCTATTTAAAGCTCTTGTTGAAAAAGAAACGGGCTTGTCTATTAAATGTCTAAGAACAGATCGTGGAGGTGAATTCACTTCAGATGAATTCAAGGAATTTTGTAAAATGAATGGAATCAAGAGACAATTAACTGCTGCATATACACCGCAGCAGAACGGAGTCGCCGAGCGGAAGAATAGAAGTGTGATGAATATGGCGAGGAGCTTATTGGTTGAGAAAGATGTTCCAAGAAAATTTTGGGCAGAAGCGGTAAACTGGGCATTTTATGTTCTTAATAGATGTCCAACATCAGCAGTGAAGGAAACGACGCCTGAGGAAGCTTGGTGTGGGGTGAAGCCTTCAGTCCGGCACTTGAGAGTCTTTGGTTGTATAGCATATGCCCATGTACCGGATGCTCGACGAACAAAACTTGAAGATAAGAGTCATTGTTGTATTTTTTTTTGGTGTAAGTGAAGAATCAAAAGCATACCGACTATATGATCCTACCTCCAAGAGGATTATTATCAGCCGGGATGTTGTCTTTGAAGAAGACAAGCAATGGAATTGGGAGAAGAACTCTGAAGAAGATAACACATTTGATATGGAAGGGGAAGATGAGAAAAATGAAGAAAGGGAGGAATCAAGTGATGGTAATGAAGAAGAAAATGCAGCTAATGGTAATGAAGAAGAAGATGCAGCTGTTCCAGTGACAGAACCCCGAAATAGAAGAGCACCAAAGTGGATGTATGATTATGTTTCTGGTGAAGGTCTTTCTGATGAAGAGGAAGAGGCACAAACACACTTAGCCTTGTTTACTCATGCCGTTCATTCTGATCCTACTTCATTTGACGTAGCAGTAAAGGAAGAGAAATGGAGGGCAGCCATGGATGCAGAAATGAAATCAATTGAGAAGAATGGAACGTGGGATCT
>JBBPBR010000008.1:11972848-11984294 GCA_037974775.1 Cicer pinnatifidum
TCAAATATTCAAATAAACTCATATTTTTATTCTTTTTGAATTTTTTCATAAAATTAAATAAATGATCAAATCAGAAAAAATTAAAAAAGATAAAAAAATGTTATCTAAAATTAAATTAAGAGACAACAAAAGTAATTGTGTCTGTTTTTATAAAAAGTTAAAGAATACATTTTAATTTTTACAAGAAAAAAAATAGATTTTAATTTATCAACTTTCTTTTCTTTATAAACAAAATGAATTATGAGAGAATAAGAGGTACTCAATCATTTACGAAATATCCAAATTACATAGTAGAAAGATATCCTATGAAATTGACAAACCAATCCAAAAATTATAAAGACGGTGCATTTTCTTTCATCGTAAACCAACCTCAAAATGTGATTTTAATTTGTGGTAACAGTCCATTAAAATCAAAATTTACCTCATAAAAAATTATCTTATTTATTTAAATATCGAATATTTATTGTTATAAGTTACTCTAAGAGACCAAAACTAACTAATAATCACCCAAATTAGAAATAATTTTCCAACTTAAAATTTAAATCATGCTATTACACAATTCATTATGTCCATCATAATCACAATATGCGAAAAATAGTATTTTTCAGAGTTTTTTAGAGTCATTTACAGCGTTTTTTTCAAAAATTAAGCGCTGTAATATTTAACGATTTAAAAATATACAACAACGTTCTTTAAAATAAATAAAAAACGCTGTAAATTTATTCTAAAAACACGTTTGTTGTACTAATTTTACGGCGTTTTTTTAAAAAAACACTGTAATATGCACATTTTACGATACTTTTTCAAAAAAAAAACAATATAATAGATGCATTTTTATACACGTTTTACAATATTTTTTTTAAAAAAAAAAACACAGAGTTTAGGAATTTGATTATTCATTTAATCGATTTCTATAAGTTTGGTTGTTGTGATTTATGAAATATAATTCAAATTCTATTATCATCTTATTTTTTACCAGAATATTTTTACCATGCATCTACTAGTTGGTTTTCACTGTCTTCATTCTTACACGTATATAACACATCCACTTGTCAGCATCTACTTCTTTCTCTTCTTCTATGTGATTTTGTATTACAATTACAATTTTTAATCTAAGAAGACATGTGGTAATTCAAGCGCAAATGTAACAGTGAAAATTGGTGATGATTAATATTTAATAGGTGCTCTCTTTTATTTTTTCAGTCAATCTTTTTGCCTTCTATGTGTTAACTTTTGAGTCAAATACATATAGATGATATGATTCAAATTATTCAGTTCAATCATATATGATTCAACCACTGACGTAGTGCCTTGCGGAGTGAATGACCCAGTCCATATATGACTAAGTATTTTTATATATATGAGATCATGACAATCATTGCAATTTAAATAAAAACTACGAATGATAAATTTAAAACGTAGTATATGACTTTGTAAATGGTTAGGTATCTTTTTTTTTTTTTGGACAACGTAAATGGTTAGGTAACGTGAGATAGACGTACCATTGAAAAAAAGTATATATGAATATCAAACAATACATACAAAAAACAAAATATTCTTAATAAATAAAAATTAACTTTTGACAAAGAGTCAACACAAATCTATGATTAAATTTTTAAGCAAAAATATATACAAAAGGGTCACTACAAATCTATGATTAAATCTCAGATAATAAAAAACCACAAAAATATTTAATATGCTGTCGTGTCAATTCAAATTTGCTTATACCATTTCTTCCTAGTTAGAGTGTGTGAATTTTGGCATTAAAGGTGCTCAAGAGATCCGTTCAATATCCAACCACTATTTTACTTAAATTTATTTAAATTTAGATTCAGCCTAAACTAATTCGAGACTCAAAGTAGTTTGGTTTTGTGAAAAATTTATGATTCTAAATTCGCAAATCCAATTTCTTAAAAAAATGTGTTTTATTTATTTATTTATTTATTTATTTATTTATTTATTTATTACTGTTGATATAGTAAAAAGACTTTATATTTTGATTTACAAATGTTTCAATTTAAATCAAATTTTAAATTGTAGAATTTAATCTAAATGTTAAAATTTTCACCAAATACAAATTATGTCTCATAAACTCAAAGACCAGATGCAAATTAAGTCGCTAATATATTTGGTTGAGTTGATTTAAGTATAAGACATAAGAAAAAAGAAGCACTGATGTTAGACCCAACTCAAATCATTAAAATTTAATTGAGTTGGATAACATATTGGTCATAGAAATATGCTTCGGTATTTTATAGTTATATCGAAAAATAAGTTTTTACTAAAAATTTGTTATATTTATCATTAAAATTCTTTGAAACGATTAATTTTTAATTGGAATTCATAATATTGTAACAATCATATACTAATTAATTACTTCTACACTATATTTTTGGCTATAATTACTAAACATTATATTAATACAGAACCGTCCACAGTTGATATACTAGAAGGAATACAATATTATGTGTGTTCGTTTATCACGCAATGCAATGCAACGCAACCCTTTGACCGAATCAACACGGAATCCACTGTGTGAATCAAGCCAATATTTGTACAGTGCCTTTAATTTTTTTTTTAAATAGTAACGAAATTGATATAAGTGTTAGATTCGAATTTAAAATATAATATTAAATTATATAATATATATAATATATATATATATATATATAAATAAGTGTTTTTAATTAAACAGTGATAAACAGTAAACGAACATGTCAAGTGGTTTTTATGCTACCTACTGCATTCCCACGTTTGAACTATTCAAAGTCAAGGTCAATCGTTTCTATAAGTTAGACTAAAATGCATTAGTTTATTGAGAAACATTTTCCACTCTCCAAATTACTTTAGATGCATATACACATTTTAACAACACTTAATCTTTATACTGTTTGAATGTGTACTTTCAGATTAAACTACGCAGTCCAAAAATCCAAAATAATGTATCACTTTTTAAAATGTTGGATTGATAATTAAAATTGTTCTTTGTTTATTGACTTAATTATAAATTTTTAAATAACTTTATTTACTTAATGTAATTATTAAAAAAAATGTTCTTTACATAACTCAAGACAAATGAAATTTGAGGACATCAACAATATGAGATTAAAAAAAAAAACAATATTATTAGATAGTATAAACTCAAACTTTTTCAAAAAGAACTACCAAACATAACTATTAACTTAAACGCTATGAACTATTCGAAGTTGCTAAAGAGACACGTGTGAAACCAACTAATCGAATAGAATTATCTCACACATGAAGACAAGCTATGATAAATAAAGAAAAAAAAACTATATAAAGTATGCAATTACGTGAGGTGCAATAAATAAGCATAAATTATACTACCAAAGGAACACATAGCAATGGCCTTTGAATTCAAGCACCTTCACTTTGTCTTAGTTCCACTATTTGCTCAAGGCCACATGATCCCAATGATAGACATGGCAAAAATGTTAGCAGAGCAAAGTGTGATGGTGACTTTAGTCACAACTCCTCAAAACACTTCAAGATTTCACAACACAATTTGTAGAGCAACTAAATCAGGATTTTCAATTAACCTTCTTCAAATCCCATTTCCATCTCAACAATTTCATCTTCCATTAGGTTGTGAGAATCTTGATACTTTACCCTCAAGAAACCATCTAAGAAACTTCTACAATGCACTTGATATGCTTCAAGATCCCTTAGAAAACTACATAAAAAACCATCCTTTTCCACCAAGTTGCATTATATCAGACAAATGCATCTCTTGGACAACCTTAATAGCACAAAAGTTCAATATTCCAAGACTTGTTTTCCATGGCATGTCTTGTTTCTCATTACTTAGTTCCTATAATATCAAACTACACGGTGCTCATCTTGTTGTTAACTCTGACTCGGAACCTTTTGTCATTCCTGGTGTAATGCCTCAAAGAATTGAGATAACAAGAGCACAACTTCCAGGAACATTTGTTTCTCTTCCTGATCTTGATGACTATAGAGACAAAATGAATGAAGCTGAAATGTGTTCTCATGGTATTGTTGTAAATAGCTTTGAGGAATTGGAACAAGGGTGTGCTATGGAGTATGAGAAAGTGATGAACAAGAGAGTTTGGTGCATAGGTCCATTATGTTTAAGCAATAAAGAGAGTGTGGATAAGTTTGAGAGAGGAAACAAATCTTCTATTGAAGAGAAACAATGTTTGGAATGGCTTAACTTTAGGGAAACAAGGTCAGTTATTTATGTTTGCCTTGGTAGTTTATGTAGGCTTGTTCCATCACAATTAATTGAAGTTGGGTTGGGATTAGAAGCATCAAATAGACCATTTATTTGGGTGGTTAAAACTAATGGTGAAAATTATTTAGAGCTTGAAAAGTGGTTACAAGATGAAAATTTTGAGGGGAGGATTAAAGGGAGAGGACTTTTGATTAAAGGGTGGGCCCCACAAATTTTAATACTTTCTCATCCTTCAATTGGAGGATTCTTGACACATTGTGGATGGAATTCAACAATTGAAAGTGTATGCTTTGGAGTGCCAATGATAACTTGGCCTTTATTTGCTGAACAATTTTTAAATGAAAAATTAATTGTAGAAGTTTTGAAGATTGGAGTTAGAATTGGTGTTGAGGTTCCAATAAGGTTTGGTGATGAAAAGAAAGTTGGGGTGTTGGTGAAGAAAAGTAGAGTTGTGGAAGCTATAGAGATGTGTATGGAAGGAGGTGAAGAGGGAGAGATGAGGAGGAATAGAGTTAAAGAACATGGAAAAATGGCTACAAAGGCTTTAGAGGTGGATCAAGGTTCTTCTCACTTCAACATTTCATGCTTAATTCAAGATATTATGGACTATCAATCTACTAAAAATTAGAGTTATCAATGATCAGCTTTGTTGTTTTTATTTATTTCTTAATGAGATGAATTTAGGTCTTTGTTGGGGAAGTAAATAAATTTTGCAAATAGGATGTGAATCTCTTTTTGTGTAATATTACATTTCCATACAATTGTTATTGATACTAAGCAAAATTAATTAATCAAGTGAGGCGAGGAAACGACCCAAATCTCATCCAAAAGGTACTCCCTCAGCATTCAATTATAGAGTGTATGTTTTTGTTAGTTTTAAATATGCCAAATAGATTCAGTAATCCTTTAAGTTAGGACCATCGATGCAAATATTTACATGTATAAAGGACGAATATGACACTAAAAGAAAATTAATGGATTAACTTGTTATAAATAAAGAAAAATAATTATTCTGTAATTTTTATTAGCTTAAACGATTGCATTATTTGTTTTGTCTTTTCAATATTAGTGGGAGTCACGAGGTGGTTTGAGAGAATTGGAGTGATAAGGAGGTCTGGTTCAATTTCTCACTCTAATAAAATTTACAACTAATTACAATTTCAATTTTTTTTTAAATATTAGCAAAAGTCAATTAATCTATCTACATTTAATGACATTGTTCCAAAAATGTCATTGAATTAATTAAATTCTTAATTTTTTAAGAGATGGTTATAACAATTAAGTGGAAATTAGTAGTTGTATTTACTTTTTTCATTAAATTAAAAAAATTAAATGTACTTAATTATCATCTTAATTAGTATAAAGATACATGTATTTTTATTTATAATTAAGAACAAAAGGAATTTATAAGGCCTAACTCAATTGACAAATTATACCAAATATAATATCTTAGATTCGAATCTGAAACCTCGTAGTTATGCACAAAAATAAGGGCAAAGGGTCTGCAAACAAGTTAAAGAAGACAAGTTACATATGTAAGTTATTTTTTAAAAGTAAACCAATAACATTTGTTAAAAAGAAAATAAATATGCGCAACAATTAACTTCCCAATAAGCATCTACCTTCAATCAAGGTTGATTTTGCATTTGCAAACAATTATTGGATTTGATGGTGATAATTGTTGCAAGATTTTAATAAAAAATTGTTGATGAATATTGTATTTAGAGAATTCCAAAGCGTGTTGTTACACTAGCCTTTATGTTCGATTCACCTCCATCAATCAGATGCAAATGTGATGAACAAAAAATCCATTTCAGAATACTTTGAAAAATCTTGATATGATTTACACTAACACACCAAGTGTATCATTCACTAGTATGTTACAAAATAACATTTCCTACACTTCACTCATGCATTAGAGAATAATAGGATGACATAACATATAAAATTTGGATGAGATAAAGTTGATAGAAATGACAAAAATTTATATCTCATTATGTTCGAAATGGCACAATTTATAGAAACATATGGGTCGCTTGAAGAAAGGGTACAACTTTTGGTTATGTCATTCAATTTGCGAAAAGATATATATACATATAATGTTCAAGCCACTAGCCCACCAACACTATGTTGTCCAATCCCTAAATATTCATTATATAGTAACATACTTCACCATTCCAATTTAATATTTTGGAAATATCTCACAATCCCCCACCATTTTCAAAATATACTAAATCCCATAATTTTGAAAATAGCATGGTTTCAGATAATGATATCTTATAATTTGAACCAATACTTAATAAGCTACGGGTTTCATTCATCTCGAATAGACATTGGTAGACAAGCTTTGAACCAACAATTCATTTGAACAAGTGTGCATAACTTACACATGAAATCTCGGTACTATTGAAAGAATTTATAAAAATGTCATATTTGATAAGGCCTTGTGTCATGTATGTTTTTTTATAAGAATTTAAGACTCAAACCCTTTAACTCTTTGAAGCGGCCTCACTTTCATTCTCACATAGGTAGAGAATGAAATTCTTTACATAGCTATGTCTTAAACCAATATGCCTAGATTTTTCGTTATATAGTTGGCTATATGCTTTTGAAAGTGTTGATTGATTATCACAATGTATGAATACTGGTGACATTGACTTTAGTCAAATTGGTATCTTATACAATAAACTTCTTAGCCATTCAACATCTTTACTACCTGCCGCTAAAGCAATAAATCCTACAACCACGTGGAGTCGGCAATGCAAGTTTATTTCTTTGAACTCCAAGAAGCTACACCTTCGTTAAAGTTGAAGATCCATCCACTTGTGGAACCATGATCCTTAATATAAATTACCCAACTAGCATTTATATATCCTTCTAAAACTGAAGGATATTCACTATAAATAAAACTATAGTTAATTATTTATTTCAAATGTTTTAATACTTTATTAACAACATGTCAATGTTCTTTACTTGAATTATTTTTATACCGACTTAATCTACTAACAACACATGGTATATCCGATGTGGTAAAAGTTATGGCATACATCAAACATCATATTACCTTTGCATAATCTAATTGTGCCACAAGACATCGTTTATGTGGTTATAACTAATATTTTGATCAAATGAAGTAGAAACAAGTTGGAAATCAAAATGGTCAACTTTCTTTAGCACTGTCTCAATATAGTGAGATTGGAATAAACCAATATTTACACAATCTTTTATGATTTTAATTCTTAAAATCACATTTGCTTCACCAAAAGCTTTCATATCAAAAAAATAATTTATAAGAAAGTTTTAGTCTTTTCTATATCATCTAAGTTAATGTCAAAGATTAACATATCATCAAGATATACACAAATCATAAGACCATTTCCATTGTGAAATTTACTATAAATACACTTGTCGGATTCATGTATTTTGTATCCATTGGAAAGCACAACTTGATCAAACTTTTGGTTCCATTGTTGGGGTGCGTGTTTTAACTTATATAAAGACTTAGTCAATTTACACACTTTATGTTCTTGTCCTTTGATGACAAATCCTTCTGGTTGTTTCATATACACCTTTTTTTTAATCTAACTTTCCATTTAAGAAAGAAGTTTTAACATCCATTTGGTGAATTACAAACTTATAAATAGAAGCTAGTGTCAAAAGCACTCTTATGGATGCAGTTCTTGCAACAGGTGTATAAGTATCAAAGTAGACATTACCTTCGTTTTGTGTAAATCCTTTTGCAAAAAGTTTAGACTTGATTTTATCAATGGTACCATCAAAATTGATTTTCTTCTTAAAGATCCATTTATAATATATTGATTTGGATCCTGGTGAGAGGTCTATTAATTTCCAAGTTTTATTTCCCATAATTGAGTTTATTTTCTCTTGGATAGCTTCTTTCTAAAAAATAGAGTTTTGAGACTTTATTGGCTCTTCATATGTGTCTGGATCACTCTCTAAATTATTGTAAATTGGTCCATAACTATTGATTGAATAATTTGTAGCTTCTACAAAGAACATAAAGAAGTCATGTCTGTAACATTTCTCTTTTCTAACGCTTTTATTTCTTCTAGATTTGAATTTGTCAAAGTATCATTATTAGATACATTATTTTTAGACTTTGTTCATTAGTATGGACAATGTCTTTAGGATATAGAATCGAGTCAAATCTATTTTCTTGAAAAATTGGATCTTTTGACTCAATCACCGTGTTAATAGGATATGAGTCATTAGATTCAATAACCATGAATCTATACCTTGCTATTTTTAGCTAGCATAGCCTAGAACTACACTTTCAATTCCTCTTTCTCCCAATTTCCTTCTTTTTGATTTAGGAACCTTAACAAATGCTCTACAACTCCAAACCTTTTAATAGTTGAGATTGAGTTTCGTTTTCTTCTAAAATTTATATGGGCTTATCTTGTTCTTTTTATTAGGAATTCTATATAACAAATAACATGTAGTTAACTAGGCTTCTCCATAACAACCCTTTGATAAATCAGAAGAGGATAACATGACATTTACTATTTCTTCTAATAACCTATTTTTTATTTTTGCAATTCCATTTTGTTGTAGGGAATTTGATGCAATTGTTTGATGCACAATACCAGTGGGCTCAAAATAATCAAGATTATGGAATTCTCCTCCCTTATCCCTTCTAAAATATTTAATGAAAGTTTGATGTTGAAGTTCTACTTGTGCTTTAAATATTTTAAATTTTTCTAAAACTTAATTCTTTTAGTGCATTAAATAAACATAACATAATCTAGTGCAATTATCGATATAAATGAAAAATACTTTTTACCACCAAGTGTAGGCTAACCATGAAAATCACATACATCAGAATGAATTAATTCTAATCTCTTAGAACTTCTTTTAACTATTTTAAAAAGTTGTCATGTGATTTTAGTTAACATGCTAGTACATGAATTTTACTTTTTGTCAAAAGTCAGAATTAATTTGATTTTGATCATATCATTCATTTTCTAGTTGCATATGCCATAAATAATAAGACTCAACGATATAAATAGAAATCATATTCTTATTATTGTTAACTAAAAAATGATGACAATTTTGTTACTAAGTTTTTACAGCGTCTCATTCCAATTTCATGAGTATTAATCATTCTACATTATCATATCATATGTCACATTATTTAAAGCATCTCATGTCATCATTTTTTAGTTAAAAAACCATAGGAATGAACCAAAATTGTCTATTTTTAAAATAGAAGGATCAATTTTGTGAATCAGTAAAAATAGAGGGATTAAAACTGTAATCAAGCATTTCTTTTACTCATAATTACCATTGTGTTTTGTCATGAGACTTATCAAAATCTAGATTTCTTTTCTTAGAAGCTTTACTTGAATTTTCTTCTTCCATTACATGCACTTTTTCCTGAAAAAATTGGTTTTTAGTATCCTCTTATTTTTTATAATATTCTTCTAATTGAAAGTGATTATTCAATGGCTCAAAAGATTTTTTTTTATATGTTTCATGGTTATTTTGAAATCTTTTTACGATGGTGGAAGATTTTCTATTATGAAGAGTACAATAATAATTTCATCTACGTGCATTTGATGTTGTTATTAGTTATTAAGAATGCGTTCAATCCCATACATTTATTCCATTACTGATTTATTATCAACCATTTTTATAATTATTGAATTGAGAAACAAGAAACTTCTTACTTGTAGCGTCTTCTTGCATGTATCTTAACTCTAATTTGTTCTATAGTTTCTTTGCAGAATGGCTACTTTGATATATAACGAACAATATATCAGAAATATTGTTGAGAATATGACCCCATGCATGTATAGTCATGTTTATGCTAATGTTTCCACTTTCTTCTCTAATTGTCTTGTGGTGTTCAAAACATACACCACCTTCGAAGTTGTAAACAGGAATTGCATCTTTTTATGCCAACGGATAAAGTTTCCTCCATTGAATTTTTCCAACTTCAGAAAATTAGAAGTCATTTCCTTGAGTGATGTAGCAATTGGTTGAAAATATAATTGAACCTAAATATTGTTGGATTTGTTGGTGACAATTGTTGTAAGACTTTAACAAATAAGTTGTTGATGAAGATTATATTTAGAGAATTTCAAAGCGTGTTGTTGATGAAGATTGTATTTGACCGCCCCCATCAATTAGATGCAAATTGGGATGAACAATGAATCTCCTTCAAGTACTTTGAAAAATCTTGATATGATTTCTCTAACACACCAAGAGTATACTTTAATAGTATGTAACAAAATAATGTTTCCTACACTTCACTCAAGAAGAGTAAGAAGATTTAGAATATAAAAATTAGATGAAAACAAAATTGATAGCAATAGCAAATATTCATAGCTCATTCTATCAAGGATGACAAAATTTGTAGAAACATTTGTGCCACTTAAAGAAAGGGTACAACTCTTGATTCTGCCATTTAGTTCGCGAAAAGGTACACGTATCACTTGCCTCGTTTCACACATGTACCGGGATCAAAACATGGGATTAAGGGAATCAAACCCAAAACTATCAATATCAAGTCATGCCCACAACACCAAGCCACTCAATCACCAACAATGTGATTGGAGTTGGTATGTGTGTCTATGTGATGAAGATGGGCACTTTATTCAAGCAAAGATTTTTCAAAGTTTTTAACCTTCATTAACGTCATGGAAGGTGAGGCACTTGACAATATACATTGGATTTTGGGGGAATTGAACATTGACAATGTCATTTTGGAGCTCTATTCCAAAATTCTCGTGGATAATTTAAACCATCCCTCTCAAGATGTGTCATCATTTAGTTTTATTTTTAAACACAATAGTCATATACTATATTAAAATACAAGCCAAATGAATGTGTGCTAATCGAGTAGAGAGAAACAATAACTAAAAAAAAATGCAAAGTTTATGACAACGGTATCCGAATACAGTGTCAAACATCTAAACTAGTGGCAAAAAAATTATTTCCAATCTTTTAATTGTCTAAACTCGTAATTGATTTAGGAAACTAGTTGACCGAGTCAAAAAAGAAAAGAAAACTAGCAAAGTAATGGTGTGGGTCACCTTATTATTAGTCCAATAATTCTCCAGTTTTTCATATAATTGAGTCAAAAAATAGTATTTCATGTAATTTCTCACTTTATTTATAAATAAGTTTGTTTTCTTAAAATATATATATATATATATATATATATATATATATATATATATATATATATATATATATATATAT
>JBBPBR010000008.1:11984795-11995410 GCA_037974775.1 Cicer pinnatifidum
AAATCTTCCATATTAAATTGGTTTTCTAAAGAGTTAAATTCTAGCATTAAAAGAATGCAATATTTTATCATTTTCTTAAAAAAAAAAAAAAACCAATATGAGATTGACTATGAATAAATGGATATTTTGTATAATTTAAATGAAATATATCGTTTTCTCGGTGGGAGCCAATGTATTACCAGTAAATCACCATAAAACGGCCTTGTGCTTGTGGTCAACTATGTAGTTAACAAACACATCGAGGAGACCACAACTGTTTCGTTTAGATTAGAGATAAACTCCTTGGAGTGCAACAACAAAGTCCTATGGCATTCTTAATGAATTTGAAGGTTATGTTTAAATCTAAAATATTGAATCATTAAAATCACAAAATCTTAATATAAACATTCAATATTTGGTGGTGGATGATGGCACAGGGTAGAATGCATGACAATAAAATCCGCATCTGCGGGTATCCACCCAAATCCGTTTGATTTGGAAGGGGAAATCCGTTTTAATTAGGTGCGAGTGCGGATTTTCTTCGATGTTAAAATTCGGGGGCGGGGATGAGTTTGGGATGGTGATATCCACCCTGTACCGCACCCGAACCCACCCCTCGCAAGTATTATTATTGCAATTTTTAAATTTTATATACATATACATATTTAATATATTTAATATTTTTTAAATATTAAAAGTTATAATTTTATCTCTATATAAAATATTTTTAAATTTTATTATTATTTAATAATACTTATTTTATTATAATAAATATAATTTTTAAATTTATAATTTTGTATATATGAGTTGGTGCGGGTGCAGGTGCAGGCGGGGAAACCCGAGATCCGTTGCGGACGGAGATGAGTGCTTAAATTTTACACCAACTATATGAAACATGGGCAGATGCAGGTTTTCTCCAATTAATCGGGTGCGGATGTAGAGGAGGCAAAATCTACTCTGCTCCGTCCCATTGCCATACCTAGTAGAATGTCACATAGATTATATTAGGTATTTATTACGAGTATAAGTATAAGATGTAAATATTAAATTTTAGAATAGTGCAAAATCAAGATAATTTTTTTTTCAATTCAAGATATACTATAAAAATATTTAAGACCCTCCCTAATTGGAGCATGCACCAATATTCTGAGAGCACATTAATTGTCGACACAAAATATTGGACTATCAAGTTACGAAGGATTGATGGTTTTGATATGGGCAACGAGATGCTTATTCGTGAATTTGATTGAGGGTGACTAGGAATAAACATCATCAACCAGCTGTGCCTCAAAACTAAAATATCCTAAAAGCAAGCAAACACAAAGACACGATTAAGCCCATACCTAATCATTCTACTCCAAAAACTGTGGAGGAAGCCAAAAAAGAGGAGATAAGATATGAGACAAACCTCATAGGTGCGAAATATTCTACTGGATAATACCAAGCCCAAACTCATACATGATTCTACTCCTTCATTTATATTTTTATGTAATTTTTGCATTGTGAATATATAATTACTTTTCAGTACAAAAATAGATAAGAAAATATAAAAGTTGAATATAATTAATAATATAATTAATTGTCAATATCAAGAATGTTGAGAATATTAAAATTTTAAATATGTTAATATAAATAAAAATAATTTTTTCTTTCATAAATATTGTTTATTTTATTTATTTATTTACACAATTTAAATTTTAGTTTTCTTACACCATTGTTATTTTTAATAATTTTAATTGAAGAATTATTTATAATTGTTTTTGTTGAAGAACTTTGAGCATTTGTACTAATAGTGATATACTAATAGTAATATACCGAATCTTGATATGATATAATCAAATGTACTATAAATTTAAAATTAGATAATTGAGATAGAATAATTTTTTTTTAAAACACATTAAAAAAGTGCAGAGATATCATCATGATAAATTGTCATCTCAACTATAAATTTATCTATAATTATTTTCAGCACCATATTAAATATTAGTATTAATAAAATGAAAAAAAAACGATAACAAAAAATAAAGAGGCCTTTTAGAAAAAAACAATTAGAGGGTGAATATAACTAATCTCTAATAGATCAAATAACATATTTATTTGTATTGATAAAATGAAATTATTTCTTAAATAGTAAGAGATTGAATCATGGTAATACTTTTGTAAATATAATTAATTAATTTATATATTTTTCTTTGTCAGCATATGTTGGCACAGGATGTAAAAATATAAAATCAATTATATCGTTAATTTAAATTGTGAAAATGAAAATGTGTTATAATATATATTTCTTTTAAATATAAATAAAAGAATGATTTCTTAAGTGTATTTTAAATAATCACTTTCAAAAAAGATTTGTAGGAATAATCTAGTGTGAATAGAATGAGGTGTTAGAAATAGGAATCAATGATTGTCAATAAATGTAGGGAAAATGAAGGAAACAAGCATCAAGATCTAATGCGGATTATAGCAGTAAGAAGGATTAAGGTTCGCATGTGTAGGTTTGAGAGTCGTCATTTCCGATTGTTCTGAAGGTTAGTAATAGGAAACAATTATGCATTCATGGTTTTTTATTTTTGTGGTCAAAATATGCATTCATGAGTTAAGTATCAGAAAAAGGTACTCCAAATGAAAGGATTGATGAGTATTTTGTTGGGGATGATTTTTTTTTTTTTTATTAATGTTGTAGATGAATGTTAAGCTCTTAGACAAATTATAGTAAAAAAGGGCGAATAATGGTTGAGGTGACACCTCATAATTTTTATGATGTAGAATGAATTTGATAACATAACCTATATATTAATATAGAAAACATCAAATGTGTGATGAAAATTTAATAGAATAAAAGAGAATTGTAAATATTTGAACTATTTTGGCTTAATTGCAGTTTTAGTCTCCTTATTTTTACTAATTTACGAAATTGATCTCTCTATTTTAAAAGTCGATTATGTTGATCTCTCTATCTGATTTTTTGAACTAAAAAAATAATAAAATGGCATATTTTATATATAAATTTAGTTTTTCAAGTTCAAAGTATGCACCTCTGAAATGTGTGGATATTGCCCTGATTCTAAGTTTTTTTGTCGTTAATGCCCAATAAAACGTCTCAAAATACTCACAAGATATCACTTATTTACAAGAAGATATGATCAATAATTATTTACAAGAAGAAACACTCACAAGAAGATACATTTATTATTTGCAAAGATATGATTCAAATTTTGCAAGGACAAAGGAGAAACCCTAACATATTCTATAAGTAGATACTCAATGCTGAAGAAGAAAATAAGGGAACTCACAAGCACAAAATTTCCTAAGTCATAAGACTTCATAAGATTAAGAACTAGAGAAACACTTGCTCAAAAGAAATATCTTCTACGTGTTTTCTAGTGTGAGAGTTATTGTACAATCAACTTGTTAGAAGCAAATCAATGTATTCCAAACTCTTATAACCCAACCCGATAGTGGTGTTCGTGTTCCTTAAGCATTTTTTAGGTGTTTAGGTTGTGTTGAGAAAACTTGACTCGTTGGATCAATGTGTTGTGTGGAGAAGACTTGATTTGTAGAGTCAAGATGTTTATGTTCCTCAAAAAGTCTTTAGGTGTCAGGTTGTTTTAAGATGACTGGTTTGTAGAGTCAGATGTTGTGTAATTCAAGTTTTGAATTAATGGATTAAATCATTCTAAATGAAATGACTGGACGTAGCTACTAAGTTGGTGGTGACCTAGAATAAATTCTTGTGTCACTTTAATTATGCAATTCTTATTTTACTTATGCCTCTGATCACTTAACCCGATTGGCTATTACTTTTATTCTAAATAAGTCACCAAACATAAACCAGTTGTAAATAAATTAGTAAAAATAATCCAACTTAGTTAAACAATTCAACCATCCTTCTCATGTTTGCACCTTCAGAAGTTTGCCCTAAATTTGGTACTAACTCACGTCTTCTAGATATCTCTATATCATGCACTTCATCATCATTTGATGCCTCATCACCATCCCTGTCTGTTTGAAGCATATTTTGTTTACTCCTTATTTTTTTATATGACAAATGTGAAAATGAATTAAGAGGATAATATTTTAATTTTAAAGTAGGATCGCAATTAGGAACTTAAGAAGTAATGTTTTGTGCACATTGTTGCTTGATAACTTTTGTTTTCTCAATTTCTAATTTAGAAAAATTTATATTATGAACCATGATTAATGTTCATGTAAAATCATTTTGTGGCATTGTATCATTTTGATATGAATGAAATACATTTATGATTCATGAAAGTTATTTGCTTGTTTTTAACTCAATTTACTTGATTATCGGGTGCTAAAGATTGAGGGAGAGCTTTTTAATAAATCATGCAAGCTTTATTATCAATTTATTGAAATCATAATAAAAAATTAAAAATCTCACTTAAGAATTTTGTCTTCATAAAAAAAAGGAGACATTGTTAAGGCAAAATATCAATTTGATGTTTTAAAGATAACAAATATCTTAAATTATATTTTTAAGATTTTGATATTTTGTTATCTAAACCTATTTTTTTTAGTGTTTTAAGATTGAAACATGAATTGATATTAACCTAAGTATCTTACTCATAGGAGAACATAGCATCACTCAAAAATACACATAAAGATTGTTCTACCTATTGAAGAAGAACATTCTCATTGCTAGAACTTCACGACAGAAAAATCTTTCACACATTGAAACAAGATTTATCACCTTAAATGCTTTTAAGCCAACTCATTAATGGACAAGGAACAACTTTGATGTTGAAGTCGGTTCAAGAATATTGCACTTAAGACACCTTGTATAAACACGTTTGATTGATGAATAGTGAAAGAACATTTTTAATGGTACCAAACAAAAACAATATGTCATTAAGGCTTTGAATGATCTATCTATGGTTCCAACATTGTTTCCATATTTTATTGAGACCAATATGAGCAAGCCAAGTCACACTTTGACATGCAAAGGATGACCCACGAATTGAAAAGAAAATTCTTTTTGTTCTACCACTTGCAAATCACAAGAAGACAAAAACCAAGTACAAGTAACTACTAGTAGCAATTAGCAATTTTTCCTTCCCCGTACTAAAACACAAAAGCAACTTTGAGTTGTCACATGCTTAAGATTTTGTAGTCCCTTTTCCTTCACAAAAAGCTGAAGAACATTTTTTTTTATGAGAAGAACATTCTCCCTAATTTTCACAAAACATGAAGACAACTCATCAAATGATTGGTTTTAGATTCTCGTGGTCGATAACTCTTTTCTTCAACAACGATATGAAGCTCTCCTCATCAATAAACATAAATAGTTGTTGAACATGAAAAGCAAAAGTTTAAGCTACAAAAAGCATCAATTATTTGTTTCAGGCTCTCTTTGATCAAACATACTTCAATTTCTGATTTGCAAGCTCGGAATTCGTATTTTTGAGTGTGATAATACATTTTATTTGCTTCTAAAATTTTTTGTTGAGTTTTCATATGCAAAGAACTCATACACTTATTCACATATTTCTAAAAATCTCTCAAAGTCTTTCCTTTGTGATTGTTGAGAGTTAAATAGTATTCAGTCTGTTTAGATTGAGATTGTAAGTCTGTTGAGATTGTAATTATACAGGTTATAATTCTATTGAGGCTTTGTATTAGATCAGGTTGTGAACTAAAGAAAATTGTGAAAGTGTTGAAAGAACATTTCGTCAACAAAATAATGAAAAATCTCATAAGATTTGAGGATTGGATGTAGCCCAAGGTTAAGGGTGAACTAGTATAATAATGCAATGACATTCAAAATTATCAATATGTGCATACTTCACGCGATCATACTCAACCGCAATGTGATGTATTTCATTTTTAGACATAAAACCACACGAATAGGCGTACAATCTGTTATTATATTGATGCACCTTTTGAATGATGCTTTTTTTCAAATGATGTTATTATCTCATTATGTTGTAATACAATAATGCTAGAAATAGTTGCTCAAACACTACATATATAACTCATATTGTCTAGTAATATCCTTTTGAAACTCCAATACGGGGACTCAACCCTTTGTGTTGTGATGTTCTCCAAGTGCATAATTCTATTTTTTCATACTTCAACAAATATTTTCTTGTGATGAATTAACCATTACTCGTGTACATAATCACAAAAAATAGAACAGTTACTACAAATTGCTTCAAACATAGTCAACTTCATGTAATATTGAGCTTCATCATAATTGTAAACAAGAGTCTCTCATGCCTCTATTATGTGTTCATGCTTATTTTTTGGAAACACGATCATCTTGCACTTGGCTTTGACATTCTCGCATACATGAAACAAGCACAATAAATTGACTACTCGTGGAAAAACATATTGAACTGTGTTCATCAAAGCAATGTAATATGATATTTCAACATTTATAGTGTCTACGCAAAGTTATCAACACGCTCAAACTGTAGATATACAAATCCCATAAAAAATGTCATTTTAGTAGAAGTAACACAAATAATCTCAAGTAATGTCATTCGACATCTGCAAGTCTTATGTGTGTTATCCATAATCAATACTATGTAAAAATTATTTACAAGTGTGATAACATCTGGATTGGTCCAGAATATGGAACTCAACTCATCTAAACCCTCTACCTTCCTATATTATAATACATATACTTTTTCACATTTCATCAATATCATTAAATGTTGCATTTTTGTTCAATTATCTTTAAGTGATAAATAATATGCTTGACGGACATTATAAACTTGTTTGATTGTCGTTAAACTTCCAACATTGTGATCATTTAATGTCATCAATTTGTTTCTTGGTTTTATCATGTTCTTCGTCATATCACTAGGTACATTTTTCTCCTCATGAGACAATCGGCCTAAGAAATAATGACCATACAGTTTTTTGGCCAATTCGTGGTTATGGAGACCACATGCTACATGCAGATACCATCCCTCACCAACACTTGCTAGTGTTCCTCTCAATGTAAATGAACATTCACATTTTTTTAATTCAAGTATGAAGTAACAATATCAATTATAAGGAAAGGGGTTTGAATTATAATTGCCTCTTTTTAAAATTCCTGTTTAAAAATTAAAAATTTAACTCAAGATTGATCTTGGTTATAAACGAAGATTGATCTTGGTTAGTGTAAAACAACAATATCAATTTTATCAATATTAAAACTTATTGTAAAGCATAAAATAAATAGAGATATCACACAAGCATATATCCTGGTTCACCCAAACACGAGTTACGTCCAGTCTTCACAAATGTGAGATTTTCCACTAAGTGTTCAAGCCAAGATCGTTCTTGGTTTTCACGGATCAATCTTGATCTTTACACAGTTTCTACCTTTCTACCTAGAAAGAATTTTTCACAGGTTTACCTTACACTATTTCAGAAAGGATTTTGCAAGCTGCCTTTTAGAATCTAAAATAATTTTTACACACTACTCAAGTTATGTTATCAAAAATAGCCTTGAGTTACAAAGTAATGATTTTAAGAGTATTAGAATTTGAGTATTGCTCAACTCTTGTTTGAGAAATAGATTCTATATTTAGAACTCAGTTATTATTAATTCTAACACGACACAAAGAAAGAGACTACAAGTGTGAGAATGATTCTGACAAGCTTGAGTATGATTGAATGAATTATGCTTATCTTGGCACTTTGAGTTGTGTATTGTTCTTCATCTTGAAACTGCTTTTATAGACTTCAAGAGAGCTTAGGACAACTCATTTATCCGTTGAAATAAGGCCAGCTGTTATGAGAAATTGGATGGATAAGATCAACCAAAAGCAAGAGTGTTCAAGCTGAAACCAGGAACATTCTTGACATCCAAGATCGACCTTTGAATTTGGAGATGAGCTAATTTGTACTTGTGGTTCTGTCAGTTGTATGAGATGATTTATATCTTTAAGTCAAGTGTGCAGGTCTTGATTGAAAGTACAACTTCAGTGTACTTTACAGCCTGTAAACATGTACTTGCATTTGCCTCACTTGAAGAATGATCTTGCTTTGTTCTTTTTATGAAGCATGTCTATGATCCTTCGAATTCTAGAAGAATTATGACTTAGATTGATGCTTGCTTATTCTTGATGAAGGTATGAGATGTATAAAGCTACTAGGATCCAATCTTTCACAAAGAGAACTGATCATTCTTGTCTAAGACATATGTGGAGAACATTCTTCGTTTTCCAAAAATACCTCAAGAATGATCTTGGTTTTACTAAAGTATGTCAGGAACAATCTTCGTTTTACTGAGCCAAGAACGATCTTCGTTTTAACTGTTTTTGCTTTCTTGATTTTAATGAGATTTGTCTTGAAATACTTGATACCTAACTTATTTTGACACACTCAAATACACAAGTTAAATACCAAAACACTTAGGATCATAATTAGAATTCTTAATTAACCTTTTATTAATTATCATCAAAACATTAATTTGAGATTTTGTCACAACAAGGTACTCCTCATAGGTTTAGGATTCTTTCAAGGTCTATATTTTTTGCTTCTTTCACAACTAAGAATGAATTTTTTCTTTGTTATTGGTCGTGTTGTCGCTGTTTTAGATTTAAAAATGACAAAGACAATTTCATTTTTTCTTCCAACATTTCTAGTCCGTCTAAATAAATCATCTCGCATATCAAACATCATACCGATGGTAAATATATCATTCAAGTCCACCATAATGGGTTCAACACTATCATTCATAGTGTCATCAATTTTAGGTTCAACACCATCATTCAGTGTCTAAATCAAGTTCTAAATCAACATACATTTCATCAAAATCACGTTCCAAACCATCATGCATTTCGTCAAAATCAGGGTTCAATTCATCATACATTTCGTCACTATTGTCTCCCCCTTGGTCCATTTATTTGAATTCAATAACAACATATAAAAAATTCAAAAATATGTGAACTGAACTGAGATCACAAATGTTTACGTGAACTAAATTCATGTGCGTATACGTGAACTAAATTCAGGAACACATATGTGAGCTCAATTCACGTACGTCTCACATAGTTAACTATGATCGCTTATACGTGATCTAAATTCACGCAACCTACGTGAACTCAATTCACGCAGTGTATGTGAATTCTTAAACTCCATTGAATACACAAACTTAAATCATGTATCCTTGTGTGAATTGGATTCACCTATTGTCTATGATTTCTTAAATTTAATATCGTATGTGAATTCAGTTCACATAAGGATACGTGATTTAAGTTTGCGTATGATGAATTATTTACAACGTACGTGAACTGAGCTGAAGAAAAAAAAATGAATTCAAATGCAGATAACTAAACATACCTTGTTGGTGACTTTAATCACAATATGAAGAAGAGACTTATGGGGTGTAAGTTATGAGTGAGTGATGGATGAGTTGTGATATATGAATTATGAGGTTAAGGATGGTGATGAAGAGACAAATGGAGTTTAAAGATTGATATAAATAAGCGAAGATATTTTAGGTATTTCGTTTTTATAAATAAATAAAAAATGAGCGGTGTGGGTCGTAAAAATAGGGGTGTAAGTAGCAAAATTGTTACTATTTTGATTAGTTTTGCATTGCAAAGAGGTTAATTACTCAAAGGAAAAATGGGAAAAGAATAGTTTTATATTGAAGGAATAAATTAACAAAATTGTTTTACTCAAATTAACCGCTTAAATAAATACAAAAATGCTTGGAGCAAATATTTTCGAATGGGCCAAAAAAATATACATTTACAACAGTTGGACTTGATTTCACAAAAAAAAAAAATAATAAAGACTCAACAAAAGTGACAAAGTCCAAAAAGTGTCTAACCCGATTGTATCCACCCGTAAGACCTGTGAACCCATGACCCGACACTGCCCAAACCATCAATTTAAATAGTTGAAATTGAGCCTCTTTCCACCATTCGCATATTAGACCGGATTTGGAATTTCACCCCGAACCTGTCTGTTTGTCCACCCGTAGTTTATCTCTCTATGCTCAAACCTTCAACACCCGAATTTATGTCCATTTGGCTTAAATCAATAACGAGCAACAAAGATTTAGTTTGGGATTACTCGTAAGACATTTTAAATCCATGGTTTAAATATATTTTTGGTACTTGCGAATATGCTTCGTTTTGATTTTAGTCTCTATAATTTTTATTTTTTTGATTTATACCCTTGCAAATTTTAAGTGTGGTTTAAGAGAAATGAGATATTAGAATTTTTAGATTTTGGATCCAGATACGAGAAATTGTTATTTGAAGATGAAAAAATTGGAGTTGAAGATGAAGATTATTAAGTTTTTATTAAAAATTTGGGATTGAAGATGAATATTATTGAGTTTTTATTATTTAATTGATTTATTAATTAATTAATTAGTTTTAAGTTTTTAATTAAATAATTAAATGAGTTAATACAATTAATTTTAATTTTAAATATTAAATATTGTCTAGTCAGCAACAATTACACAATCACCATATGCTACTTTATCCAAAATTAGTCATGTCACAATTTTTTTACTAAAAAAGATTCATAAAATATTTTTTAAAAACTTGTTAGAATTTGCTAGAGTATAAATCGAACAAAAACATTATAAAGACTAAAATCAAAACAAAACATATTTGCAAAGATAAAAAAACATATATAAACCTATATCCTTTTATAT
>JBBPBR010000008.1:11995644-12006775 GCA_037974775.1 Cicer pinnatifidum
TCCAAAATTATTTTTAAAAGGTTTAATTATTTTATAAGTCTCTAAATTATTTGAAGATTTTTAAATAGTTTCTTAAATTAAAAGTATTTGTAATCATTCGAACTAATATAATATTTGTAATCAATTTAATAAACTAATTTTTCATATTTACTTTTCATATTTATCACAGTAAATCATAGTATTTCATTAAAATATCATTATTATGTACTAATTGTCAAGGACATCATATATAAAGTTAAAATATAACATGAAAACATAAAATATATATATATATATATATATATATATATATATATATATATATAAATAAATAAAGGGGTAACAGAAAAATAATTATCCCTAATTAACTTCTTATGATAAATTATAACAAACTTTTATAAGTTTTCTTTATGTCCTAGTTTAATTGATAAATGTCGATGTTGTTAAAGTGAAAGTTTTGTAAGGGTTCGAATCAAACCTCGCAATTGTGTGTTAGTTTATGGTGGTATTTAACATCTCTTCTAAGACAATTTAATTTATGTTTGCTTGCACTATTGTTGTTCTTCAATTCTTTTAGTTGAAAAATTAGCCATAGTTATTTTTATTGAAGAACCTCTAAGTATTTGTAACGAATAATGATAAATTTACATATCTCAACTATGTTGACACGTCAATTTACCTACATTATTTGTAACATCCTAAAAATATTATTAATAAAGTAAAGAGACCATGAGCAATAAATAAAGGGGGAGACAACTAAAATCCTCTGAGATTAAAGAGACATACTGCTAGTGTGATGTCAAAATATTTTAATCGATGAAGAACGAAAGTTCTAATATTTAAAAAAAAAATTAGTATATTGAAAGAGATATATGACAATATTGTTTGGTTTGATATTAAATTAGATGCAAATTTAAATTTCAATTATTGGAAACTTTTGATGAAAATATATTTGAAAGTTCACAATGTTTAAAACTTTGTGGAACTTCGATTACAATAAAGAGCTTATGAAACTGCTCAGAGAAGGGACCAATTGACAATTACACAAATTAATTAAGAAATAGATCACTTAATTTTTTATAAAACAAAAAATGTCAAAACGGTTAAAGAAGGGTAAGATATATTAAAGTTGTCACATAAAGGAGTTGAGAAGGACTAAAAATCTAAATTGCAATATCTATGTAAAGAATTGGAAAAGAATAAAATGTCTAGTTAAAAAACTATAAAACAATATATTTTTCCATTGTTACAAATCTTGTCAATAAGATGAACGTGTATGAAGAATATATTACTAATAGCAAAGTGCAAAAATTATATGCACCACATTGATGAAGTTTGATCATATAATGACTAAAATAATTGAGTCCCACAACACCAACCCATCGAAGTGACTGTTCTCAACTTCTCCTTCTTCCGCTTTGAACACCAAATGTGCAAATGGTGTTGTTTTATTGGAGAAGAAATATGTTATCAACCTACTAATTATGGTTTGCTCTAAATAAACTCCTTATGTCTCCCTGCGAATGCTATTTCCCATATACCAAAGCCACCTCCAAGTTTTTGTTCCATTCTCGTTCTCTTTATGACCACTTCTCTCCATGTGAACATGTCTTATTAATATCTCTTCCATTTTCAGGTTCTTTTGGTTGTCTTTCGCTCACTATTTTTCTTCTCTTAAGTGAGAAACTTTCAAACGTTAGCATTCACAAATAAATTAATTAGGAAAATATTTGGTGGACACCTAAACACATTTTTTTTACACTAGGAGAAAGAAATAAGGTGAAATAATAATGTGATAAATATAACATGTTGGTGATTTAATAGAAAAAGAGAGAAAGGGATAAAATAATATATTTAATATAAATACAACGTGTTAGATGGATTTATTATATTAAAAGTGTTTGATGAATTTATTTAAAAAAATCAAATTGTTGTGGTAGACCAAAATAAAATTATGTCATTTATCTTGATTACTTTCACTACAAGGAATTCAACCTATAGTGATGGAAAAAATTTGTAGATAAAATGAGAAAAAGAATGGATATAGTGCATAAAAGAACATATTATTCTGTGGTCAGTTATTTTCGATACCCATGAAATTTATCATCACAATAGGTTATAGGGATAGTTTTTGAGTCCATTGGACAAAGTTATAATCAAGGTTGGACAATTAACCAGTTATGGCATATTTGGGCCCAAAAACACCAACCGATTCAAACTGTGGTTGATTAACACAGACTCAATTTCACCCAACTAAGAGGTCGGGTTTCGTAGGTCAAAAATTTTACAAGTGGTTTCAAACGGGTTGGACCACTTTTTAGGCATTCAAATTTTTTAGCCCGACAACATATTTGTCAAAATGAAAACTTTTAATTTTTTTTTTATTTCTGAGGCAACTTTCTTATCATAGAAAATTCTTAGGCCACTTTTTGAGTCATTTAAAGTCAAAAATTGTGCTCATATTTTCTTTGAAATTAGGCTACTTCATCTCATTTAAATTAACATTCACAATTAGTAAAAACTAAACTTCAATTATATCGCATACAACTACAAGTTTAACACAAGACTTAGTTTTCAAGTCCATTAACATAGTTTTTCAAGTACAACAACCAAATTAAATTCACGTTATAAATAAAGTCTAATATTAATACACACTTTTTGAAAATAATGATAGTTTCAAATGATTCTTTATGACAACACAAATAAAAACATATATTTCTAATTTCTTCTCATTGTCAACCTCAATCATTGTAATCCAACCTAAAAAATTAGTCAAGCAAAAACTAGTATTCACTCGTCATTGTAATAACATATGCAATGCTCATTTCAGATTAGATAACATTGATTTGTGTCATAGGAAAAATAATTCAATACCTCAGTTGCAATCAACATTAATGAATTCAGACTTGATAATGTCGATTTCAACTTTAGTTTAGTTTTATCACAACCTAGTTTGAATCAAAATTAATGCAATTAACATTACTAAATCAATCATTTTGAATCAAAATTATTAAATCGACATTAATGAATCAACTAAAAAAGCAAGTTGACATACTCAAATATGTTGATCAAAATGACATAACTTGCAACTACTAACTTAGCTAGTGTTAAATCTTAACACTATGCAATCTGCAAAAATAAACCAACCTACTGAAAAAAGGTACATACACGTGATAAAAAATGACTTGCAAAAAGAGGTACATACATATGATAAAAAATAAATAAAAAAAACTTGTTCTTCTACGGCTTGCAGATAGAATCAATCTTGGAATATCATGCACTAGCTATTGAGAAAAAAGAAGAGTAATTATATAGGAATAACAAATTACACTTTTATACTTGCTTATAACATAAATGTAAACTTAATTAGTTATTATTATTAACATATATCTACAATGCGATGATTACTACCAGAATAACAATTGTAGTTATTGTTACTAACAATTTTGGATACCAGCATTTGTTGGCAATTAACAATTTTGGTTACAAGTAGTGTTGATCCACACAATTACAATAATCTAAATTAAATTGATAATATCAAGCAGACAAATATAACAATAATAACTAACCATGTAGAATAATAATTTATACCATTCACACAAAAACTTGTGTTGACATTGTCATACAGCCAAAAAGTTCATATCTAAAAAGAAAAGGGAAAAATGTCCATATCTAAAAAGTTTGGTAGAATTAGTTAGTACAAATACAACATTGACAAAATCATTTCAAATTAGTAACAAGAAAAGGGAAATGATAAACAATAATTTTATTCAAGCACAGGAATGTAGCTATGATGATAAGCCACATGCAGTTGCATTTCCTGCTAACATTAATTGAAACTCTAGAATAATTAACAAAATAAACAACGAACTATATTAGGAATACATATATATATATATATATTAAGAAAAACAAATTTTTATAAGATACATAAATAATTTTACCTTTTTGTAATTTATTCAGATAGATCAACATCTTCACTAAGATTAAAGTCTTTGAAAAAGGTGTGTGAAGGTTTTAACCAACTCTGAGTGTAGATTAATGCTTCGGTCATTTTTTCTTTAGAAAGCTCCTAAAGGTTTCAATAACTCTCCCCCAATACTGAAAGCACTTTTAGAAGCAATGGTAGACATCAATGTGGCCAAAATGTATTTGGCTATAAAATATAAGATTTTGTATTGAGTTGCATTTGAAGTAGCAATATCAATCATAGAGAATGGGGTTTGAATTGTGATCCCTTTTTAAAATCTTGATTCCTACACTTATTTAAATTAACTCAAGATCAATATTGGATTCAAATAGAAAGTCCAAAATATTATGGGTGAGTTAGAGATAAATAAAACAAATTAGTTCTAGGTGATATGTGATTAGCGAGTGAAAAATAAAAAAGGATAAGAAGATCAAACAATGATGTATCATGGTTCTCCCAAGGAGGACTACGTCCAGTCCTCATAATCTGTGAGATTTTCCACTAATGTGTTTAACACTAGACTATCTTTCTTGATCACCATTAATTAGTTTTAGATTTCACTTTTCAGCCTTGAAAGAATTTTTATAATTACATTTCAGTCTAGAAATAATTTTTACAATTACCGTTTAATAACTAAATGGATTTTTACAACATACCTAAACTATCTTAAGAGATAGACTTGAGTTACAAATGATGTGTATGATAAAATAGTTTATGATCTAAAAACTGCTCAACACTTGATTGAGTTTGATTATAAAAAAGAACTCAATAAAGTGATCTTTGGATATAATGAGAGAGTTGGCATTTTTCTTATGATAAAAGCTTTATTGCTTGAGTATAAATGTTTAAGTATGGAAAGATTGTCTTTTAAAACTCTTACATTTGTCTTCTCATTGATATTCCTTTTATATATGAGGAGAAGATTGAAAAGGCTCAATATAGTCGTTATTGAACATCTACAAACGATTAGTTCAGATTGAAGTCTATTAAATACATGTGTTATTTGGTCCATAATGTTCTTTGATAAAACCATAACGTGAGTTTTATGGAGAACGTGGATGAGTGATTGAATGGATTGTAAAATGTCGGTTTTTTGCCTAAGAAACATGCATGTCTTTCTGCAAAACAATGCAGCAATAATGTACTTATGTCCTTGTTGTCTTTGCTCATAACTCATCAATTTAGAGATCAATCTGGTCATCAATTTGGAGGTTGTTTTGCTTTTTTTGACATTCAGCTCGATTTCTAGGCTTGATTATTAATTTGAACAGTCTTGATATTCTTTAACTTGAGATTTGAACTGTGTAAAATGATATGTCTTAACTCTGCCTTTAATAGAGAATTCTCATAATGATCTTCTGATCAATCTTCATATCATTTTAACAAGTAAAACTTGATGTTCTTGATTTATTTCATGGAGAGATAATTGATTTTTGTATAAATATAATTGATCTCTTATATTTTAATAAATCACTCAAAAACACAAGTTAAAGAGCACTATAATTAAAATTATGATTAATGATTAATTAACTATTTGTTTATCCTCAAAACACTTGATTTGAGATTTTATCTCAACATCATTATGTTTCCAACAAGCAAGAATATGAAACTTTTCACTCATATTCACACGCGTACTAGAATAATATCATTCAAGCTTATTTTGTAGGTCAATGAAGTCTTTCTCTTTTCAAAGGATCTTTAAAAATTTGTGCTCTGGCCATATGTGAAATACAAGCAGCAATAACATAGGTTTCATCGTGGGATACATTGTCAACAACCATGGGAGTTTGCTGCGGTGAATATTAATTTTTTTTTTTGTAATAGAATTGCTTATATAAATAGTATATTTTAGTTAAATCTTCTTTAATTAATGTTATCAATTTAGTAGCCACCCCTGGAATTACTTGCATACATATCATTAACGCACCACACCACACTTGCAATACTACCCCAAAATATAGTAGCTTATTAATGTTTGTAATACTACACGAATGCTTATCATACTTAGCTAACATATCCACAGCCACACTTGGAAAATTGGTGTTCAAATTTAAAAATTCATTTTGTAGCTCATGATAGATTGTAGATAATTGGTGGAAAATTGTAGGTATAATGACATGTTGCGAAGAGAAAAACACCCTAGTTGCCTCATAAAACAACTTCAAAAAGGTTGCAAATGTTCTAGTTGTATCTCAATCATAACTAATTTGAGGACCAATAGCTCCAAAGAAATCCTTATAACTTGAATCCTCAACCTCAAGCTTCTTAAAGGCTACTTGAAACTTCTCTGCAGCCTTAACAATCAAGTAAGTCGAGTTCCAACAAATTAAATACATTCATTAAACTTGGCAACCCTACGAGGTGAAGATTTTACAAACCTAACATCATTTCTAATGCTAGAGATTGTAAAAAAAAAATTCAAGCCATCATTTACAACTACATTCTTAATATCAACAACACACCTCATGTGGAAGTGTTTCCCATCAAACCATTCATTTTTATTTATCTTTTATTTTAAACAAAAGAAATAACTATATCATTGGATGATGCATTATCAACAGTTATCATAGACACATTATGAATCCCCCAACCCATTAAAACCTTTTGAATTTTTCTACCAACTGTGTCACCCCTATGATTTGGGATTACTGTGAACAAAGTGTTGGTAATTCCAATCATTATCAAAAAGTGTTGCATAAGTGATTCTCACAAAAAGAAAGAAAAAATAAAAAGAAAAAGAAAAAGAAGAAAGAAGAAAAAACAAAAAAAACAAAAAAACAAAAAAATGATAAATAATATCTTCTTGGTTCTTTGGTCAATGTTTGAGAATCTCCATAATGAAAAGGTGAAAAAAAATGGTAGAATAATTTGGAAATATATGCCTAACTCCAAGTAGTAAAGCCTACTATCCCAAAATATCCTACCCTTACCTAAGCCCCATTACAACCCGAAAGTCCTCCAAAAATGTATGTGTTTGCTGCATTGTGATTGCTAACTAGAATTTTTTCAAGCCTATGGTAGCGTGATGCATGCTCTAGGATTTGAGTGATAAATTCATAACCCTTCTAAACACTTGAGAGAAATTTTGGTGAGATTGTGTGAAGAGAGAGTTGAATTTGATAAATGAATGCCAAGGTATACAAACCTTATTATTTTTGTAAGCAACCATAGAGTATGATGGATGTTTTGTAGTAGCTGAAACTTTGAGAATTGAGTTTGATTTGAATTGAGAAATTGAGTTTAAGTTTGCTTTTAACTGCACCAAATTTGAAATTAATTGTTGCTTGGGGACAAGCAATAGATTAAGTTTGGGGTTGTGATGACTCTTCATCATATGCATAATTTTTATTGATTTTAGTCTTATTTATCTTTAATCATTAGTTAATTTAATGAGTTATTTAATATATTTTGTTGATTTTAGTTATTTGATTTAATGAAATGTTTTTGTTCTTATTTGCTTAATTAAGTAGAGATTTTTCGTAGTTTTGCGTTGTTACTTTGTTTTAGTGCAGTGCTGAATTTTGGTGAGAAATCAACATGACCTATATGGAGTATTTCAACCATATCTGGAGTTCTAGATGTCCAATTGGAGTCAATCCAAGTGCTAATGAAAGCTAAGATCTATATCTACAACTTTCATGAAGACACCGGGACCCAATTCAGACTCAAAAGATGAATTCAACCAAAACGTTCGTAACGTGAAAGTTTTTGTCATCTGATTCTTTGGATAGAATTTTAGGAGGTAGAATTTGTTCCCAATTTATCTTTTGAATGTAATACTCGATGTTTTCTGTAACTTTGAGAAAAAAATCTTCATATTCTATTAGTTCATCAAGGTCATCTAAACAACGTCCATTCTTATCTTCATATTCTATTGTCTTTTTAGCTTAATTATTAGTCAATTCAGGTCAAGCAACTTTAGTTGTTGTTACTGTGTTGATTCATCATTGAAATAAAGAAGGAGATTTAATCAACAAATATCAACCACATTGATCGTTTTATTTCAAGTACATTGACTCTTTAAGGGGGTGTAATTAAATATTCAAAATATTGTAATAAAATTTTAAGGGAATGTATTAATATTTTAAGGGATTGTAATTAAACATTCAAAATGTTGTATTAAAATTTAAGTTGATGTTAGTTGATGTAACTTAACATTCAATGAGTTGAATTATTATTTAGTAGACTTAATTGTAGTTATAGTCCATCTATTTTTACTAATTCACGAAATTGGGTCTCCTATTTTAAAAATCGACAGATTTGGTCCCTCCCTCTGATTTTTTAACAAAAAATGAATGATGTGAGACAGTTTAAAGAATGTGACATATGATACGACGATGTAGAATAATTAATACCCATGAAATTTGAATTAAACATCGTAAAAACTTAGATTTCAAATTTGGAAATTTTCCATATTTTTAATTTAAATAATAACATATGAATAATTAATGCATCTAGATGGTTCTATGTCATAGAATTGCATGTCACATCATTCAAAATGTGTCAAATTGTCATTTTTTAGTTCAAAAATCTGAGAGAACGACCAAAATTGTCGACTTTTAAAACATGACGACTAATTATGTGAATTGGTAATAATAGAGGGATCAAAATTACTATTAAACCTATTTATTATTATATAAGTAGTTGTAATTTAACTTTAAGGGGGACAAATTCATATTTAAGTGACTAAAAGTCAAAAGTCTAGTGTTTAACACACACTAGACTTATTCAGCTCATTGAAGGTAACTACATTACAATATCTAGTGCGTAACTAACACAATGTACTCATTAAACATTAGTAGGATACTATTGATAAAAAGAAGTATTAAGAAAAATAATAAGCATATGATAAACATAAGCGTATATTTGAGATACATGCATCAAGAAAAAACATAAGCATTCATGTAATACATTTAGATATTTAAAAGCATATATCTTTGTGAGCAAACATTACGAGTTAAAAATAAAGCATTGAAAGAAATTTAAAAGAATGTGTAAGAAAGAAACATAAGCATACATTAAGAAAAATTGAAGCATTACAAATAAATAGAAGCATGCATTAAGAAAAACTAGAGCATTCGTTAGATTTAGACAAAAGAAGTATACTTTTATAAGTTAAAAATAAAACATACAAAGAAATTAAAAAGAATGCATATAAAGGAAGCAAAAATTTAAAGAAAAAACATAAACATGAAACACAAGTTAAAAAGAAATCATATACTTAAATTAAAGAAATATAAACTTTAAACGCAACTTAAAAATAAAATATACAAGTTAAAAAGAAAGCATTCATTTATAAGCATAAAAAAATAGCATACATTTAAAAGATATATTAGACAAGAGTATATTTAAAGAACATAAGCATGCTTTAAGAAAAACTGAAGTGTTAATTACATTTAGAAAGGGAAAAAATATAGTTTTACAAGTTAAAAATAAAGAATACAATTGAAACATAAGTTAAAAATGAAGCATACATTTGAAACAAAAGGATAAACTTCGACCACAAGTTAAAAATAAAGCATACGCCTATTAAAGAAACATACACTTCAAATCCAACATAAAAAGAAAACATACAAGTAAAAAAGAAAGCATTCATTTATATGCATAAAAGTATAACATACATTTGAGAGATATGTATAAACATTAAACAAAAGCATAAAAAAAATATATAAGCATCAAACTGGAAGGGAAAAAAATAGAAGAACAATCTTACAGTGCTCTTGCTCTACAACCACCCTTTGCTTGCTATTGTTTCTAGCTCATTGATCCTTCTTTCCAAACAACAAGCCAAAAACATAAAGAACAATGGTTAGAAATTATTAATTATCAACGATTCCAAACCAACAAACTAGCATATGTAAAATAAAGAAAAAAATATTAGTGAAAACCAAACATTCAAAGGCTGAAAACATCAAAGCATTATCGTGATTAAAAATAGTTCAAAAGATCTATAGCAAAGATGAAAAAAATGAGATGAAAAACAAAACCCTAATCATGCAAAAATAGCTAAATCAACCTGGAGAAGAAATTGTCGTTTGACGTTGTTGTGTGTGTGAGTGGGCACCACCAAGACTTGAGAGGAGTTGGGTTTGTTGTGAGAGTGTTGTGTTCAGTGAGTAAAAGTGAAAAGAGAATGAGAGGAAATGTGTTAAAATTTGGAATGGGTTGGACCGAATTGTGTATGATAAATACCTAACCCAACATCAAAAATTGTAAAATAACATTCGAACAGATAAGTTGTCAAATACCTAACCCCGAACCCACCCGCGTTTACCCTCTTGTACTCTATATTTTTACCAATTAGACCCAAGTGACACAGTGCCCAATCCATTTCACCTATTGTGAGCCGGGCTATAATGGATGGATTCTATTTTTTGTCCAACACTAATTGTGATGTTATACCCATAATAGTTATCATTTTGTATATTTTAATGACACCTATTAATTTTTTATACCTACAACTTAGTTCTACCACTTAGTGACATTTTTTTATCAATAAAAATTTAATATTTTATTCTAAAATAAAAATTAAATTACAAATAAAATACAAAATAAATTAAATATATTTATAAATTAATTGAAATAAAATTTCAATTGTATCGAAAGTTAACTCGAAATCTTACAAGCATATCAAATTACACAATAATTAAAAATAAAAACATAAAAATAACACATAAATTATCGGATTAATTTTATTTGAGTTAAAAAAATATAAATAAAATTGAAACAAATCAATCCATATAAATTTGATTGGTTTTATTCGTTATATTTGTACTAATTTTGACCGGTTGGTGACGAACACGTTCAACTTTTGTATTTGTAAGTAAATTGACGTATATATTAAATATAAGAAGAAAAATTAATAGTGACGTTATTAGAGTTAATAATTCAGAACTTTTGAATCACAAATTTTGAATATTTATATAATTTTCTTATGGATGTTAGAAAATTTTAGTGGATCTAATATTTTTGTTTTAAATTTTGATTAATCACATTACTTTAGTTTATTATCTATACATTGTTTAGTAGTTGTTTTTAAATTAAAATAAAATTAAAATTATTGTTACAACTAAATATTTTAGATAACCATTGATTAATAGAATTTAAATGTTACACTGTATAGTGTATAATATAATCAATATATGGTTATTAATATAAAGTTCTCAAAATTTCATTCAACAA
>JBBPBR010000008.1:12022035-12033496 GCA_037974775.1 Cicer pinnatifidum
CACTCTCAATTATGCTGCAATGTCACATAATCTAAAGACATTATTTGCATTATTTTGAAAAGTTATTTTTTATGGAAACTTTGACATAGTAGTATAGTCTCAATTAATTTTATATATTTGATTTATAAAAATAATATTAGAGTTTTATAAATAAACATAAGAAAAATAAAACGTTTTCTATATGCTTTTATTCGCATTCTGCATAATGTAATCAATGATAATTTATTTCCTCATATATAAATCAATTTAGATTAATAATATATTAATTGGGTCTCACTATGGACTAGAAAGCTCCATATCTTCTTTTGTCACTGAATTTTTAAGAATGATAACTAAGGCGTGTGTAAAATAGAGTATTAATTAAAATCAACAACATATTTGAATATATTTTACATTTGTTTGTTCTATATATATCCTCATCAATCATAAAACTATCTGTTTATTTGTTGTAATTCTTTGATTTTTTTAATTAGTTAAATAGGTTTTTTGTATAGGCTTATCATAATTTATATTATTATTATTATTATTATTATTATTATTATTATTATTATTTTTTATAGTGGAGACAATCTTAGAGTTAGGTTAATACATTTTGTACTATTTGTTGGCCATATAGTACAAACTCGTACGATAATTTATTATTGTACCAACTAAACTAACCTTAGGACTTTAACCCTTTAAGATTCCTAATTCGTTACAAAGAACCTTCATATAAATTTGTTAACTATGGTAATTGACATTCTACTTATTTATCAATTAGAGAAATGAAAATTCCCGAACATCGCAAGTGGATGGTTAATAGGATGGGTCCTAATCAAAGAAGAGTAACATATGATCATATGGCTGGTGTTTTCGAGTTCGCGCAATTTTCTTGTGCCCAAGAAAAATTCAAAAAAGAAGGAAAGTTGAGATGCCCGTGTAAAATATGTAAGTGTAAGAAACATCAGTTAGTTGGCGATGTCATGGGACACCTTTGTATGAAGGGATTTATGGATGGTTACTATTATTGGACTAACCATGGTGAAAAAATGCCTCCAATTCCGCCAGTAGTTTCAAACAACTATTACACATGTAGTGGGGTTCAGGAAGACTTCAATGACTTTGAGAAAATGGTAATAGATGCAGCTGGACCGTCTCTTGGTACATATATTGAGCAACAAACAGTTGACTGTGGAGACCAAATTAAGGAAGATCCTAACCCAAATTAAGTATCAAGTCAGACCAAATTAATGGTTGTGAAAATTATTCTGAACTTTCTGCTGCAATACAAGCTTTAAGTATCAAGTCAGACTTCAATATCTCTGGGACTTGCTTTAATCAATGGATGGATTTTATGGGAAAGGCGTTGCCAAATGACAATCGAATGCCTGAAAATTTCTATCGTGCAAAGAAATCAGTGGAAAAGCTTGGATTGGGTTGCATAAAGATTCATTGTTGCCCAAATGGATGTATGATATATTACTTTCCTGATGATAAAAATCTTCGTAGTTGCAAAATTTATGGTGAAGATCGTTACAAAAGCGTCATTAGAAATGGTAAGGTTAGAGAAGTTCCTTTAAAAAAGATGTGGTATTTCCCTATTATCCCAAGACTTCAACGACTTTTTTCTTCAATTCAAACTGCAAGCCAAATGAGGTGGCATCGTGAGAATATAAGAGATCCAGGCTATTTATCGCATCCATCTGATGGAGAGGCATGGAAGCATTTTGATGAAAGATATCCCGAATTTTCAATGGACCCTCGAAATGTGAGGCTATGATTGTGTGCTGATGGATTTGCACCATTCGATAAAACAGGTAGGACATATTCATGTTGGCCAATAATTCTTACTCCTTACAATCTTCCACCTTAGATGTGCATAAGAAGAGAGTTCTTATTCTTAACCATTATAGTTCCTGGCCCTTCTAATCCAAAAGGGAAGATTGATGTGTACATGCAGCCACTTATAGATGACCTTAAACTTTTGTGGAATTCTGGTGTGATGACTTATGATGTCTCACTACAACAGAATTTTATCATGAAGGCTTGTTTATTATGGACAATTAATGACTTCCCTGCATATGGGATGTTGTCTAGCTGGATGACAATGAGAAAACTAGCTTATCCAATATGCCTGGAGAATACAAAAGCATTCCCCCTTCAACATAGTCGAAAAACTACATTTTTAGACTGTCATCGACAATTCTTGCCCTTTGATCATTGCTACAGAAGGAATAAGAATTCTTTTAGAAAGAGGAAAGATGAGACAACATTGTCCCCACAAAGGTTGACAAATGAAGAAATATGGGAAAGAGTCAAACATTTACCAAGCATAATTGGACCTCCATATGATAATTTGTCGGGGTATGGAGTTTCTCACAACTAGACCAAAAAATGCATCTTTTGGGAGTTACCGTATTGGAAAGCAAATCTTCTCCCACATAATCTAGATGTCATGCATATTGAGAGAAATATGTTTCTCAATATATTGTATACAATAATGGACACCAAGGGCAAGACGAAGGACACTTTTAATGCTATACTTGACTTGGCAGATATTTGTAGAAGGAAATATTTAGAGCTACAAGATGGTGGAGGGGGAAAGCTTAAAAATCCTAAAGCAATTACACATTAACAAAACAACAAAGATTATTTGTTGCGAGTGGGTAAAAAAAACTAAAGTTACCAGATGGGTATGCCTCTACCTTGTATAGATGTGTTGATATGCGAGAAGTAAAGTTATTTGGAATGAAAAGTCATGATTGCCATGTGTTCTTGCAACGCTTGCTCCCAATTGCATTCAAAGCTTTACCAAAACCAATTTGGAACACACTTACAGAGTTTAGTCAATTCTTTAGAGAGCTTACTTCACTTTTACTAAAAGAGGATAATATACATGTAATGGAGCAAAATATTCCAATTATTTTGTGTAAGCTTGAACAAATATTCCCCCTAGTTTCTTTGTCTCTATGGAGCATCTTCCAATTCATTTGCCGTTTGAAGCTAGGGTTGGTGGTCCTGTGCAATACCGATGGATGTATCCTTTTGAAAGGTTGGGTCATCTATAAAAAAAATTAATTAATTATCATGCAATACTTATTGTATTAATTTCTTCAAATATTTTTATTAGGTTTATTCGGACCTTAAAAGACAAAGTCACCAACACAGCTGCTGTTGAGGGCTCTATTTGTAAAGCATACTTAGTGGAGGAGACCTCTACATTTGCATCGTACTATTATCCACCTCATGTTCTATGTAGGAGGACAAGAGTTCCACGGAATGATGATGGAGGTGAAGGTTGTTTTGTTGCACAACCCCTATCTATATTTAATTATCCCGGACGTCCTTCTGGAAAATGCACCTCATGTTTCTTAGAAGAAAGAGAAATGAAAGCTGCACAATTATATGTTCTTCTTAACGGTCTAGAAGTTGAGCCATTTTTGTCGTAAGCACTTTTATATGTTACTCTTTCAGTTACTGATTTCTTTCTAGCATGTATACAAATTTGCTAAAAGAACTTGGTGTAAGCGACTCAGAAGTTGACTAGGAGATCTCTAAGTAACTTTAATTTGGATAAGATCGACACCTGGAAATAAGTAACTTTAATTTTATAAATGTAGTTTTATAGATGCATGTATTAAATTGCCTCTAACATAGTTATTTTTCTTATACTTTTCGCTTTGAACCAGAATCCAAAGTGAGAGGTGTTACCACAAAAATATTCAAGGAAAATTTTGGAGGGGCGTGGTCATGTTGGAGTAGTGTGGATGACAACACAATGTGTGCTTGGTTAGAGGACTTTAAGGTATTTGTGTAATTTCTGATTAGTGCAATTTAGGCCACCACCACTTATTCTATTATAGTGCAATTTCTGATTTATTTATTTATTTATATTCATGGTTATAAGACAATTCTAACTTCCTATAATGATTATGTGTTTTGGATTACGACTTTTTCAAAATCATATTTCTTGAGATGTTTAGTTATTTTAATATCTTTTGGATTTGTTCTTTATGTTTTAATTTAATACTAAAGATCTCTTTTTAATAGGCAAAATACAATGGCTTGAGAAAGATGAAGCAAATATTAAAAAAAGCTTTAACAGTAGGGGATCTTTGGCCCTAAAAAATGCTTTGTTTAAGGTGCGTAATGGTGAGGATACATGTGATTGGATTGGGGAAGAAAATTTGGAACAATTAAAAGCTCAATGGCAAGCTGAGACATGGCAAAAAATTTCTATGATTAATAAGAAAAATAGGCAATCTCAAGTTGGACACAATGTGCATAGTGGAGGATCCATAACTGCGAGATAACATGTCAAAAAAATGGTTAGTAATCATATTTATACTAACATAATCTAATTGTTCGAGTGACAATTTAATCATATTTATACTAACATAATGATTGTTGGTTACTTTTTTAGAGGGTGGAATTGAATAGAGAACCAACCAATTTTGAGGTTTACGAGCGACTTCACAGGCCAAAAGGGAAACCAAATGAGTGGTTTAATGAAAAACAGGCTAAGATAGTTGTATGTATACACCATCCTTAAAGTAATGTCTTTACCAAATATAAATATAGATATAGATATATATGTACTAATGGTAACTCTTTTTTTAGGAAATGTACCAAACTCTAATGTTTGAGAAACAATCTCATAATGGCGAGGGTAGTAGCCAACTGTCTGATAATAGTATATACATGGAAGTTGTTGAAGGCATTAACAAGAAAGGACACATATTTGGATTAGGATCTCAAGCTGCAACAATCAAAGCATTCATAAAATCATCGTCTACAGTTTGTGATGTATCATCAGAAAAAGTTGCTGCTATAGAAGCTAAGATTGAAGCTTTAACGATTGAACTTGAACAAAAGAATCTTGAACAAGAAATTATTAAAAAAAAGATGATGCATTGGGAGCGGATGTTTGAGAATATTATGCCTCACTGTAATCAAAATTCTACACTTCAACCGGAAGGAGAAGGTGATAATGAAAATGAAGAGATGGGTGATGATATGGATGATAACCTTATGCACTGATTACTTCCATTTAGATATTTTGTTAAATCAAATATTATTTGTTATATTTTGAACAAATTGAAAGATTGATTGCATATGGTGTATTGTTAATGTTTTTTGTGTGAAAGAGTTATATGAACTTTTATGACATTGTTGTTAAATTGGTGTTGATCTAAATATAATTTTTGTGAGAATCTAGTGTATATGGAATTTAATATTAAAAAATTGATACTTAAATATTCAGGTAGAAAATAATTATAATATTTTGGGAGATTAATAAAAAAATTGGAATATATTAGAGACGAAATATGCATTTGTCTCCATAGAGACGGAATGCGATAAGCTAGAGACGGACTAAATTAAATCCTATTGGAGACGATAATGATATATCCCTATCTGATAGAGACGGACATACTCCGTCTTTGATTAGAGACCAATGATAAAAATCTGTCTCTAACATCTTAGAGACGCGAAAACCAACCACGGAAACATGTTCGTATCCAAATCCGTCTTTATACTGTTTAGCGACCGAATTTGTTAAATTTAGAGACAAATTATATCCGTCTCCATTTTCTTTTTTTCTAGTAGTGTGTGTGAATGAAACTTTAAGCAACTTTGGATCTATTATAATTAGTTTTGAAGTGTCTATATTTTGAAAGTCTGTCAACAACCACAAAAATGACAGTGTAAGCATTGGATGAAGGCAATCCAATTATGAAGTCCATTGATAAATCTTTCCAAATTTGTTGTGGAATAGGTAATGGCTGTAGTAACCTTGTTGGCAAGGCAGTAGAATGTTTTGTTTGTCAAAAATTTAAGCCTTTTGAAATGAACTCCTTGATGTCATTTGCCAAAATAGGCCAAAAGAATTGAGAGGCTATGTGAGAATTGAGAAGGATCATTGTTCACAGTTGCACATATCATTGAGATAAGTTAAGGATTTTTCATAGACATAGCCAACCAGAAGGAAACAGATAGACTATCAGTTGTTATGTTGTCAACATCAGGTTTGAATTCAATAGTAAAATTATAGCCAAGGAATTTGTGAAGCTAATGTTGTTGCTCTAGGGTTTAAATTGACTGATTAGTGTGAGATTTAAGGTTGTGTTGATAAGTTTTGATAACAAACGTATGGCCAGTGAGATAATGATGAAATTTTGCCAAAGCTTCGGTGAAGGCATACAACTCTCGCACATAAGCGACAACTCTAATGCCCAAACCTGATGCATCTGTGTCCAAGGTGAAGGGTTATCGAAAATTTGACAAAGTCAAAGCGGGGGCTTGTGTGATGGCTTGTTTGAGCTTATTAAAAACATCAGTAGTAGCAATTGGTGTCCAAATAAAAGTCTATTTCTTTAACAATTCTGTCAATGGTGAAACAATAGCAAGATAATTGCGAATAAATCGCTTGTGGTAGCCAGATAACCATAAAACCCATGAAGTTGTTTGTGTGAAGTAGGGACTTCCCATTTCAATACAGCTTGAATTTTTTATTTATCCATCTCAACCCCTTGACTAGAGATGGTTTGACTAGACAATCCACTAAGGTGAGACCAAAATAACATTTGGAGAACTTGGCAAACAATTCATATTGTTGCAGTAATCCTAACACAACTTCCAAATGTTCAAGGTGGGAAGACCAAGAGGGGTTGTACACAAGTATATCATCAAAAATACCCAGCACAAACTTGCATAATTGGTCGCAAAAATAGAGTTCATAAGACTTTAAAAAGAAGTTAGGGCGTTGGTTAAAACAAAAGGCATGACTAGCCATTCATACAAACCTTGATGAGTTCTAAAATTAGTTTTATGTCAATCCTCCAGATGGACTAGGATTTGGTTATACCAAGAGCACAAATCCAACTTAAAAAATTAAGCAACTCCAAACAATTTGTCTAACCGTTCATCCACGATGGATATGGGAAAACTATCCATGATTGTAGTCGCATTTAATGCATGATAATATGTGCAAAAGCGTCAAGATCTGTCATTCTTTTTAATTCACAAAACCGATGAGGAAAATGGACAAGTTTTGGGTTGAATAATTCCTTGCTTCAACATTTCAGACGCCATCTTTTCAATCTCAGCCTTCTGATTGTGTCGATAACGATAAAGTTTGACCTTCACAAAGTTACTCCCATCAATAGAATTAGTATATGAAGACCACGAATGCGATGAAATTGGGATTATCTTGGTTATGGGACTTAATTACCTCTAAGAATGGTGAATTGGTTGTTGAGGTAGAATTTAATAGACAACGCATCATAATCCGCAATATGAGAACCCAAAGTCTTGAGCCAAGGCGCGCCTAAAACCAAATCAGCACCAATAATTGGTAGCAGATACACCAGAAGGTGAAGAAGTTGTCAAGGTACTACCGTTGCCCACAAAAACTTGAAATTGAGGAGCTTTGTGGATTGTTAGTTTCATGCATTGAGCAATACGTGGTTGGAGAAAGTTATCAGAACTACCACTATCAAGTAAAACTTATATTTGGATGCCTTGAATTTGACCTTGGAAACAAAATATGCCAGCATTATATGCCCCTTTGAGAGCATTAAATGAGAGATGGTGCTCTGACTCAAGGACGACGAGTAATGGATCATAATATGGAGGATCTATTTCTGACTCTGGTGGATCTGAATCATCGGCTTGCAACAAGAGGTAATGTTTATTAGGACAATTATGGATATGGGAAAACTTTTCATCACAATAGAAACATTGTTCTTTGTCTTACCGGAGTTGAATCTCAGCGCCGTGATACTACGAATGGGACGAGCTCAAGAAGTTGGAGGTTAATTTTGGGAACAGGTTGAAGGAGTGGGTAAGAGGGCGTTTGTGGGTCGAGTAAGGGAGTGTAGGCTGGGATTTGAGAAGTATTTTGCGGGTTGAGGGATGAGCTTAGTAAGTGGGGTGTATTATTCCTCAAAGAGTTTGGCTAGGGATAGGGATTTGGATAATGAGATAGGGTTTTAGGCTATAAAATCATGAAGATGATGAGGCTTAAACCCACTCACAAAACAATCAAAAGTTGCATCTGGTGAGAGACCTTGGGAGCAATTAACAAGTGTGATGAAGGTGGAATAATATTCAGAGACGATGGTGGTTTGGGTTAATTTGAAAAAGGTGGCTATGATAGATTCATATGGCGACGATCCATATTCAAATTCCAAAGCATGAGATCAAGCTACCCAAGATCTAAAAGGATTGTTACGAATAATCATTTGATACCAAGGCACCACATCCATGTCCAAATGCACTACTGCTATGGTGAGCCGGTGGTTATTCGACGTAGAGTAATAATCGAAAAATTTATCAGCTTCAAAAATCCAATTTAAAACCTCAATGTCGTCAAATATGGAAAAATCAAGCCTCACATTGCACACCTGGAAAGGTTGTCGTCGCAATAAGCCATCGGAGTTCAAGCTACCATTTAAAACGGAAAAGAAGCTGGAAACTGCCAAGTTGTGCCTTGATCCACTCAAGTCGCGTCATACCAACATGAGAATGTTGCATGTAGTTGTTATGACGTGCATCAGTATCCTCCATCATCTTCTGCATCATTGATTGCAGCTTCCAAACCTTTCATATAAGTATTTTTCACCATGGCAAGGTTAATGAAAGCACCACATGTAACAGTGGTAAAGCTATGCAAGTAGAAAAGTTCACAAAGATCTCTTCCCTATAATAAGAACAAGTACATATGAAGAATCTAAGGAATACTAGATTGAATATGATTGCTCAAAATGAAAAAGTATAAGTTTATTGCAATAGAAAGACAAAGAAATTCATTCACAAGGAATTCCACTAGGTAAGGGGAAGACTTGTATCAAACTCTACACACCAATCATTCCTTGATTCCCTCAATATTTACTGACAAAAGGAATATTTTTTGTTAGGAATTCTCTCTCTTTTGCTCCTCCTTGGCTCCATGATGCAAAGATCATTCACCATGTGTCCTTGATTACCTATTTTTTTGGTCCTTTTCCTTCGGCATCCACATGTTACAAGCTCCATGTATTATCCTTAATCGTCAAAGATGTATATGCCTTAAACACTTATCGGTAACTCCAAATCGGTATAAATTACAATTGAAACAAACATATATTCAATCTATTGAAAATCTATATAAAAAAATATGATTGAAAATAGCAATGAATTAATGAACAAATAATAAAAATTGCAAAAACAAATGAGTAGAATGATAGATTTGTTAAGTATAATTTGAAATTTAGACAAATATAAAATTATTTAAATAAGTCATAATATCTATTAAAAAAATTTAGAACTATATTAAATATAAAAAATATTTAGGTGTGTGTATTAATTAGAAAGGTCCTAGAAGTAGGTCTAGAGTTCTCATATTGTACCTATAAATATCATCTTGTACTTAACCTTTGAAACCAAGCAAGTAAGTTTTCTCTTAGAAATTCCTTTCTTCCTCTAACAAAGTGGTATCTAGAGCTTGATTGAGAAAGTTGTTGTGCAAATTAAATTAATAGATGGCAACTCATGCCTACACTAATTTCCATTTACAAAAGAGAATTATGAAAAATTGGGTTTACACATGAAAGTTTTGCTTGGATTTCAATGTGTTTTGGGAGATTGTTGGGATATGTTATGAGAAATCACGAGATGAAGAAAATTTGTCTCAAAATAAGAAGGCATCATTGTCAAAGACGAAGGTGAAAGATCAACTTTCTCTCACCTTTATCTATCAAAGTTTACATATTTGTATATATGTTTGACAAAGTTTTTGATGCTACTACCTCAAAGGAAGATTGAGATATTTTGAAAAAATCACTTCTAAGGCATTAACAAAGTGAAGAAGATAAAACTTCAATCTATAAGGGAGATTTTGAAGCTTTGAAAATGAAGGATTTTGAATGAATTTCAGGTTATTGCTTAAGGGTGAATGCAATTGTTAATCAAATGAACAAATATGGAGACAAAATAGACGATGTTTGTGTAGTAGATGATTATTTTTGTTCCTTGACTCATGACTCATAAATTCGATTATGTGGTGTGTGTTATTGAGGAGTCAAAAGATCTTAACTCAATGTCTATTGAGAGTTAGATGATTTTTTACAAACTCAAGAAGAAAGAATGAAGAAAAGACAAAAAGAACCATTAGAGCAAGTTCTCAAGACTAAACTTCATTGAAGGATGTTGGAGGAAGAGGAAGATATTTTGGCATTATCAAAGTAAATTGAGGTATAAAAAATCTAAAGTTGACTGCTCTAATTGTCGTAAATTTAGTCATTTCTTTTAGGAATGTAATAGTGCTTCTAATCAATAAAAATTTAATTTTGTTAATGAAGATGAAGAATTTACTTTGTTGGTAACTCTCGACAAAAAAGATAAGGATACTAATAGTTCATGATATTTGGACAATGATAAAAGTAATCATGCGTACGAATGCTAGGAGAATTTGTGGAGCATCATGAGAAGGTGAATGAAAATGTGTCAATTGAAGACTCAACAAATGTGCAAATTGAAGGGAAAGAAGAAGACCAAAAGATAAAGACACTCATTCAAGATGCAACTCCACCATCTCCTTCATCTATTTCTCAAGAAGAAAGTTGAAGCGAAAAACTAGAGAAAATGATAGACAAGAATGACATTTATGAAATGACTAATGAAATTACTTTTCACTTTGAAGAGTTATAGTGTCTTTTAGTAGATAGTGAACCATCATGTATTGATGAATCTATAAAAGGCAAAAGACAACAAGTCATGAATGAAGAGATTGAATCTATTATGAAGAACAACTTTTGGGAATTACCAACTATAAAAAAGAATATTAATGGAGCGACGGAAAAATTCAAAGAATGACTCGTTATCAAAGGATACAAACAAATACTAGGAGTTGACTATGAATATTTTTATTATTAATTTAGTGTAAGATACGTTATTTTTTTTTAAAGCCAAACAAAGATTTCATTTCATTAACTATATAAAGGATGGCATAAGATAATATAATACACAATTTAGTTTGTTTACATGAAGTCAAATAGCCCCAAAACAACAAGCAGTCTGCTATACACTAACAGCAAACAAATGAATTTGCTATAATTACTTTGATAAATAAAAATTTCCTCCTCTTCAATACTTTTGTTTCCAAAAAAAATAATAAACGAAAATAATTAATTATAATTTATTCTCTTATATTGACTTTTTAGTGATTGAAATAGAATCTTGTTTTGTTTGTCATAAAATATTCAAGCAATTAAATAAAATATTTTGTTTTATTTTGTTTCTTTAACCTGTTTTAAAATATAGAAAATATCAATAAGTGTAATAATAATCATTTATATTGAAAGTTGTATATTTAATTTTTATAAAATTCAAAAGTTATTTTTTTATAATATCACTATTTTTTTTTTTAAATTTCAAAATACCTCATTTTAAAAGAGTACCATAATACCTTATTTTTTGGGCAAAAACATAATCTTATTTTTCT
>JBBPBR010000008.1:12068528-12094083 GCA_037974775.1 Cicer pinnatifidum
TTTTTTGCCTTTTTTTTTTTGCCTTTATTACATTATTTATTTGTTGCATTTATTTTTGCCTTTATTACATTATTACATTTTGAAAGTTTAAACATTCGAATATGTCTTTCGAAATTTTAATGCAATGTCAAATATTCGAGGCATTGTTTTACTTCGAAACTTTAGTGCAAGGCCAAACTTTCGAAACTTTAGTGCAAGGCCAAATATGTCTTTCGAAACTTTAGTTCAAGACCAAACTTTCGAGGCATACTTTTTCTTCGAAACTCTAGTGCAAGGTCAAATATTAGGCATTGTTTTACTTCGAAACTTTCAAATGCAACTAAACTTTCGAATAATGTCTATTTCGAAACTTTGGTGTTTATCCAAATTTTTGAAAATGTGTATTTTTTGTAAGAAATTACATTTCGAAGGTTTTAAAAAAACAAAAATTTCGAAAAACTTACTTTCGAGAAACTTACAGAGGGTATAATGATCTTTAAAAAATATTGGGGGGTGGCAGGTCAAATTGGGGGGGTGCCTGGTACAATTCTCGAAGATTAATCATCCACAACAAAGCCCATTCTCAGGTTCAAGAGCGAGAAGGCGTGTGGGCCCACATCATAAGCCCAAATTACTTTATTTTTTTGATACAAATCAAGCGTATAATAATTTAGAGATACTTATATTTTTTTGGAATTTTTGGACATCTCCACATAATTTTGAACCTTAATCAATTGAATTTACTTTTGTTTTGATAACAATCATCACATCTCTTTATGTATAATTATTTAAACAAAATATAATGTAGATGTTATAATATCTTTAAATAAGATTATCTGATACAATTAAACTATAATTTTGTACTCATTATGAAATTAAAATATATTTCAGTATTATATTGAAGTAGCAATGTTAGCCACAAGAAAGAAGGGTATGAATTGTGACCTTTTTAAATTTATGATTCTTGTGCTTAACTTAAATTAACTCAAGATCAATCTTGGTTAAAACAAAATGTTTAGTTTGTAATGAAGTGTATTTTGTGTATGCAAATAACTATAGATAAATGATAGAAAAACCACACACAAAAAGTATATTGATTCACCAAACTCGAGCTAGTCGAGTCCTCACAACCGTGAGATTTTCACTATGTGATTCAAAACCAGAATGTTCTCTTTCACACCCTTTCTCTTGATCACACCTTTATCAATTACAATCTTCACCTTTCAACCTATAAATGATTTTTACAATCACCTTTCAGCCTTCAAAGGTTTTTTTACAAATACACTCAATCTAACATAAACGGTAGATTTTAGTTACAAATGATGTGTATAATAAAAATGTTTGGGATCTTGAAACTTCTCAACATTTGTTTGAGATAAATGAAATGTAAACTATGTAAATAATGATCCACAAGTATAGTGAAGAAAGATGGAGTTTGCTCGAAGAGTTTTTGACTTGTTCTTACTTGAACGAGTGTTGGTAAATTTGTATATTGAACTCTTACTTTCATCTTCCAATTGATCTTAAATTTATAGATGATAAAAGGGTTTGAGTATTCAGTTTAAACTGAATATAGTCGTTGGACACACTTCCCAAATGTTAGATATATTTTAAAGCAATTAAACATGTGTTTATATTGTTGTCCAAAATGTTCTTAATAATCGAATAACGTTCTTGCTTCTGGGTTTGATCGACAACGTGAATGAGTGAGTGAATAAGCTGTGAAATGTCAGTTGGTATTGTTTCAAATCAGAATTATGCAGAGCTTTCTACAAAATAATATAAGTACGATGTACTTGTGTCTTGATACTCTTTGAGTAGTCTTGATACTCTTTATATTATCGTTTAGTTTGAGAATATTTGACAACTGTTAGATGTCATGCTTTTCTCTGTTTCATGTGCAGGATGCTCAAAGGTACAGTTGCAGTGTCCGATCAAGTTTGTCATGGTTGTACTTGTTGCTTTATCAATCTAGAGATTGATCTTGCTTGTTTGACCATGATGCATAACTTTTGCGTTTCTTTAAGCTGTTTTGGAATGAATCTTTCTGATACGATATTGTATACATCTGGTAACTTTGTATAGAATGGTTTATTTACAAATCAAAGTCGAGCTTTAGCTTATTTCCTTTTTAATAACAAGAATATTCTTGGTTTGATGAAAATGAAGGCTGCGAAGAACGATCTTCGTTTTTCCAGAATTATATTTTTATTAACTAGAATGTTATTCGATTATTATAATGATCTTGCTTCTTCCAACATGAATTTGTGTTGAATTTCCAATTTAATTAAGACACCATTTGTATTGATTTATAACATGGTGTGATCATTGATTGTTGTATGAATGTATTTGATCATCTTCTTCGTGAAAATGCTATCTTGAAGATGTAATACTCATTCTCTTGAATGATTGATATATGATATATTCTTTTTTAGATTTTTTCATTATTGAGTAGATACATATGTACTTTGATGATATGAATGGTTTCTTGATTATTCACTTTTATAATTCATGTTCTTAAAATAAAACTCAGGTGAAATCATTAGTAGATCATTATTCATAAAACTTAATCATTTATTTCATAAGATTTGTTTTCATTAAAATATATATCAAAAATATTTTTTCCTCATCATATATCTGATCATAAATATAGATTACACTTGTAATTAAATGTGTGTTACAATTTTGAGATGAAAATAATTTATTATTAATTATAAATGCCTATTAGAATAATTAAACCTATAAAGCATATTGATCCATTAACATGATTATTATTTTTTCTTTCGAAATAGTTAATATTAATAATTATTTGTTAATTTTATTAGAGAGAAGCTGAATCCATGATATCTTTATCGGTTCAACTCCAACAAAATGTCAAACCATTTTATGACTCATCATATTTTCAATATCTATATATATATAAAAAAAATCTTTGTAAAGAACAATATATTATATATTTACAAATGACTCAGTCATATTATATATTTAAAAACAATTACTACACATATAAAATATCAATAAATAACTGAATTTAAATAAGTAATAACAACTTATTTTTAACTTCACAATTATAACATATATTTACATACAAGTCTACTATATATTTATAATCAAATAGAATAATAAAATATATTTTAATTTCATAATAAATATAAAATTTATGAATTACAAATATAATTGTATCATATAATCTTATTTAAGGATATTTTTCCATTTATATTTTATTTATTTTAAAATAATTACACACAAGGAGAGGTGATAGTTATTATAATTTAAAAAAAAATTAATTCAATTAATTAAGGTTCAAAATTATATGGTCAAAATAGGTATCGATTACAAACATTACAAATACATCAATTGATATAAGCACTACGCGAAAAATGGTATTGTACAACGCTTTTTTTAAGCCATTTACAGCGCTTTTTCAAAAAAAAAAAGCGTTGTGGAATCGAGCGCTGTAAAAGATACAACAGCTCTTTTAAAAAAGCGCTATAAATCATGTAAATATAACGCGCGCTTGTTATGCACATTTTACAGCGCTTTTTTAAAAAAGCGCTGTAAAATGCACATTTATTCCAATCGATTTGCCAATCGACTTGATTTGTCCCAGTAACTCAGATATTTAGTTCAAGTCGATGTGCCAATTGATTATGCAATATGTGCCTTTTACATCACTTTTTAAAAAAAGCGCTGTAAAATGCAGACCCATAATTCATATATTTGGTGTGCCTTTTACAATGCTTTTTAAAAAAAGCGCTGTAAAATGTCCATCCAATACACATTTTACAGCGCTTTTTCAAAAAAGCGCTGTAAAATGTGGCTTTTTAGCTTTTTATGGCATTTTCTTTAGAAAGCGTTGTCTTTTATCTTTTTATCCAAAATTATTTTGATCTATTTCACACAACACAACCAGAATCAGTTCACACAACACAACCAGTTCACACAACACAACCAAATACATATATATAACCCTGTAACACTATAATTTACAACCTAATTAACTACATTTAGATACATATATATAACCTAATTTACAACCTAATTAACTACATATACATTGAACCTAATTTATAATCTAATTAACTACATATTCATATATTGTCCTATGATCATATACATATAATAACTAATAGAATATACAGAATATGCACAAGCTACCATATAATATTCAGATCCCTTGCCCAACAGCATGCTATTTCCCAGAAAATCAAATAATTTTCATATCAAGCACATACTTACACTAGTCTTCCTTTAATTCCATTAGATCTTCCTGAGAATATGATGAACTAGAATTGTCAAAGTATTGCAATATAAAAATTGAACATATTATATTAAGTTAGTATCAAATATATAGATAATTTATATATGAAAATCATATAATGAAAATACCATACCGACAGTCGATGAATCTCAATACGTAGTACCCACAGTCGATGTTGTTTGTTTGACGAGGGCACTTTATTGAGATCCATGTAATGTTATTAGACTTTTGCTTCGACACTGTAGCATCTCTTTGAGCTCGAAAAACTTTTAAGGCACTATCGAATGAATAAATGTGATTATTATAGCATTAACAAACACATTATTTATATATATATATGTAAGAAATAAATGAATATTACTTACGTGTCGAGCATAGTCTTTATTTCAGAGTGATTGTTGTAATTGTCATGCACGGGATCCAAATAGTATATAACTTCAGAGACCGCATTGATTGCAAATAGCACCCAATGTGCCCTACAACAACAAAAAATTGGTTAAGCAATTTTGTTTATACACAACTAATAAATTAAATTCTCATCAATTAAAAAAGATAAAATTATGTACCCTGGATTATATGGTGCGAAGAACAATTTATCATTTTCTATATTTCCTAAAAACATATCTACAATGTATTTCTTTACATTGTCTGGACCGAGTTTCCACATCGACATCTAATGCGGAGACAAGAATGAGTATTTATTTGACAATTTCCTAGTGCACACGACCTTCTCATACAAAAACCTTCAATGAAAATTTTAAACTAGATTAATTACCAATAAATTTAATTAATTACCAATAAATGCAATTAAAAATATTTTTTACCTTATGTACAAGCTCATTACAGTAGCACTGAGCTCCTTATGTTCGAGAAGTTCGTATATGTGCTCCTTTTCGAGATATTCAACATACTCATCTCCGAATATATCTTTATTCATGTGTACGATGCGCGAATCGTCGCTGCTGCCCATGTTCCTTTTTATTTGGATGTCAAGACACGCCCCGTATTTACCAAGGTATGGCTGACTTTTATTAGGAGCAGCAGCAGCAGCGATCGATTTTCCCCGATCTAGTTTTTTTCTTGCTGCAAGTTTGGCAGCTTTATTACCCTCCGACCTTTGTGATTTGGCAGCTTTATTAACCTCCAATATTGGAGGTTTGCTGGCTCTTTTTGGCTGTACGGGTGTTTTATTTAATTGAATCTACAAAAATGAGGTTAAATGTTAGTTTATTGAATCTGAAAAAATGACAAAACTTAGGGAATAAATGTGACAAACCTTTTCGGGAGATGTAACTGATTTGTTTATGGGAATCTTTTTTTCGAGGGCAACAAGGTGGGTGGGCCATGCCACGTAACTACCAATAGCGTCGCCCAGTAACTGCATATCTCCATCGTTGTCCGGTATCGGCAACGGTGCAGTTGGTTCGAAAGCAACAACAAGCGATACTTTGACATGGCCCGTAGGGATCGGAGTATTGTGCAATACTTCTCCTGAAGTATTGTACAATTTTCCTTTTCCCACCTTCCGATGAGTAGGCGAGGACAAGTATAGGACACATGGAGTGACACCCTAAATCAATAGTTAAAACATAAGTACAATTAATATATAAGTTTGTTTAATACATAAGTAATTACATAAGCAAGTAAGTAATTAATTACCTCAGGAATACTTTTGAGACCGAGGTTGCAACTCGCAGTTTCACTCTCTATTTCATGTTGGAGCTGATCCGGGAGTTGCTTGTCTTTGTTCGTATTCACTAATTGTGCCACTTGCTCTGTAAGTATTCTGAGTTTCTCTAATACTTCCTCGTTGGAAGGTTTTTGGCGCTTCTCTTGGGAAAAAAGCTTTTGGGAGTTACGCCAAATCCTTTCCCCCTAACTCGACCGGAATACTCAGGGACATTAAACACTTTACCAAGAATGTCCTTGCAAATATCTTTGTTGCCCTCCTGATTTTCAGAACTTTGTTCGATAATCTCCTAAAATACATGTAACATTAAAAAGATAAGTGCAATAGCATTTTTAAAATACAATATTAAAAAGTATTCAAGTGATAAATACAATATTAAAAAATATTAAAGTGATAATATACTTACATAAAGTTCTACTACTTTTTTGACATTTTCATTATCAACCACTCCGTCTTTGTTAACACGCGCTTCCTTCCATAAGATATGACGATCCAAGGGTTGATCGGCTTGGGTGTCTTTTCACTATTCGTTAAGATCATAAACAAAATAATACAAATTAGGTACACGCTATAGTTTATAATACAAATTACTTCATTATATAAAAGTGATGTTTAATTACTTACAAGTTGTTGATCAAGGCGTGCATATCCGATACGTGATTTTTTGTATGGGTGTGTTGGATTGCTTTCCCGTTCGCGATTTGCCTTACTAATATTCTATATAAAAAAATAACAATTGTGTAAAAATTTAAAATACGCTACGAATATGAATAATAAAACACAAATGCTAATAAATTAATCACTTACCACAAACGCGAGGTCAGAACGTTTGGAAACAAATGCACTCCATTCATCGTTTGATATATAATGTTGATATATTTTTGGAGGTTCAGCATTTGTGTTTCATTCTCTATCTTTTAGATAGAAATTTGAGAGATGAGATCTAAATCCACGATGGATCTTCCCAACAACTCTCAAAACATAACTCTTTCGTCCCTCATCAAGAACAAAAGTCGTCTGTAATGAAAAAAATTATAAGAAAAGTATTTCAATGAAAAAAATTATAAATGACAAAAAAGTGGATCAAAAAATTTACTTGAATGTCATTCCATATTATATCTTTGGTATCCTTTAATGCCTTATCACTCCAATCGTCAATCGTAATAGGGATATTTTGACGAACAACGGCCCCAATATAGCTTACAAATATAGAGCTGTTGGGGTCAACTGGCTGACCACTCTCATTCCAGCCAACCTAATAAACTCATATAGTAAGTACATGTTATTAAAAAAAGATAAAAACATACACAGCAAACAGAGTATAGTATAGTATAACCTCAAACTTGGTGCCATTGCTCCTTGCTTTAATCACTTTTTGCATTATAGTTGCACCACGTTTGACTTCATTTTTATAAGTCTTAGTGGTGCCAACTTCTTCATTTTTACATTCTAAATCTTTGTTTGTATCCATTTAACTACAACAAGTTCAACATGCAGTTTAGTATAACATCAACAAGCTCAACATGCATCACGCATTATTATAAACAAGCTCAACATGTATAGTATATCTTAAACAAGCTCAACATGCATTTTAATGATTACAAAAAATTAATAACATCAATACCTGAATAATGGTTCGAAGAAAGTGAAGAAAAGAGGGAACGCAGAAAGTTCACAGAAATATGGTTCACAGAAATACGGTTTGAAGAAATACGTAATGAGGGTTACGTATTTCAATGAAAATATATTGTGTGCAATGGGAGAGATGATCTTGGATGGAAATAAGGTTCAAAATGAAGGAGATGATCGTGGAAATAAGGTTCGTAATGGACGGGATTGTAGGGTTTGCAATGAAGAGAAGAACGATGAAGGTTGAGATGATAGTGAAGTTTACGTAATGAAGAGGAAACTGAAGCGGTTACTGTTATATATAAAACCCTTTTGCAGCGCTTTTTTATAACCCTTTTACAGCGCTTGTTTGAAAAGCGCTCTAAAAGGCATCCTTATTTAATTTTTTTAAAGGCTCTTTTACAACGCTTTTTCCAATAAGCGCTGTAAAAGATCTCATTGTTTTATTATGTTATATAATGTTTTTTAAAAGCCTTTTACAGCGCTTGTTCAAACAAGCGCTGTAAAAGGTCTCTTTATTTTATTTTTAAAAAAGTCTTTTACAACGCTTATTTTAACAAGCGCTGTAATAGATCTCCTTGTTTTATTATGTTATATGAATGTTTTTTTAAAGCCTTTTACAGCGCTTGTTCAAACAAGCGCTGTAAAAGGTCTCTTTATTTTATTTTTAAAAGAGTCTTTTACAGCGCTTATTTTAACAAGCGCTGTAATACACCTCCTTGTTTTATTATGTTATATGAATGTTTTTTTAAAGCCTTTTACAGCGCTTTGCAAATCAATTGGGTAATCGATTTTATATCTCATAGAACAAAGCTTGTACTGAGTCAATCGATTGGCAAACCGATTACTAAAATGTTTTTAATCAGGTCTGTGTTCTGTGATTAAAGAAATTGATTGGCACATCGATTTGAACTAAATATCTGAGTTACTGGGACAAGTCAAGTCGATTGGCAAATTGATTGGAGTAAATGTCTGAGTTACAGGGAGAATTTAACCCATTGCCAAATCGATTATGTCAATGAAAGGGAGTCAACTGAGTAATCGATTGTTTGAACAAAACAAGTATAATCGATTAGTCAATCGATTCTGATATAAACTGAGTATCAGTTCTGATATATGCATTAAAAGAATCGATTAGGAAATCGATTAGTTCATTATACCAACATTTGGTTTATTTTGGTTCAATATTGGATGACATTAAAAACATTGTTATCATTGTTTATTGGATTAAAAACATGTTATCACAATACTTTAGTATAAAACACTCAAATCAAGCTAAATATAAGCAGAAAAAAAATTAATCAGAACTTAGTATAAAACACTCAATTCAAATTACATGCATATTTATCACAATAATTCAGATTACATGCATGGCTTACATAAAACAATTAAACATGTACATTAAGATGCCCTTCTTCTTTTCCTGGTGGGATTCACATTTGTTTGTCCATTTACAATACGAAACGATGGATTAATCCAAATTCCCTCATCATGATCATCTATAAGATATAAACCATCATCAGTTGAATCAATTTCATGTGGTTGTTGTGATGTTGCAAATAAAAGATCATTACCAATATCTTCATCATTATTATTATCATCACTTATTTTATTGGTCGATAGGACACCATACCATTTATCATCAGAAGGATCAGTGATATAAAACACTTGTTGAGCTTGCGACGCTAAAATAAAAGGCTCGTCTTTGTATCCCACCCTATTAAAATCGACAAGCAAGAATCCTGACTCATCAATCCGAACGCCATTATTATTATCGACCAACTTGCAACCAAATATGGGAACACGAAACATTGTGTAGTCTAACTCCCATATGCGCTCGATAACCCCAAAATATAATAGATTTGCATATATTGGGTTTTTGTCTTTTGCACTTGAGACATGCATCGCTTCAGCTACGAGAGTGACTCCACTATTTTGCATAGTGGTCTGATCATCTTGTTCTTTGGTATAAAATGTGTAGCCGTTAATAACATAACCAATGTAAGAAAAGACATGTAAGATCGGACCATTTGCTAGCCACCTCAATCTCTGTGAAATTGATCCGGGGTCTATATCAAATTTTGACTTTATGTGATTTATTAACCATCTTATAAAACTTCGATTGTGCTCTCGAGTTATCCAATTTTGATTCCTATTCATGTTCAAACGAGATAACTGATCCATGTGTATTGTAACATACGGTTGAACCTCATCATCATTGTGCAGAACATACAATTGTGCCTACTCCAATTCTGTCCTTGATATAGTCAGTAGTCTCCTTCCAATTATCCCTTCTCCTGATATTCTTCCCGAATGACGAGACATGGGAAGCCCTATGGATTCAACATTGGACAGATATTCAATACAAAATTCAGCAGCCTCTTCAACAATGTATCGTTCAGCAATACAACCTTCTGATCGACTTCTACTTTTTACGTACCCTTTTAATATTTTCATATATCGTTCTATCGGATACATCCATCTCATATAAGCTGGCCCACAAAGTTGTGTCTCCTTAACCAGATGAACAGTAAGGTGAACCATTATATCAAAAAACGATGGTGGGAAATACATTTCAAGCTCACACAAAGTAACAACAATTTCCCTCTGCAATGTCGGTAATTTCTGAGGGTCGATCACTTTATTATAAATTTCCCTGAAGAAGAAACATAATCTAGTTAAGGCTAGTCGAACTTTTTCAGGTAAAATGGAACGTATACCTATTGGTAGCAAATGCTCCATTAGAATATGACAATCATGGGTCTTCAAACCTTTTAACTTGAGGTCTTTCATACAAACCAAATTTTTAATGTTTGAAGAGTATCCTTCTAGAACTTTAACTTTGTGTAGAAATTTACATAAAACAATTTTTTAATATTTTCATATATCGTTCTATCGGATACATCCATCTCATATAAGCTGGCCCACAAAGTGGTGTCTCCTTAACCAGATGAACAGTAAGGTGAACCATTATATCAAAAAACGATGGTGGGAAATACATTTCAAGCTCACACAATGTAACAAAAATTTCCCTCTGCAATGTCGGTAATTTCTGAGGGTCGATCACTTTATTACAAATTTCTCTGAAGAAGAAACATAATCTAGTTAAGGCTAGTCGAACTTTTTCAGGTAAAATGGAACGTATACCTATTGGTAGCAAATGCTCCATTAGAATATGACAATCATGGGTCTTCAAACCTTTTAACTTGAGGTCTTTCATACAAACCAAATTTTTAATGTTTGAAGAGTATCCTTCTGGAACTTTAACTTCGTGTAGACATTTACATAAAACAATTTTTTCCTTTCTAGATAGAGTATGAGCGGCTGGAGGTAGATATGTGCGATTTCCTTTCTTTACTAGAGCCAATTCATTTCGTATTCCCATATCGACCAAGTCCAATCTTGCGTTGATGCCATCTTTAGACTTTCCTGGAACATTGAGTAACGTACCAATAACACTATCAAATACATTTTTTTCAATATGCATCACATCGAGGAAATGTCTTATATACAATGACTTCCAATATGGCAATTCAAAGAAAATTGACTTTTTCTTCCACCCAGTTTTGACCAGCTCTCCCGCAAAAGGTTTGCCAAATTTATTGGTCAAACCTTGTACTTTTTCAAGTATTTGATATCCAGTCGGTGCTAAAGGAGCTTTACCTTCCTCTGATTTTCCATTGAATGCATTTCTCCACCCACGATACTGATGACTATAAGGTAAAAATCTACGATGTCCAAGAAACACATTATTCTTACAATGTTTCAACCGCATCCAATTTGTACTCTCTTCACATATAGGACATGCACACTGACCTTTAATACTATATCCTGATAAATTACCATATGTTGGAAAATCATTAATTGTGCCGAACAACACAGCCCTCAAATTGAAACATTCTTTCTTATACCCATCATAAACTTCAACACCTGTCTCCCACATACGTTTTAAATCTTCGATTAAAGGAGTTAAGTATACGTCGATATCATTCCTCGGTTGTTTGGGTCCAGAAATTAACAAAGACAACATCATAAACTTACGCTTCATACAAAACCATGGAGGTAGGTTATATATTACCAAAATCACAGGCCACGTGCTATGTGAGATGCTTTGAAGACCATGTGGATTCATTCCATCAGTAGAAAGTGCAAGTCTTAGATTTCTTAACTCTATCCCGAATTCAGGATACTCGTGATCAATTTTTGCCCATTGTGGGGAATCTGCAGGGTGTCGAAACATTCCATCTCTAATTCTTTCATCTGAATGCCATGTAAAGTGTTTTGAATCTTCTTCACTGCGATACATGCGCCTAAATCTTGGTATTATAGGAAAATACCACATGACTTTTGCTGGAGTAGATTCTTTCTTCTTATATCGAGAGACATTGCATTTCGGACACGCCTTAAGTAGTTTATATTCATTTCGAAATAAAATGCAATCGTTAGGACACGCATGAATCCTTTCGTAACTCATGCCAATAGAACACAAAATCCATTTAGCCTCGTAGGTTCGACTGGGAAGTTTATTATCATCTGGAAACATATCTTTTATGAGTGTTAATAATTATGTAAAGCTTTTATCAGACCATCCATTACTCGCTTTTAAGTTGTACAACTTTAATATCGCCGACAGTCTTGTGAATTTAGTACAACCATTATATAATTCTTTCTCTGCATCACTCAACAAACTTTCAAACATTTTAGGACAATCTCGAAGATCTTCTTTAATTGCTTTTGCGATCTCATCAACTCGGTCCGGCTCATATGTATTTGTATCGAAGTCAGTTGAAGCATATGTCGAACTATTCTCAAAATTAACGTTTCCTTTTTTTTTTCTCACCATGTCTTATCCAACATGTGTAGCTTTGATCAATTCCATTACATACTAGATGTCCTTCTAATTCATCTTCTCTAACACGTTTTCCAAAACAACATTTTAAACAAGGACAAACTACTCTATTTGGATCTTTTGCATTCTTCACTGCAAACTCAACAAACTCCTTCACTCCAATTTCATACTCTTTTGACAATCGATTGACAAACATCCATTTCCTATCCATATTATACGACCTATATAAATGCAGTTACAAAAATAATAAGCTTTCAAAACATATCAACAAGTTTCAAAAAGAAACCAATATCAACTAACAATTTCAAAACAGAACAGATCATGTAGAAGAGATTTAATATATATATATATTACAATTTTTAGTTTTCAATTATTAAAAAACTAAAGATTTTTTGACAAAAACAAATTAAAAAATACCTGAGACAACGTAGATGGCCGCACAGTACGTAGAGGATATGAGGGTTCCCAACGTATATAATTATTTGAAAGATGTAGAGGATATGAGGGTTCCCAACATATATAATTATTTGAAAGATGTATTTTACAGCGCTTGTGAAAAAAGCGCTATAATAGGTAGTTAAATTCAATGAAAGCGCATGTATTTTACAGCGCTTGTGAAAAAAGCGTTGTAATAGGTAGTTAAATTCAATGAAAGCGCATGTATTTTACAGCGCTTGTGAAAAAAGCGCTGTAATAGGTAGTTCAATTATTTGAAAGCGCATGTATTTTACAGCGCTTGTGAAAAAAGCGCTGTAAAATAATACGCAAAAGCGCTTTCTTTTACAACGCTTTTGTTGAAAACGCTGTAAAAGCCTTATAACGTTATGCGCAAACGTTATATGACCCTACAACAGTGCTTGTTTTACAGCGCTTGTCTAAAAAAGCGATGTAAAAGGCTCCGTTATTTTTAAAATATATTTACAACAGCGCTTGTGTTTAGCAAGCGCTGTAAAAGGGGCGCTGTTAAATGTCATTTTTGGCGTAGTGAAGTACACCGATTTGACATCAGTTGATATGAACAAACTATTAACTATCGCGGGTAGAATTGTGCAAATTTTTTTTATAAAATAAATAATTAAAATTATTTTAATTATAATTAATATTATATTAATGATAATCATAACTTATAAGTGTGATATTGTTAATATGATTTTTTCTTAACTGTTCAATGTACTTGTAAATTTTGTGTTTGTGTCAAATTGGTTTGAGTACCTTATGTGTACTAGAATTTTGGTGACATAATATTTTTATATTGGTGTTATATTTCATTTTTATTATCAATGAGATATTTTGTTAGGATTACAATAAATAAGAAATTTCTTTAAAAACATGTAATAATTTATCTCTATTTTATGCAATTTGGAATTTGTTATATTTTTTATTTTTGCATTGTAATTATAACTTATATTATGTAAATAATGGACATAATCTATCGGTGTGATATTATTAGACATGATTATTCTGCGATAAAGACTATAGTTGAACAATTATTTAAATATTTTAAAATATGTTTGTATTGATAATTCAGCTATCAATTTTTGTATTGATAATTCAATGCCCAGCAAGATCAATGGACTCTAAGTACGTGTCAAAGACATATTGTCGTGCAAGATTAGAAGACATGGCGTTGAAGACTGTAGTTAAGGCTTAGAATAAGTGGCCAGCATGTTGCCATTAGCCGTTGTAATTGTTTTCTATATAGTCGTCGAAGACTTTGTTAAGGGCTGATTATTTTTTCATAAATCACATCTGTGTAATTCTAACTATGCCATTACTTTCTGATTATTTTGTATTTTATGTCTTAATATTCATGTCAATTTAACTTTTTTTTTGTCATTTTACTATCTTAAATTTATTTTCTTGTTCATCATCTATATTATTTATTGTTAGAAAAAATCAGAGATAATTAGTAGTAATTATTTCAATAATGTGGAATATTTTTCCCATCTAGGCAGATAAATGGTCAAGCAGAAAATACAATTCTACAAAGCAAAAATAATTGGCAGAAAATTAAATATGAGACAAACACAATTTTAACATGGAAAACTTCCTTCAATTTGAAATAATAAAAACAAAATTAAATATGAGACAAACACAATTTTAACATGGAAAACTTCCCTATTTGAAATAATAAAAATCATGGGATATAGTCCAGTAAAAACTTCCACTATAATAATTAATGGGACCTAGTCTTCCTAATAACAATAAGAAACATCCATCAACAATAACAACCTTCGAGTGTTATGCCAAAGTAACTATTAGAGAAGGTAAAACGATATTAAAATAACAAACTCCGTGGTAGAAATAACCTATCAAAATTGTAGATCAAACGGAGCAAATTTGCTACACACCTGTTACCATCACCGGAACCAAACCTTCTTTTTCTTCTCTAGCTGTCGTTCTTCTTTCTTTTGCTTTTTCGGCACTATTCTCAAATATACTTCTTAGGAATTTCTAAATCACTTTTATTTCCTTCACATGGGCCTAGCCCAATAATACCATATATTCTCCCTTTTTTCTTTTCTTTTCATTTCAATAATAATAATAGTAACAATATAATTAATACTAATACTAATACTAATAAAACTAGTGGGTTCCACTTGGGAAATGAGTTCACCCAATAAATCTTCTCTCATGACTCAAGTGAGAAGGTATTGCTCAACCATGTCAGCTTTCTTTCTACAATATATCATCTTCGACACATGCAAGGTCTTCGTCATAATATATGAACTATTCACATCAGTATGAATCTTCTCAATTAAAAATGACTTCATTTCCAATGCATCTCATATCCAATGATACCGCACTTCAATATGCTTCGACATTCCATGAAAAGTTGGATTCTTGCTGAGATGGATCGCACTCTAACTGTCACAAAATATCACAAACTTGTCTTGCTTGAGGCCTAACTCATGGAGGAATTTCTTCAACCACAAGAGTTCTTTGGAAGCTTCAGTTGCTGCAATGTACTCAACTTCAGTAGTAGATAAAGCAACACACTTTTGTAGTATTGATTGCCACGACACAGCTCCCCCTGCAAAAGTCATCATATAACAAGAAATAGATTTTCTAGAATAAAGATCACCTGCCATATCTGCATATGTGTAGCCATCCAACACATGTTCACCAACTCCATAGAATAAACACACTTTGGAAGTGCCTCTGAGGTATCTGAGAATCCACTTCACTACTTGCCAATGACCTTTACCAGAATTAGAGAGAAATCGACTAACAACTCCAACTGCATGAACAATATATGGCCTTGTGCATACCATAACATACATCAAACTATCAACTGCGGATGAATAAGGAACCTTCTTCATCTCTTATTTGTCTTTCTCACTTGTAGGACATTGATCAAAATTCAATTTAAAATGACTAGTAAGTGGGATACTAACAGGTTTGCAATTGCTCATGTTAAACCTCTCTAACACCTTCTCAATGTAATTGTGTGGAGACAACCACAATTTATTATTCTTCCTGTCACATGAGTAATTCTCATGCCCATAATTTGCTTTGTAGGACCCAAGTCTTTCATTGCAAAAGACTTGTTCAGATATTTCTTTAAAGATTGAAGTTTCTTAGTGTCATTACGAACAATCAATATGTCATCCACATATACATTACGAACAATCAATATATCATCCACATATAACAAGAGAATAATATAATCATCATCAGATAATTTCTTGATAAACACACAATGGTCATAAGTAGTTTTACCATACCCATAATTCTCCATGAAAGAATCAAATTTCTTGTACCATTGTTGAGGTGCTTGCTTGACCCCATACAAACTTTTCTTCAATTTACACACAAGTTGTTCTTTACCTTTGACTTTGAAACCCTTTGGTTGCTCCATATAGATCTCTTCCTCCAAATCTCCATGAAGGAATGCAGTTTTCACATCAAGTTGTTCAACTTTTAGGTTCAAACTAGCTGCTAACCCAAGCACAACTCGGATAGAGGACATCTTCACCACATGTGAAAAAATTTCATCAAAGTCAATATATTTTCTCTGATTAAAACCTTTCATAACCAATCTTGCTTTGTATCTTGGTTGAGAACTATTCTCTTATGCCTTTATCTTGTATACCCATTGGTTCTTGAGTGCTTTTCTGCGATTAGGCAACTTTACCAAATCAAATGTGTGATTCTCATGCAAGGAATTCATCTCTTCTTGCATGACCTTCAACCACTTTTCTTTATCAACATTTGTAATAGCTTCTTGATAGTACTTTGGCTCTGCACTATTAGTGAGCATCACATACTCATGTGGAGGATATCTTTGAGAAGGTTGACGTTCTCTAGTAGATCTTCTCAACTCAAACTCGTTTGGTAGCTCAATTGGAACCTACTCATCATGGTGAGGTACGTGATCATCAGTTACATTCTCATCATCTACCTGTATATCTCCCCCATCAACAAAGGTTTGTGTAGGGGTCTTAGGCGCAACATCAATGTAACTTATGGAATTTGGTTTCTGTTTTTCAGGTTTATCAAAATTTCAATAGTATGGTCTTCAAGAAATATCACATCTCGGCTTCTGATGATTTTCTTGTCAATCCAATCCTACAATCTATAACCAAATTCTTCATCACCATAACCGACGAATATACACTGTTTGGATTTACTATCAAGTGTGGACCTCTCATCTCTTGGAACGTGAACAAAGCATCTGCAGCCAAAAAATTTCAAATGACGGTAAGAGACATATTTCCCTATCCACACTTTATTTGGAACATCACCATCAAGTGGAATAGAAGGAGAAAGATTGATTAAATCCACTGCAGTTTTCATTGCTTCACCCCAAAAGGATTTCGATAATTTTGAATGAAAGTGCATACATCTGATTTTGTCATAAACCGTACGATTCATTCTCTCTACAACACCATTATGCTGAGGTGTCTTTAGAAATGTTTTCTCAAGTCTGATTCCATGTTCTCTACAATACTTTTCAAACAGATCTTTGTATTCACCACTATTATCTAATCGAACACATTTCAATTTCCTTCCCTTTTCTCTTTCAACACTTGCATGAAAATGCTTGAAGACTCCAAATACCTAGTCTTTAGATTTCAAAGGAAAGGCCCACACTTTTCTAGAGTGGTCGTCAATATAAGTAACAAAATATGATGCACCACCAAGAGATTTACTATCAATCATACAAACATCAGTATGAACTAAATCAAGAATATTTTGCCTCATATGAGGACCAGTATTATCAAAAGAAACTCTATGTTGTTTTCCAGCAAAACAATGAGTGCAAGTTTTTAGAGACGTACCTTTCACAGGAAGAAAATTTTCCTTTGCAAGTATGTTGAGTCCTTTCTCACTCAAGTGACCGAGGCGCATATGCCATAAATCAGAAGATGTATCTTTAACTACATTCACTTCTTCCTTGCATAACTTCGTAGGCATCCTATAGAGAGAAGTACAACTTTGTTCCTCTGCAACCACTAGGGACCCTTTGGTGATTTTACATATACCACCACCACCAAAGTAAGTGAGATAACCATCAATATCCAAGGCTTTCACCGAAATCAAATTTAGACGAATATCAGGAACATGTCTAACATTCTCCAATTGAAGCTTACAACTAATCCCAGTTTCAACCTAAACATCTCCCATACCGATAATTTTACATACTCCTTCATCTTCCATTTTTACCATGCCAAAATCACAAATATTGTAATATGAGAAGAAATCACTCCTAGGAGTAACATGATATGAGGCACCCAAATCAATAATCCAAGTTAAATCCTGACATGCAAGGTTTATAGAATTATCATCACAAACAATGTAGAATTATCTTTTTTTCTTGATTGATCTTTCTTAAGGAACCTACAATTTCTTTTTATGTGACTCGTTTTGCCACAATGATAGCATATCACTTCTTTTCTAGTCCTTTACTTGCTTCTTGACTTGCTACGACTTTTAGAGTTGTCGCGCTTATGGAAGTTTCTAGATTGACTTCTCCCCCGCGACTCTGTAACTAGTGTTTCTGATTTTGTGGAAGAACCAATCAAACCACGTTCCTTTCTTCGAGCTTCTTAATTCAACATGCTCTCTTTAACTGTTGACATTTTCAACTTTCCATTTGGAGCTGAATTGGTCACAACAAGGACTTCCCAATTATCAGGCAAGGAACTCAACAATAACAACGCTTGCAACTCATCATCTAATTTAATTTTTGCATTTGTCAACTGATTCACTGTATTCTAAAAAATACTCATATGCTCTGCCATTGAACCCCCATCTTTGTATTCTAAAAAATACTCATATGCTCTGCCACTCATTCACTGTTTCGTTCATACAACTCTTTTAATTTTTCCCACATCTTGTTAGTATCTATTTCAATTTGAACATGTGGATATACACTCATATCCAACCACTGCCTAATCAACACCACTGCTTTTTTATTCATCTTCTTCCAATCAGCGTTAGATTTATCTGCGGGTTTAACAGTGTTACCCTTAATAGGATCATACAAATCTTTATTGTATAACATGTCTTCCATGATAGTCTTCCAAAGTGTGTAATTAGAAGAGTTGAGTTTAATCATATTTGGACCTTTATTTTCCTCCATAATTTAAATGCACAAATCAAATCAATTGAACTCTGATACCACTTTGTTGGAAAAAAAATTAGAGATAATTAGTGATAACTATCTCAATAATGCGAAATATTTTTATCCCACCTGTGCATATAAATGGCCAAATAGAAAGTACAATTCCACATAGCAAAACTATTTGGTAGAAAATTAAATATGAGACAAACACAATTTTTAACATGGAAAACTTTCCTCAAATTAAGAGAATAAAAACCATGAGATCTAGTCCAGTAAAAACTTCCACTATAATAAATAATGGGACCTAGTCTTCCTAATAACATAAGGAACGTCCATCAACAATAACAACCTTATAACAATCTTCCACTAAAATGGGTATGCCAAGGTAACTCTCAGAGAAGGTAAAACTATATTAAAATAACAAACTAGTTGTAGATTAAACGGAGTAAGTTTGCTACACACCCGTTACCACCATTGGAACCAAACCCTTCCTTTTCTTCACTGGTTGCTGTTCTTCTTTCTTTTGCTTTTTCGACACTATTCTCATTCATACTCCTTTGGGATTTCTAAATCTCTTTTATTTTCTTCACATGGGCCTAGCCCAATAAACCATATATTCTCCCTTTTTTCTTTTCTATTTTTTTCAATAATAATAATAATAACAATATTAATACTAATAATAATACTAATACTAATAAAACTAGTGGGTTCCACTTGGGAAGTGAGGCCACCAAACAATTATATGGACTTTGGCTTAATTGTTTCTCTAGGATGGTTGAATAGTTTCTCTAGGATATATTAAATTTGTCTTCGGCTGAACCTTGTTATATCATTTATATGCACTTCGGCTTAATAGTTTTTTTAGGATGTATTAAATTTATCTTGCTTAACTTTGAGAAACATATAACAAGTCCATACAATGGTTGAACTTGTCAATGATGACTGCCTTTAATAATATATCAACTCCATTAGAATTATGAATATTTTCAAGTAAAATTTGTCTAGATATATGAGCAACTATTTGATCTTATGTTACAGCACATAAATGTGCTATAGAATAAACAATCACTTTGGTCCTCAAATGTATTAGGTGCTGTCATGATCAGTGGTGAATCCATAAACTTTTTTTTATGAGGGCAAAATATTTAGTTTATAATATATTCATAAAATATTTTTTTTTAAGTTTCCTCCACTTGATATTATCTTATTCGAAACGTGTTAAACACTAAAAATTGGTACCTCTTTTATTCGGAATTTAAATCTTGATTAAACTAAAAAAATACACATATTTTAATTAAATCCCACATAGTAGTCTTAAAAATGTAGGATAATGTTTGTTTTATAAAATGCAATGCATTTTGTATCATTGTTATACTTGGTGTTAAAAGAGTGAAGAAAATTAGAAGTATAAATCATTTAAATTAGTACACCATCATATGTCCTATAACTTACTATATTTATTTTCTTAATGAAATTATTTTATCACGGTAAGAATTACTTTGTTTTATTGGAGCTAAACAAAAACTATTAGATTTTTAAAAATTTTCTTTGGTGAGGCAAGAGCTCCCATTCCATTCTACGCACATTTACATATGTATTTCGTCATAATAATTTTTGAATGTATTAAAATTATAAAAATATACTTAAATATGTCTTTTGTTAGTTATTTTTGTTTATGAATGTGTCTTTAATTAGTCACTTTAGTTTTCAAATGTGATTTTCATCAATCAATTTAGTCCATAAAATTACAAATAAAAGAGATATTAGAGATGCATTTATAATTTTGATACACTCAAATACTATTGTAACAACTCTCACACATTCAAGAACCAAAATGTGTGTTTACTCATATACTATTATACCAGTTGACAAAATAACAAACCATATACTAATATCACTTGTTGGGGAGTCAGAGACAACACTAGGAACAACAGTAAACTAAAAACAAGGAGTATTAGGAGACCTAAACACTATATTTTCACCATAAACCTTAACACATCAATTCTGTGAGGCACTTATGGTATATATAATACATTTAACTTATTTTTATTCAATGTAGAACTAATCACTTAGTACCCGTTTGATCTGCAAAAGAGTAAGTATTACACAAGGCAGAACAATACATGATATATTTTTTGTACCATATGATATTTGATGGACAATAGTCAACACAAAAAATAACATAAAATTTACTACAATATCTTTTATGATATATATATATATATATATATATATATATATATATATAAATGTTTATGATGATAAATATTAATAGATGTGAGAAAGGGGGAGAGATGGAGAAGGGCTAGATAGATGGGAGAAAGAGAGAGATGTAAGGAGGGAGATAAATGAGACAAGGACAAAGAGATATGAGAGAGATAAACTAATAAGTGAGAGAGAGAGAGATGAGAGAGCAATGGAGATAAAAAAAGAGAAGAGATGAAGGAGATATAATATTTTTTCAATAAAAAATAAAACGGTATTTTGATATTTTAGATAGTCTGTAATGAGGACAAAAAGTTGTCACATGATTGAGCGAAAAACAAGAATTACAATTTTTGTTCAATTCCCTATCCCCTAATTTGTCCGGTCCCAGATAGTTTATACATCAAACATGTTATAATAGGAGTTGTTCGGTCATGTCCCCAATTTTTCAGCAAATAAATTGCACCTTTAGCATATGTTTGGTTAGAGGTAAATGGAGGACATGGAGGAGAAAAGTTTTAATTTGATGTATTGGTTCATCTTTTATATGGGATGAGAGGAGAAAAGTTTTAATTTGATGTATTGGTTCATCTTTTATATGGGATGAGAGGAGATCACAACAAACTCCCATAAACCACTTTTTGTTTCCTCTAAATTGAGGGAATTTGAGGAGGAGAATAGATGTAACTAAAAACACTTTTTAAAATCTCTCCCTTACTCTTGAACTAAATATACTCTAAAAGTTTGTGTTCTTGTTAAATATATATATATATATATATATATATATATATATATATATTTAATTGAAATCCACGTCCTCTCTCTTTTCATATTTTAAATCAAACAATTCTCTATTTTAATTTGATTTTTTTCCTCTCCCCTTCTCATCATAGATTATACATAGATCTTGATTTGAATATAATCAATTTCAACCGTTTTGTGAGAGACATTATTTTCGAAAAATAATCATTGAAGAATTTGGTTTAATTTCCGGGTTTGTGTTGATATCTATTTGAAAAAAATTCAAGTTTAACTAAGATGGAGAATGAATTTATAAAGAGATATATAGTTTATTTTATAAATTGATTTTGTAAAGATAAGTTTAATCAAATATAAAAATTAACATAGTATGAAAAGTTTAACACACATAATATGCACTAATATATTTCACAATTACCATTATTTTTTGCCATGTTTTGTCAGTACTTTTTTCTCATTGACCCTTCAGAGTTACGTGTTTAATGAAAGAAGTATACAACAATTAATATTTTTCAAATTTAACGAATTCAAGTTTGTAAGAAAAAAAGGGGATAGGAAGGTGTATTGTCCCAATTTCCCAATATAGTTAACAAATTGGGGTAACAATAGATCAAATGATTGTATACAAATAAGTTAATGAACAGAACTAAACGTAGGAACATGATGTGAAAGTGAAAGGGGCCGTTCGATTGTGTTGTTTGTGCTATAGCATAATACAAATTAAAACAAGACAAAAGAATCTCTAGAACCCAAAAATCCACATTGATATCTGCTTTTTGAATGAATGAATACTTTGAATATTGAAAATTTTATATGTGCAGCATAGACAGGTTGAATCACTGCCAATTTTCATAAGACTCATGTCAAAAGGGACCCCTTAGGAAAACAGTTTTTTATTTATTTAAATAATTCATATATTTTTTATCGAAAAATATGTGTTAGCGGTTAACACTGACACAATATCTTAATTATATTTAATTAATTTAGAAAATAATGTATCGATTTAATTATTATTTTAGTTTTTTTATTTTAGTTGAATCACAAAAATAGTATTTCATTTTAACTTTTCTCAGTTTTAGTCTCATATCTATTTATTTGATCTAAAATTTGATAAAGTTTTATTTTTTGATTTTATTTAAGTCATATCATCTATCAAAATCTCATGGTTCAACAATTGTACATTAGACCTATGATCATAAATAATGTGGTATGACTTAAAAAAATGACTTTTCATTAAATTTAGAACTAAAATTTTATTTGAAGAACTAAGACTAGAGAGAAACAACATAGAAAAAATATTTTTGTGATTCAACTAAATTAAATAAGACCAAAACTACATTTAAATATAATTTATAGTGTTCGTGTCGGTATGATTTTTTAAAGAATTTTTTTTACAGTAGAGAAAGGGCAGGGCCTAAAGTTGAGAAATATATAATTTGTTTCTATGTTTGGAAATTTGTGGAATCGTCCCATCATATATAAAAAGACATTACAAAACCAAATTGAATCCCCATCTCCTGCCTCAAATTTCTGGCATGACTTTGACATGTGAATATAGCAGCTGTCACTTTCATATTTCTTCTTCAAGAGCTGCACCCACAAAAAGTGGGATTTCGTAACAGGGCCCCTTCTCTTTACTATCTTTTCTTGTTTGCTTTTTCACTCTATATGTTCAAATGTAACTTCTCCTGATATCATGGTGTTCAACCTTATTCTTCTTGTAAATAAAATAAAATTACTTATTCTTGTTTCATGGTTTTTATTTGTCTGATTTACAGTGGAAAGTAGAAACCATTTTGCATATATTGCACGTTGTTCAAGTGCCTATTATAGTCTAATAAAAGGACATCTAGATTTGATCCACGGTTAAATAAATTTTTTATTTCTATAAATATATTATATATAGTTTTTAATTTTTTTAATTTTTTTTTACAAACAATGATCCTTATAAATATACCGTATAATGTTTTTAGTTTTTCTATAAACAATGATTTTGAGTATTTTTTTGGTTTCTATTTTTAATTGAATTAATTTATATAGTCTGAATTTTTTAATTGTATTTATCAGATATATATGTCTCATACAAAAATTCTAAGTTTTTATAAGAAATATTCTTATAATGATTTAAATATGGGTAGAAAAATCATTCAAAAATGTTCACAAAATGTTTGTTGAATTTTGAACCTGAAATTATTATTTTTTTCCTTCCTATTTTTATCTATGTATAATTTATAATTTTTTTTAATCCATATGTAATTATATTATGTTTTGATCTTCATTTTTGCGAGGTAGCAGTCAACTCTCAACTCTACTAAGTTAAGTGACACAAAAATGAAGAGATGGCATAAAAGACAAAAAATCAATTGAAATATTAAATTGCATAAACAAAAAATTAAATAACTAAAATCAAAATTCAATCAAATGTCATTTCTTTTATGGATCAAAATCACAAAACCCTTTTTTATGTTGTTAATTAAAGTTGATTTTTATCATTGAATATTTTGTTTTTGTTTTGATAAACATTTTTCTTGAATTCTTAATTAAAATATCTATTATATGTTGTGCTCAATAACACTTGGATAAAATGATTTTGGTCTTTTTCAACTTAATCAAAGGTCCATAATCTAGGTTTACTGCTGTAGTCCTATTCAATATAATAGTCTTTATAGTTATGCACGAAGAATGTTAGGTTTACTAAATATATTTTCTATTGTGGTGTTTTAATTTGAAGTACAATGCAAGACTTTTGAACTCCAGCTACCATGGATCCTTTTAATAAGTTTGTCATACTTAAAGGGTGGGCTTCTAATTCCAATGAGGTTCATTACAATCCACTTTAGTAGATGGAGCAATCACATCTTGTTGAGAGATTGATATGCATCATGCCATCATGCATGGGGGTAGCATAGAGGGATATGGGAAGCAACTTTAATAAGAAATTGCATTTATAATAATTAGACTGTCCCTATCCTTTCTCTGCCTCATGTCAAATTTATGGGTTGCCAAATTCTAGGAAAGCCAATCAATATCAAGAGAAAATTATTTTGGAAACATTTAATACTGCGGTTGCTCGCAGTACTGTTTTTTTTTTTTGAAGAAAAAATATATATAAAATTTCAATGATGAAGAAAAAATAACAACACATTTCTTTTAAGAAAAATAACAATATATTTAAAATCAATAATATTTTAATATAAATTTCAACATAGTATAACATATACATATTTTTAATGTGTTCTGGTATCGAAGAGAGAGATAAAAAATTAATATAATTAAAAATTATATTAAAATTATAGTGAACTATATATTTTTTTTTTCAAAAAGAAGTCTTATATTTTAATAATTGAGATATATTTTTTTGACACATATACATTATTAACTGTTTAAAATACTTTGTTAATATATATATATATATTATTAACTACTAAAATATTAAATATTAATTTTATTTTAGTGGATAAAAAAATAATCTAAAATTATTAATATTTTGTATTATTGATTAATGAAATACTCTAAATGATTAATAAAATATATATTAAATAAATAATTAATATTACACATTTTAATAATTAATAACACAAATCCATATTTGTGTTACAAAAATATTCTTTT
>JBBPBR010000008.1:12094501-12112286 GCA_037974775.1 Cicer pinnatifidum
AAACTAAATTAAATATTACAAAAAAAGTTTCTAAAATAAAAATAATCATTTTAAATAGTTTGATTGGTAAAAAAAAATACATAAAAAAAGTTGAGATTTAATTTCGTGAAATTAATATACCCTCTAAGTTATTAAGTCTATAAAAAAATAAAATCTAATTATTATGTATTGTCAATAAATTTTTTTTAATGAATATATAGAAATTATAGATAAATATATATTATTGTTATGTTTTTTAATATTATAAAATATAATAAATACCATAGTAAATTAAAATATAATGATTTAACAATATTGAAATTTGTCTAATTATAATTCCACTTATTTTTGTTGTTGGCAAAAGACAACACTAATTACTCTATTAATATTACTGATAACCCTCTACTTTGACCATTCAAGCGTCAATCCCCATAATTGTAAACTACCAACATCTTTTTCTGTTGAATCAGAAAGAATGAAAATTTTAGTGATGTGATTTTCTAGTTTACCTTTCATAAAGGTGTGAACAAATTCAAAAGAATTTTTCAAGGTATGTATACTAAGTCAAAAGTTAGAGACCAATTTTTTTATTTTACAAAAATTCATTTAAGAGTTATCCCATTTAACAACAAAAAATCCATTATAACTTTCATATATTTTTTTAAGCAAAAATGAAACTACAACGTCATTACATTACATGTTAGAAATGTTATTTTAATCAAATGTTAGCTGTTTAAAATTTTCACTTATTATTTGTAGCATCTTAATAAATATGATAAAAATTAAAAATTACAAGTTTGGAAAACTAAACCAAAACATAAAGAAACAAGAAAGAACAACAATGCCTCGTTAAAAACGTTAATTACCTTGAAAACACAGGAATAAAGTTAAGGTGGAGAAAAATAAAGTTTAGTGTAACAAAGTAAATATCGTGATGAACAAGACTAAACCTAAAAGAGACATTAATTAAAATTAAACGATAAAAAAAAAATTATATCAATTGCAGTTAAAATCATTTAATTATAACAAGGAGACAAATCCACCAAGTAAAACAACTAGTGTAAAAATCAACATGAGCAAGATGTCAATACATGCATTGTCTTGTCTTATCTATAAATATGAGAGATATGGAACTTCATTTGTATTTCTAAAGAATATAAAATTCAACTATCTAGTATTTGATCATCTTCCAAGACATTAGATTTTAATAGGTGATACACTACCACCAAAAAAAATCACAAACCAACCAAAGTCAAAACCAACATTTAGTGTCGCAATCTCAATCGGCCCCATCAATATTACATTTAATCTAACCACAAGAAGGCTTCAATCAATTAACGTTAAGAGGCCTTAAAAGCATGTCAATCAATAGAAAAATATTTGACAATAAAGAACTCTGATGAAGAAACCACACTATTAGAGAACCTACTTGAGAAAGATACAAACAAAGAGACATGTTGAATAGCTCACGAAATAGTAACCAACTTGTTATTAAAAGCTAGTTCGTTGCGAGAAAACCAAAAGACCCAAATAATATGAATCATAGCAGAGAGGATAATGTCTCTTACCTTAGAACTTCAATTCTTATTACAAAGATCAAAAATGAAGAAATGGAAGAAAAACCTATTCTTAATTATATGCAAAGCATAGGAGATAAACCAAAGTGTATCTACAAGAGGTTGACCTAACAAACTATCAAACCAAAAGTTAATCGAAGTGCCATTACCAAATCTCCAACAACTGTTGTCCAAAACCAAACGAAGAAACTAACAAATACTCGACCAAATGGAGGACTTAGGAAAATATCAAAGGACAACTTAAGCAAAGTAGCATAATTAATAATGCAACATAACTAATAATGTGCAACGATCAAAAGCCAAAACCCATTTCCTCTAAAGGAGTCCATAATGTTTTTCAAACCACGATAATAATTTTTCTACTAAAAATATAAGTGTAAACTGAGTCTAACATTTATATATATTGCATATGTAATGTGAAAACTTAAGATTTTAAAGAGTTAAAAAGAACATTTCTTATATATGTTTTGTAGTAATTTTTAGATGGACTATCCACTTTAATACTAAAAGTAGAAATTTATTATATTTTTGCCTTCATGATTTCGATGAGACAAAAAGAAAGAAAAACAAATAAAAATTGAGTTTTGAGATACTCAACTAATAGCTGTAAAAACATATGATATGTTGGAGTTCAGTTTTAATCACTCATTTATATTTGGAATCTTCTACTTCTCCACAATAACTGTATGAGTTTTGGCCGTTCTTTAAAAAAAAATAACTAAAGATATATTAGATTTGAGTAATTATATTTATCTACTTACACTTTTTCTAAATTTATTCAACATTTTATTTTCTCTCTATCTCTCTTCCTATTACATCACCAATATATCACCCTATTAGCTCTATTTGTTTTTCACTCAAAATGTCGTTGGAATGTTTGGATATCTAAAGCCAATTTGAGTTGGTGATAATTCTGGAGGGTTTAATTAATTAATTAATATAAGTGGTCGATGGTGCTCATGTCTGCAATATAACACTGCAACCATATTGTACTATAAGACTAGCTAGCTGCTACTTCTTTTTGATCTCATTACCTTTTTCCTCTTCCTATTCCTATTGCTATATATCACTCACTCACTCATTCTTTCAATTCTCTCTCTACTAAAAGGTACCTATACTTTTAGTTAGTTTTGAAAACAAAGATGAACAACGAGGAGAAACTCACCATGGACTTGATTCCACCATCTGATCAACACCTCTGTTACGTTCGTTGCAACTTCTGTAACACTGTCCTTGCTGTATGTAACAATAATATTAATAATAATTCATATTATATTATATTAATATATATTATATAGTAACATCATTTTGTGTGTTGTGTAGGTTGGAATCCCATGCAAGAGGCTTCTAGACACTGTCACAGTAAAGTGTGGTCACTGCAGCAACCTTTCTTTTCTCACCACCAGACCACCAACTTCCAAAAATCATACTCTAGTTGATCACACCCTCACTCTCCAGGTTCATTCTTTTCTTAACTTCGTTACGTTCAAATTCTTCCTAGACGTTTGTAAAATAGTCATTAGTGTCAATATTTTTATTTGTAACAGGGAGTTTACAGTTGCAAAAAAGGTCAAACATCGTCTTCTTCGTCCTCTTCACCAACTACATCGACCGAGTCATTGTCTCCTAAAGCAGCACCATTTGTTGTTAAACGTATCAACTTCTAACAAACCTTTTCACAATTCTTTCTAAAGATTATAAGATGCATTTTTCAACCTCTTAATTAAGTTGTGTCATTATTTCTTTTGCAGCACCTGAAAAGAAGCACCGTCTCCCATCTGCATACAATCGTTTCATGAAGTAAGTGAAAAAAAGAAGAGAGAGAGATGCATGTTTTTTTTTTGTTTGTCTTTATTGGATTTACTATTTCACTATACTTAACCAACCACAACTACAAGATGGTGGAACTGTTACATTCCCTAACACTGTTTATTTTGTTTCTATAATATACTGTGAAATTTAGAATTAAATTTATTAATTAAATTAAATGTTTCATTTGATGTGTTTGTTTGTCAGAGAGGAGATCCAGCGCATCAAAGCAGCTAACCCTCAGATTCCACATCGAGAAGCTTTCAGTGCTGCTGCCAAAAATGTTTACATTTTTCACACTCAATTAATTCATTTCTTATATTTATTTATTATATTTATTATATTTATAGGATTGATTTAAGGTTATTTTATCACAGTGGGCTAGGTTCATCCCAAATTCACCAACAAGTTCAATTCCAGCAAGTAAAATTGTAAGAATGCATTAATTAATACTTCTATCTTCTTGTTAGTTTTTCCATGCATATTGCAATATTATGTGTTTTGTTAAATTTTCATTTGCATGCTCATGTGTGCAGGAATGAAAAAGCTATGGCATCAATGAAGATTTGGAACTAACTGAAGCAAGTCATTTAGGTGTCACCTAGTTTTAAATAAATTATATATATATTGGTAATTTGTATGACTCTCTTTTAAATCTAATTACCTTCATGGTGGAGGATTTCATGTTATGTATCTGAAACCACTTTCATGATGGTGAGACTTAAATATATTAATATTTTATGTATGAAAATAGGAAAATATATTTGGATGTTGTAAAAGTAATCACAAAAATGTTTCATGGACATCCATTTTTCTTTTGATCACATACAATACTTGATTAATTGCGTATTAAAATGTAATTAATTTAGACTATATTAAAAAATTGTGGTTAATTTTATAGTAGGTTTAACTATATTTTTTGCGGTGATTTAAGTTAATATTTATTTAACTAAATTAACCATATTTTTCATATAATTAATCAACTTTATTACGTGTATAAGAAGGGTATATGATTAATCAGTGAATGTCTTGCAAAAAAAACTAAAATTGTTTCATTGCTTTATTGACCAATAAACTATTATGTTTGGTATAGTTTGAAATTGAAGAAGCATCTGTATGGGTCATATATGGGGTATCGATACTCTATGATATGTGTGCGGATAGGTGTCTTAGAAATATATATAAAAAATTATCGGATAAATACAAGATGCATCATGGATTGATACACACAAATATATATCCTAAAAAAGATTGGTTATAAAAAAGTTAAGACAAGTTTGTAGGAGGATATACTTTGATTCACTTTTCAGATGGTGTTCGACTTCTTGAATCGAAAGACTTATCTCTTAAATAATTAGACTTAGAAGCCATTCTTTTTTATGGATGATTGTAATAGAGGAGAAGATACAATTAAAAATATTTTTGAATTGATTGCTTTTTCATTGAGACAATACTTATTTTTAGTTTCTTTTAATTTTATTTTTGTTGATATCATAACATAAAAGTTAAAACATATTTATTATGATGCTAAAAGAAAATAGGGGTTATAAAAATGTATTACGAAAATTGTGATCATTATAGTTATTTATTAAAGAATGATCAATCTCTTCTTTACAAATGTATGTCATGAGTAACCATTATTGTATCATGAATTTCAAAAAAGTAATCATGAGTCAGGAGAAATCTCTACTCCATGATATATGTACGATTTATTTGCTCCCTTGTGCATATTTTTTTTCAAAATGTGCAATGTCCCTTGTTACTGATATTGCTTCAATATATTTTTAGATGGGTGTGATTTGTTGTCTTAAAAGATTAAAGGTGTTGTTAATATATTTTGGTTCTATGTTGTTTTAATTTGGTGTTTCATGTTGTGAAGTTATGGTATAGTTTTCACTATGTTCGTTTGTTTCTTTGAATGAGGCCTATGTCATTGTGGTCGTAAAAATAGAGATTTGATGTACTTACTCATTGGATTTGAATTGTCTACCCTGTTTTAGTTTAGCTTTCTAGAATAGTGGGTAGAGATTGCTCACTTTGATGTCAAAGCTGAACATTTGTTAATAAATTTTACTTATCAATAAGAAAGCATGATATTATTCAAATCAATTATTTGCATGCTTACATTTTTAATAGTAAAAATTAAAATCTCCATTTTTTTGGGGTGAAGGCACGATTTCTATTCAACTCCTTTGTCGCTTCCTCATCACACAATCTAGTAGCTTCCCTTTATTTCTAATTCAATTTCTTAATATATCTGTATCAGCATGGTTAGAGTTTGATTCTAATATAACATTACGAAAAAACATTGTCATAAGGAAAATAATAATCCTAATCTTGATAACAAAACCATTCCATCAAGGACAACAAATGTAACTACACTCCAATCAGTACATTGGAGTCTCCATTTACATAATCTAACAGCCTTTGTTGTTCTTTTTGTATCTCCAATATTTACATGATTGTACACCTCACAAGGAACTTTTCTCAGCAGCATCCTTCAACTTCTTTACCTGTGTCAGAAGAGAGGAATTTCCCTCACATGCCTCAGTCAATACTTTCATCCTTGACTCCAACCAGTTCTTTTCATGCAGTAGACTATCCAGCTGCTCATCCATGTCCGATCGCTTGTTATGGCGAATGAGACTCATTAACATTCCCTGTAACAGAAATTCAATCAGTAACAGTTGCAAATAGCATAAGTCCTACTAAATAACCACCATCATCATGTAAGTATATGCAAACGCAACATTGCTCATTACAAGGTGCTTTCTGTCTTCATTTTCATTAATTAAATAAATATTAGAGAAGGGATTATGAAGTTTTTCAAAAATTCATATGAAAAATAGATTGAATATTTCTGAAAAATATCAAAACATTGTTTGTAGTGTTTCCAAAAGCACATTCTCTCTAGTAAGCTTTTATCTTCTCTCACAATTAAAAAGTAAAATTCATAACCAAACGTCATTTCAGCCACCGATATACAAAATGAAAATTGAAAAGGAAAATTAAAAATGCTTTTAGACAGTAAACATGACTGATCTTCCACTTTTATACATGGCAAACACACACACAACATTTATTTGATATGTGTGTGGCAGCACAATTTCTGAATGGAGATTTGTCTAAGTTAGCATTTATCAATCAGGGAAAAAAGCATTGGGAACATGCTCACCTCATGTTGCTGTTTCCCAGCATAATCTCTCAAGAGAGACCTAACAAGCCGGTTGCGCAGCAATAACTTATCCACAGGACAGGCATGAAATATGAATGAAGAAAGGTGATGGATAACCATAGTATATGCAACTGATCCTCGAATTGCAGCCCTGTCAAGGGCATCGGAAACCCATGACTTGGCGTAAGCCTCCAAAATCTCTTCATTATCCTGCAATGGAACAAAACATTATCAATACAGCAATAGATTAGCAAAATCAGACATTATGTATAAATAAGTGCTTGAAATTAAAAGATTGTTTCGTCATCAACATCTTCATTATTCTACTCATTCTTAGAATACTCTTTAAGCTCATTTTTAAATACTTCCCCAGCAGCTAAATCTAACACAGATACTAAAGGTGCAAAAAAGATGATTAAAGTTTTCATTTAACACTTTAAAGAATTTGTTCAATAACTTTTGTCTTTTACCAATTTTAGCTTTGATAAAAGAGAAAAAACTTCTACTGGACCCTGTAGCTGATGCTTCTATGTTTGAAAGCAAACTTAAAACACCCACATTTTCAACAAATTGTAATTATAACAACATACAAATGACATTTATATCTTCAATTTTAAAAGATATTTTAAAAGTAAAGGTATCAAAAGCATAAAAAATATTTTTGTACATAATGTTCCAATAGTGAAACAACGTATAGTTATTTATGTATTACCTCTGCAGGTTCAAGGTATCCTTCAGCACTAGAAAAGCATTTCTCTAAAGGTGGCAAAAGCTCAAGAACACGAGCATTAGACAGTGTATTCCAAATTGCAAGTCGAATAGAAGTTTCAACTGCGCGGTGTAAATATAGCGAAACTTGCCGGCCAAAAATCAAATCACCATAAGATATGGCAGAAAACTGCTCGACAAGGTCTTCAATAAATATTGAGTAACTCTCATGAATCTCTGATTTGAATTTAAGGAACTCAATATTTTTATCATCAGAAATAACTTCTTTATTTCGGTTAGACCTTTCCTTATCAATAAGCTCACCATAAAGATCCTGTAAAGCTTCAAAAGTATCCCTTCCCTGATCCTGTTCAAGTATTTCCATTCCCACAAGGAAATTGACAGATAATGAATGTAACTTCCATGTCAATGATACATGCTGAACAGGAGAAGGAATGTCGGTTGCTTGAAAATTGGACATTGTTTCAATGCCTAAAACAAAGAAAAGTCCACACTTGGAAACTTCAAGCAAATCAGTGGGATCATGTACACTGCCAACTTTTAGAGGACCGGCTCGCTTGGTATAGGGAATCATTGCTATTGGACTAAGATAAAAGTGGACTGGAAGTGGTAGATTCTGTCGAGCCCATTCTATTGTTAAAGAGTTACAGCATGGACTTGTCGTGGAAGACATGTCTGAGTCCTCATATATCGTATCCAAACGCACATCAGTTTTTGGAGTGGCCTTAGTGCCAGAAGAACTATTGCCATCCACGGCTTTAGACTTCACCCTTACAGACAACCATCTGCTCCTGAAATGAGATGATAAAATCCTACTGATGTGCACAAAGTCGTCTTCTTCATATTGCCACCTAAAGGCTTTACCCCTTCTGTTAAGGAGAAAATTCTGTATACAAAGGTCAAGGTTTTTTAAAACAGAGACATGGAACAAGAGATCATATGTCTTCTCTATAACAACTGTATCTGCAGGTCCTGCAGTTAAAGATAATCCCAAGGCAGTGCTAATCCGTTGCAAGGTGAATGTTGTTTCTTCTGTTTTGGGTTTTTTAGAAGCATTTTCAAAAATTTCCAGTAAATAGATAAGAAATCTTGCATCTGTTTGAAGCGATAAAACTGTTTTCGACCAAAATCCTCCACCAGGGGCACCCCAGCCAACTCCAACACCTGGAGCCGGTCCTCCTCTGCCAAACTTTTCAATGGACTGCATGTGCTGCCACCCTGAAGAAGCTGAAGACATGAAAACATCAAGCATAGACCTTAATTCAACAAAACAACTACTAACTATGCCTTCCTCAAGCACCTTTCCTTCTTTTGATAGACTTTGTTCTTCGTCTGAGGGACTACAAATGCCGGTCTTGGCAGACCGTATCAGATTATCAATTTTAGTAATAATATTGATTGTTCCATTTAGACAACAGGTGGAAGCCAAAGACATTTCAATATCACACTTCTGTTTCAAATGAATTAGTTCCTTCAAAAAAGATTCATCACCAGAGGAAACTGAAAATCCCAAAAGCCAATATTTGATCAACTCGAGTCCAATCTTTGGAACAAATTGTGGAAGCCATGGCACATGCCCATTAGCTTCCAGTACGCTGATAGCTTCCCCCAATGTCACCCTTTCAAGAACTCTTGAAAGCATGTGAGTCACAGCCGCATACACCCACAACAAAGGAGTCGCAGAAAGTTCTCCTCCGAAAGCAAAGTTGCTTCTCCCTTCCTGCCCACCAAACAATTTTGATACTACTGGATCACTTCTTGTTGCAATCCACGTTATGCATAAGTCAACCATCGGCCCAACATAACTCCAAGACCAGAACTCTGCATCATCAGAGGACTCAGGAAGTTGATTTGTTAGACACTGTTGCGAAAATAAATTTGGAAGTCTTCCGGCCAAAGACTCCAGAACAAGATATGACTCCCGAGAGATGCAACTAGATTCATGCAGAACATCACTTTCGATAAGTTTTTCAAACGAAGGAACATCCAACCAAAAACACAAGGCAGGGAAAAACTCGGAGAAGTAAGACACACAATATCCATATCGAATGCAGACCCTCCAGAAACGCAATTGTTCAATAGTCAGAGCAGACCTGAGTTTAATTTTTTCCTTCCCTAACTTTAACCAGTTGTCAATGGTCAAAGGAAGTTGATATAAATTCAAAGTCATGACACGAAAGTACCCATTCTTTATAAACTCTAGACAAGTTTTCCTGTCCAATCGAGCTAAGACCTTTCCAAAATCAATTGAAACATTAGTAATGATTCTCTTAACAGCAAATGCAAAAATAATTTCTCAAACATAAAAAGTAAAACAATACATATGAAGCAAGCACAGCACCTATAAAATGAAATTAAAATTACGACTGACCTTCAAGAGTTTTACAGATTTTATCATGGAAGATCGAATTTCAAAACTGCCAACTGTAAATCGTTGCACAATTGTCTGAATAAGTCTTTCGCACTTCAGCACTGCATTAGCACATGAAGGTGAATGCCTTACTATGGCAATCAGTATAGAAACAATACACTCTTCCAAAGCTGCTGTAGGATCTGTCTGCAACCATTAGAAAATAAAGAGTTTGAAATCAAAGTTTATAGATTCTAAAGCAGAAAAACATCCTTAATAATTATGTCTTGGTTGAGACCCCACTTCGACTACAGATATTGGTCAAAGTTTTCCTTATCAAATTTGGGCATTCCTCGCCCCTAGAACTAGCTTTTAGGTTTGCGTTAGCTAGCCAAAAATCTAAGATAGTATCAGGATCTGTTCTAGATCTGTTACTGGGGATCTTGCATTTGTCCGCACTCCAAATGTCTAGTCCTAAGCATGACGGGGTGTGCTGAGGTTGCACGTCGACTACAGGTATAGTCAAATTTTTTCTTATAAATTTTTCCACCAAATAATAAGTGTCTCTACACAATCTAGTGATATAAATGTTTCATCATGGTTAATTATTTTTTACCTCCAAAAGATAGCGAAGTCTGGGAAGGATCCCCATGCGAACAAGACCTGCAGTAAAATCTTGTCCAGCAACAAATACATCATCTTGAATTGTATGTTTCTCCTCGCTCTCATTATCCATAGAATCCTCGCTAAAAGGTAGAATATTAGAAGGTTTTGCACTGTACTTCCAGTATCCCCCCTGAAGGAATCCAAGAGCAATATCCGGTCTGCTCCTAAAAACCGGAGCTGTGCAAATATTCTTGTCACAAGTTGCCATCTTCTGGAAGTAAAAGAATTACAGATAAATCGAATTAGAAACACGGAATAACAGTATAAGATTAAAAATAATAAATATAGATGGTAATCAAAGTTACCTCTGAGATATCAAAGTAGTTCTCATTCACATCACTACTCAATGCAGATTGAATAGCCTTTGCACAGGCCAAAACCACAGAATTGTGGTTATCATCAAGACATATCCTGAAAAATCAGAGCACAAACCATTACAAGAAGACCATATAATGGGATATAGAATTATATTCCTGCCAATATATACTTTGAAAGAATTGAAGTATTCATCAGTAGTAGCTAATTATCAAAAGCGACTAAGATATGGATCACAACATAACAGTACAATTAATTGTCAAAATTTAATTATAATTTGTGATAACATTATTTTTCATTTAGTAGCTTAATGAGGCTTTTCAAGCATCACCAACAAGTCTCCTTGTCATTAACTACAAGAGAACAGAATGTATGAATTAAGGGAGCAATCTAGATTCTCAATTCTGCAATTGAATTTTAGACACAGATAGCTAGGGCTTGTTGCATAAGACAATACAACAATTGAATAAATGTTTAGAGTATTGAAATTGTTGAAATTATAAGAGGAAAAGAGAGAGAATAAACTATGAATTAAAATTTAGAATATTTTATTGACAAATGGTGTGTAATTGATGTGTTACAAAGATAAAACATTGACCCTTAAGGTATACTGATACTAGACCAGACTCTTAACCCTAATCAAATAAGAAAACAAATCATGAAAGGCACTAATAGAAGCTTTAGGACATTGGGAGCTTGAGGCAGTGCATAAAGGCTTTGATCACAGTGTGATTTCAGGTGCCAGCCAATCTACACATACTGGATCTAACGGATGCAATGTTTAGCATTTTAGCTGAACACAGATTGGCAAGAAAGAATACAAGATAGAGATAGGATGGCAAAAGGAGAACATGACAAGAGAGATAGCTAATTAAAATGAAGAAAATAACCAACGGAACAATGTGAAGCTCCAGCTTTTAAGGGATTTAACAACAAAATAATCACAGGACAGGTCAAGAAGGATGCCGCCACCGCTGCTTTGGTACTCTTAGTCCAGTTGAATATGAATATTTCGCACTCATGCATAGACTATAATCTAGAAAGAAAACTGAATCCTATTATTTTGGGATCAAATCAATTATCCCTATCTAAACAAATAAGGATAACAAAAAATATAATCATCCGTCCCACTCAAGCTGAAGCATTATGTTAGACGATCCAGCGTGTTACATAAGTAAATTATCCTAGTACCTCACCCAGACTTGGTTGTAATGTTTGCAAGTTGATCTTCAGAGCGCACAAATGAAACCTTGATGAAGCATAACATAATCTCAACCTCGAAAGCAATCTCAAGAGGTGAGGATCGCTCAATCCTTATAAGTTGCATGGTTGTTAGGTGCGCATGACACATTGCACGATCTCACGCAACAACTGCCGTTCGCCGCGACGGTGCGGCAGGTACTAAGAGGAAGATTGTGAAGTCTTATTAAGTTGTAAGGACTATTTTGGTCATTATCATTCTCTCTAGTCGATGTGGGATCACCTCCTTATGCCCATAATTAGACATCTAGAAAGGGATCACCCCCTTATGCCCATAATTAGACATCTAGAAAGGGATCACCCCCTTATGCCCATAATTAGACATCTAGAGTGTGGACAAATGTGAATGTTGCAATAATAACACCCCCTCACGTGTAGAATTGGACATCTCAAGTGCAGATAAATATTGGGTAGCCCAATAATAGATCTAGGATAGTAGGATAAGGTCTGATACCATATTAGAATTTGGAATAGGCGTTACTTAACCCTAAAAGTTAATTCAAATGTGGGTATTTGCCAAGACTTATAAGAACTACTATGTCCATATCACTAATCAATTAGGGATCTCAGCAGGTACCTCTTAATATACAAGGGATTCAAGCATAGACACAAATAAAGAAAATAAACTCTGAATATTAGAATATTATATTCATATATCGGCTACATGGATCAAACGACGCCATAGTGTTCTATCATATAGCATATCTCATTCCATTTCAGCTCATTAATCTCAAGGTCTTTTCTAATAGTTTCCCTTATAGTTTTCCTAGGTCTTTCCCTACCTCTAACGCGTTGACTATCCTCCATTTGATCTACTCTACTTACTACAAAATCTACAGGTCTCGTCTCCACATGCCCAAACCACCTAAGCCGAGTTTCTACCATCTTTTCTACTATAGTGCTACCCCAACTCTCTAACTAATCGGTGGTTGACAATGGTTATTATATACGTGTATGAATATGGTTACAATCAAAACCATTGAAATTCCGATCAATAGCTATAACTCCTCATTATCCACACAAGTAAATCTCTCAATTTAGTAGCGAATTTTTTTATGAAATAAAGACTCCTAATTCTAATTAAAGGAACAGATAACCTTGCTAATGAATCATCTAGTGTACTCTAAAATAGGATTCTAATATGATGATGGCTTCTATAGTGACCAGGCTAGTAATACTCAGTACCGAGCAACAGATATGCGCCTTCTTTAACTTCATTGGATCGATGTCACATCTCAGATGGAAATGATATACAACTATACATATAACTAGGCAGGAATTCTACTTACATCTGAACCAATCAATTCACATGCATAATGATTAACTGAAAAATAAACTGCACATCCAACTGAAACGTAAACAACGACAAAATACATTTTCTTAAAGAAACAGGCATTTTCACTCATCTATTGAAGGAAGTTGATGAAGCCAACAAATTGGGTCTTAAACAAAAATCACCTTAGTGACAACGCAAGCTCTGGTTCAGGACCAAGTGCAAAAGTCCAAACAGCCTCCCAGTCAACTGACATGTCGACTTCGTTCCCATCTTTTGTCATATTTGCAGTTCTGTCTTTGCAAATATAGTATAGTGCCTTGTCAAGAACAGATGAAAGGAGATGCAATGAAAGGGCTCTTTGTCCAGGAACCTAAAAAATTAACATTTGGCAGATAATATGTAACTAAATGGAAAATACTATAAATCTTATTTATTAAGTTTGCATTCAGAATTTCAAATCCACCCCAACTGCATCCAACTAAAAGATACATCACATAACATACCACACTTCTAGTAAGTGCCACTGCGTCTTTAATTGTATAACCAGCTGCACCGGGATCTCCCTCAGTCCGCAGATAGTCGCGTTGACTGACATCATCTGCATCATGACTAGAAGAATTATCATAGAAGAAAAATCAAATTATATATTTATTTCCTAACCTTATTAGCAGAATAATCAGGATTAGGATATCAATTAATATGCAGCAAAGCTAACATCTAAACAGAAAATACAGAATAATAGTGATGTCGATGGATATCTGTGAGTGCTAAAATTTATATTCACACCGCCAACTTATTTCTCGTATATATTTACATCAGATATGATGAATATAGAATAATAACCAAACAATGCGTTCAATGAACTTGAAAATATTAGATAGCAAAGGAAATCATCAGGAAATTATATTCTATAGTGGAATTATTGCAAATATTTAACTTCTGGCCAAAAGATACAAGGGGGTGTAGTAATCCACTCGATGCTCTCAGACAGCCTATGACCTAGCAAAGTCATTTATCTAAACCTCTCTTATTTGATAGAAATATATTGTTTATACAGTACCCATGGAAATGCCAACTACTTTTGGTTCCATGTGCATTTAGAAGCGTAGTAAATGAAAAAATGACCCCAGCTTGTTGGAAAGAAAATAAATTTTAAATACCAATTGTAATGTGTAAGTTAAGGAAAAAATTTGTTTCATGAAGAAAAGTATTCAAACATTGAAAAATATAAACTATCCCTAGCTGCGTATAGATTTCCCACATGCTCAAATATCTATATACAGAAGAGCCCGTATTAATATCTATATACAAGTGTGGTAGTGGTTCCATCACAATCCTTGATATTATGAAAAATTACAAACATATGTACCACAATTTCGATCACGATGCAGTTGCGGATGCAAGGATCTCTTATAGCAATATTTTGATACTGGAACTCAAAATCTACACAAAAATAAAACGTACGAAGAATGAATAAGGCATACCATACACAGGCTTCTGTTCAGTATCAACAACATCCCCAGCCAATGAAAATCGTAACTCTCTAATGGCCTCAACTCTATTGCTCCAAGCATTCCATGAGCTACTACTTGTGGTGGTTGAAGTATTCCTGCTAGTATTCTTATCGTCCAGCTGTTTTTTGGATGGCAGGTCATCCTCTGTCTGCAGATGTTTAGCTTCTTGAGTACTCTGAGCATGTCGATTCACAGATTCACCAACAGTACCCACTTCTGATTTAATACTATTGGGTTTCTTCAACTTCTCCTTCCCCCTTTTCTGCAGTAATTTCAGTAATGCAGGACTCATCTTCTCCAATATCTCAGCCTTGGCTTCTGCTATCTCCTCAGCTGACATTTGCTGGATCCGAGCACGATTCTCATAATCAATTTCACTCTCAATAGATGTGGGTTCTTGTTCACTTATGAAGTGATTTTGCTCAGGCCGTAGCCCATCTACAGATGCAAAACTGGGGTCAGGCATTCTATTGGAGCAAACTCGATCCCGTTCAGCTGCAAATTCTTTTTCTTTCTTGTCACCATAAGTTACGCCATATTCAATTTTTTTCTGATACTCTACCTTATTTGAAGTATCAAATTGTGGTTTAGCATCATCCACTGCTGTAGAAGCAAAGATACTATCGTCTGAATAAGATGAGATTTTCTTGTCATTCTTACCACCTTTTACTTTTTTCTTTTTCCCTGAAGTTTGGCTAGAGTTTGATACATCCTTTTCTAAATCCCTCCCTGAGGAAGATTTATCATCTTGAGTAATCTCTTTCCATTTTTCAAAATCTAAACCCTTTGTCTTCTTCCTTTGTACCGGATTAGCAAAGGCAGCAACTTTCTCAAACTCCATAAAAGCTGTGTCTTCTTCATCCTCAACATCATTGTCACTATCATCATTGTCATGATCATAGCTCCCTTTCTTATTCAGTGGACGCCAATGCTGTAAAATCACCAAATTCTAAGAAACAGACCACGAGGCTTACTATTCATTGTACATACTACATTCACAATAAACATGAATGAAAAGTGCTAGCAACATAATCTCTTCAACACTCTCTTGATGATTGGTTGAAATTCACATGAGACACCTTTCCTATTTAATGATGAAGAGAGTGCTGAAGATATAGTGTTAGAGAGTATATTGCTAGCAGGCGGTTCTCTTCTCCCCTAAAATAAGTCTATAATATAAGCATACAGACTTTTCGACCAAATTATACCTTTTAGGCTCAACAAACATGGTAGAACAAATAAGAGGTTAATTCTACATAGAATCTGCAAAACAAATTACCATCTTATTTATTGAGTTCTCTCATAATGACCCAGAATACAATGAAAAGAAAGAATGTTGTAAACCACCATTACTTAAATAGCACCAACACATCAAATTGAAGGTGTGTGAGGTGTCCAACATGAGGCGGTAAGAGACACCAACACGAAACTGACACAAATAGTTGCACTAAATCACTTCTATTTTCTTAAATTATTACTTGCCTCTAGCTATCAGTGTCGTGTCAGGTGTCCATTCCATATCATTACAATATCATTCAACAAATCTCAATTCTTTGTTTTTAAACAGCCCTTCTCACTTACAACCATATAAACAATTAACTAAATTCTTCAATTTTTATTATTTTATTTCATTGCATTACTCAGAATAAGAAAAAGGTTGAAACTTTACAAAGAAAAAGGGTTACTTACAGGACCATGAGAACGATGCCGAGCAACAGGGAAAGGAACAACAGTGGGTTTAGGAAAAGAGTAGAAAGGAGTTGTGTTGTTTTGTGAGTTATCATCATCGATACCCTTTTCAACTATTGAACCAACCAACTTAAATGCATCTTCTTGGTTTATTTGTAGTGAACTCGTGTTCAGTATCTTCTTCACCTTCTTTGGTTCAATTCCATTGCCGTTTTGTTTCTCCATAGCTTTTGAAGGGAACACCAAAACAGAGCGTAGTGGCGAAAGAGGGAAGCAAAAAAAAAAAAAAAAGCTCAAATTTGCTTTGAAGGTATTTGACGAAAAGAAGAACCTTAATGGGCTGCTTGAGTTTATTTTGGACTTTGGGTTAATTGAACCATTGAATTTGAAACCAACCTAATTTCTGGTTCGGGTTTGATACCATTATTTAAAAAAAAAAAAAAAAAACAGTTTTAAAGTCGATAAGTTGTTTCGTTCGTGGTCAATTTTAATATACAAATCAGGACCCGAAAATTAAATTTCCCTTCAGTAAAATAAAATTAATTTTCATGTATCAGAAATGGCGTTGCCTTATCTCATATGATCTCGTACCATAATGCTAATTTTCATCCACAACACATGTCAACAGGTGTCATAGTATTTTAATTCGTTATAAATATAAAGTCAGAAGAGGTTTGGATATTGTAGAAGGCTACATGGGTACCTGTTGTCACCCTTAATAATCGGAACAAACACAAGTCTCCATAAAAAACAAACACAAGTATTCAACAATAACAAAAAAAGAAGAGTTGGAACTACTCCCACACTGATTGTTTAAAAAATATTAGGAACTAAGCTAATAAGGGTGGCAGAGGTGCAAAGAGTAATTGTTCACATGTTTGTTCCGTATTTTCATAGGAACTCATGGTAATATAGTAATGTAGATAATAAAAAAAATTTGTAATTAGCGATAGGGTGATGTTGTATTGTTGATATGTTAGAAATAGTGAATTGTTTGCAAATTTTTGAAAATCGATTTGTAAAAGTACCTCGAATCGATACGAATGAACCAATTCGTGCTTTGTAGGGTATGTCATTTAATTGTATAACTTTAAACCGGTTCTTAATTGTGAAATGGTTTAGATCACCCGGTTCAGACTATAACAAACTTGGTTCTTTTTCATACTATAATATACTCAGTTCAGTAAGATTATGATATTTAAACACTCCTTATTTTTCAACACTTATTTAATACCTCATTTTCTTTTTATATTTATCTTCTTTTCACGTTACCCTCTCTATTTATTTCTCTCTCAAGGTGTAGGATGAACCTACACATATCATTTTTCTTACAATAAATAATTCAATATTTTGAATCAGAAGCGTCGTCAACGATATCATTTATCTCTATTTCTTGTTGTTTTTATCTCACACACTACACATTTTGAATTTCTTTTTTTTTTTTTT
>JBBPBR010000008.1:12112455-12160899 GCA_037974775.1 Cicer pinnatifidum
TTTTTTTTTGCACAATCTCCTTTTATTATTTCGCTCTCTCTTTATATGTGAAATGAAATATCTCTTTTTATTATTTCTTCACAAGCTACAAGGTTTTTTATTATTGAGTTAAACAACTTCTTTTATATGCAAATATATGAAGATTGAGTGTAAGAGGTACTTTACCCCACTATAATAACATTGTGTTACTCACTTTACAAGCATGCTAAAGGATTATAACATAAATGTGCAAAATCATAACATGTTTTAAACATTGTCTTAGCTACAAACCAAAGTCAAGAGAGTGTTTGACATTGTACAAAACAAATGCTCTATCACCTACTTCACCATTGAACAAAATGTTTGTTTCTCATTCTCCATAAGCACTACACTGAAGCCATCCAAATCAAACTCTTCACCTTTCTTCTCACATTTTTTCCAACCCTATCACGAAATTGATTGAAATGCAACACACAATCCAGCACTTCCAAACTATTCAAGCTCAACCAACCAAAAATTCTTAATGCATGATAAATTATGAACCTAGTTGAGCACCCTACTTTTATGAAGCTCCTCCCTCGTAAGGTAATCTTTCCAAACTTTGAGTAATGATATTTATATTTAATACATTTCTCACTAAAAAATTATAAATTTTTGTTAGAGATATTTTTATAATATCTTAAACATGACTGCAGAAAGTGATTGAAAAATTAAAATAATATACATGAGTTAACTTAAAAGTAAAAACTAAAAATGAAAGTGAAAAATAAATTGAGGCTAAGAACTTGTTTGATTGTGTTTTACTTTTAGTTTTTGGAAACTATTTTATAAATAAATTTTAGAAAACTGTTTTTAAAAAGAGAGTTTTTTAAAAAATCTATTTGATAATTCCAATTTTTAAAATAGTTTTTGACTAGAGAAGTAAAAAAATTGAAAAAAGAAAAATAAAACACCATTTATCTGTTTTATTTTTTTAATTTTAAAAAGTATAATATTAAAAGTAGTTTTACAAAGCAGTTTTTAAAAACAAGTAATCCAAACAAGTGTTTTACTTTTTAAATTCTAAAATACTAAATATTGGTGAAATTTTTTATAGGCACTAAAATCAAAACATTGAAATATTTTAGGGATAAAACTTATTTAACTCTTTTATTATTTATTTATTTATTTTTGGATGTTTTCTTCTATTTTTATTTTGTCAACAATATGGATTTTTATATCCTTTTTATAATATGTGACACAATTCAGATTTGTATTCTATTTAGGAGATTTAAGTTACATTTTTACCATTTCTTTTCAAATGTTTGCGCCTCCAACGACCTAAACACCAAAAATTTCTATTTTATTCTTAATAACTAAGAATATTTGTATATCCACGGTAAGTTGATCATTATAAGTCATTCCAACCGATTAAGTTTCAAAGAATTGAGTTCTTGACTGAAGAAAATCCTATTTGGTTGATTTCCACTTTGGATAAGTATTTTTCCACACTATTGTCCATGTTCTTGTTTTATATCTTATTTTTAGCTTTTGATGTTGATTTTAATCCCTATTTGGTAGAGTTTACCCATTCATTTTGCAAGGACTCAAGTGTTGAGGCCAAAAATCCATTTATGGTATGGGGAGATAAATTGATTAGATCAAGTGTATAGTGATGAGCAGGGACAAAAAGAATGTATGATTTTCCACATTTGTCTATAGCTTGTCAATTAAACCAACTAAATATAGAAATTAAACCAACTAAATAGAAATTAAACCAACTAAATATAATATTTTGGTAACTTATGATGTAAAATATGTTTAGATATGTGTATAGGTTGTGTTGATTGATTTACTTCATCTTGGCCGCTGATGTGAAATTTTAATGAAGTATTTGCAATGATGTGATATTTGAAACAAATGATATGGGTATGTTGATTATTTATTATGTCAATTAAGTTTACATTTGAAATTGTGTTATGTTAATGACATTGTAATTTTGGAGATATGGTGATCATGAAAATTGTGCATGTGTGATGTGATGTGTTAAAGTGTGACCACGGAGTATGTTCAACCTATTGTTACTAATGATACTCTAATTAAGGAGTGACTTAGGAAGACCGAGAGAGACAGACAAGTGTAACGATTTATGACACAATGAAATAAAATGTAAATGTAATTGTGTGAATGATGTACATGTGCTATCTTGTGTATTTTTTATACTAGTATTCAAAAGTAAAAGTACATAGATAAACAAGAAGTACAATATTTGAATTCCTCAAGATTTATGTCTTCATTCTCCTTTTGAGTTGAGTATTATTTCTCCTACCTCTCCAAGCTACACGAGTATTATTTGTTAGTGTAATAGTAGTTTTAACTACAATCCTCTAATTGATATTGTGATGATAACAAAAACAAATAAATAAAAAATAATTATCCATAAACTCTATTTTCTAAGTGTGTATATTATGTTAGAAGACAATTATTTATATTAATGATTATATTTTACGGTAGCATAAATTACTAGTGAGTTAGAGATACTAATTTAAGTGTTTCTAAACACGAATAATATTATCATCTAATAAACAAATAACTATGTTTACAAATCATTGTTCTAGTATAAGCTAGATCCTTCCATGAACAAAGAAAATAGAATTTTCTAAACAAAGATCAGAATGACTCTGAAGAAATTACTACAGTTGTGTTTGACTTTAATGACTGTGCTCTAAAATGCATCCCCAATGAATTCGTTAATACAAGCAATGATCTGGATGATGGTCTGCCTTTGATAAGCCTTTGACTTATCTCTAGAGGCTTAACCAACGTTGAATTTTCTGCTTATCTCTCTAGACTCCAAATTGTTATAGCCTAGATCCAAATCCATTTGTTATAGCATCATTTTGTTAGAACCAATGTGGGTTGAAGAATAATGATCCTAAATTATTTTGATGATAACAAAAGTTCTTTTGTGGGAACAATTTATAACACTAATAATTTCAATTAAGTGTGAAGTTCCTTTGTCACGAACCTCATAAACCTTATATTGCATCCTCTGGTCATTGGAGAAGATAAACATAAAGTACAAGGCAATACTCTTGAAAAATCTATTTTGTTATGAATGACTCTAAGAAAAATGTTCTGAACGCGTCTCTGCTAATTCTGTCAATACAAACTCACTCTAATAATTATGTGTATGATAACCTTGGTAAAAAAATTGATCTTCTAAACAACACTCTAATAAAGTCAACACTCTAATAAAATTAACATTTTGATGAAGTCAACATTCTAAGTCTATATTCAGACATCATATGTTCATCTTAATAGACTTACCCTATGACTGAAGAAACACATGACATCCTCTGATAGTGTCATCATCTGATCTTCTTACCATTTCTGTAACACCCCGTTTTTCTAAGCGAGGGTGTATTTTTTTTATTTTAAAAGAACTTAAATAAAACAGAGTAAGTACATAAGGAAAAGCCTTTGGATATATAATTTAGTCATTATAATTTACAAACAGCGGAAAAAATTTTCAAAATATAAATCCAAAGCATGTCCTGATGTCAACAATAGTACATGTACATCCTTCCAACTTAACATAAAAGTAGCCCAAAAGAAAGACATATGTGTCCTGGGTGAAAGCCTAGTCTGATCATTCTATACATAACAAAACTATATGCCTTGAGTAATCTCCACGCGCCCCGTGAGATCCTCCTAACGTAGCTCCAATCAAGCACTCCCATCCACATTCCCATCCGGAGGGTAGAACCGGTAGGATCATCCTGACTCTCATCTGAGGGCAAAGCCCAGATTTCCACAATAGTTGTAAAGGGTCACAAACCGAAAATTAACAATTAACACATAACATTTAAGCTTTTAAATGCACAAATAACCTTCTCAACTTATCATGCATCTTAGAAGGATTTTCCATATGCTAAAAGTTCATATAATGCTTGCCAAATGTAAATGAAGTCAAATAAAGTTCTCAAAATATCAAGTAATATACAACTGACCAAAATATTGATAAATCAATTGAGAAATCAATTATCTAACTCAAAATAAGATTTTCCACTGGGCCAATCGATTGGGGAAATCAATTTCTTGAAAGTTTTTAGTGAAAATTGAACTTTGGGCTTAAATCAATCGATTGGGTAAATCGATTGACTCAATCGATTGGGTAAATCGATTTCCTGAAAGTTTTTAGTGAAAATTGAACTCTGGGCTTAAATCAATCGATTGGGTAAATCGATTGACTCAATCGATTGGGTAAATCCATTTCCTGGAAGACAGAGCCCCTGTAATGAATCCAATCGATTGGACAAATCGATTTTTGGAAGACAAAGCCCCTGACTTCAATCCAATTGAATCCAATCGATTTACCAAATCGATTTCTTAAATGATTTTGAAATATAACTTACAAAACCGATTGAGTAAATCGATTTCGTGCAAAACAGAGCCCCTGTAACTCATCAAATCGATTGGGTAAATCGATTTCCCTATATATTCTTTCAAAAATACATAAACCAACTCAATCATATTCAAACACCACTCCAAACCTTAACACTTAGCAATACCCATACAATCACCACGACATTACGAGTTTCGAAAACGTTTTACAATCTAACATACTATCACACAAATCCAAAACATAACTCTTAGTACAATCAACACAATCACAATTTGAATCAAACATACTTACACATAGTTTCAAAACATAGCACTTAGCAAAATCAACACAATCATAATTTGAATCAAACACACTCACACATAAGTTCAAAACATAACACTTAGCAAAATCAACACAATCATAATTTGAATCAACCACGACTCGTGTGCCAAGCACCCTAATGCAATGCGTATATGCCAAAATGCATGGACTCGGAATTCCAAACCAAAACCCTCCTCGAAGGGCCGTAAATCATAATTGTACCGCCTATCGCAGGCCAAAGTACCAATTACCGAGGTGCCACCTATCACGGGTCAGCATGATTTACTAAAAAGCGTAAATCATAAACGTACCACCTATCACGGGTCAGTAATGTTTACCGAGGTTCCACCTATCACGGGTCAGCACGATTTACTAAAAGAAAAAGCGTAAGTCGTAAGGGTACCGCCTATCACAGGCCAAAGTACTACTTACCGAGGTGCCACCTATCACGGGTCAGCACAACTTACCAAAAAGTAAATCGTAAACGTACCACCTATCACGGGTCAATACAGTTTACCGAGGTGCCACCTATCACGGGTCAACACAATTTACCAAATGAAATGCATGAGCATACACTAACTCCATTCACAACAATCGTTAAGTAAATGCAGATATTAAAAGATTCCCCATTTTTAATACTCATTTAACTTAACGATTTGCACGCCAGACGTTAAGCAAACAGACATATCAAGAGATTTCCCATTCTTAATATACTTTTGACTTAAACGATTTCCACAACAAAACATTCAGTAAACAAAACATTAAGAGATTTCCCATTCTTAATGCTCATTTACTGAAACGTTTTTCAAAAACAAACCTTAAGCAAACAAGACATTAAGAGATTCCCCATTCTTAATTCTCATTTAACTTAAACGATTTTTCCAAAACAAACGTTAAGTAACCGAGACATTAAGAGATTCCCCATTCTTAACGCCCAGTTAACTTAAACGATTTTCACAAGTACACATTAGATAAACAAGACATTAAGAGATTCTCCATTCTTAATACTCATTTAACTTAATGGTTTTCAAAACAACATTAAGTAACCAAGACATTAAGAGATTCCCCATTCTTAACGCTCAGTTAACTTAAACGATTTTCAAAACAAACTTTAAGTAAATAAGACATTAAGAGATTCCCCATTCTTAATTCTCATTTAACTTGAACGATTTTCCAAAACACACATTAAGTAAACGAGACGTTAAGAGATTCCCCATTCTTAATACTCGTTTAACTCTAATGGTTTTCAAATTTCACACCAAACAAACTCGAACATAATAACCACATCAATGAACGATTCACACCAAATCACATCAATCAACAATCATCAAGTAAGAACACGCCAAGTACGACGACACAAATTAACACAATCCATCACTCAAACACAACAAGTTTCATATACTCGAAATCATACATAATGGGTTTAAAATTCATTCTCCACAAAACATAACTTAAACCCTAGCCAAATTCTTTTCCACACAACCACAAGTAAGTCCCTAAATGCAAACTAAAAGTTTGGAAGGAGCCCTTACCTTAACGTTAGCTCTGACGTGCGATTACGGCACCGTGAGTAAATCTGGTAAATTTTCCGCTCGCAACACCGCTTCCAAAATTGGTCCACTAGCACCGTAGCACGGAGGTGAGCAACCTTCCCTTCTATCACTTCTTGAAATGAAGCTTAGATCCAGGTGAAACAGGGAGATTTGTGTTTGAATCCCTAATACCGTTTTTCTTCGTTTTCGAATCAAAGGTGAAGAGTGAAGTTGAGAAATCCTTGTCCTATCACCCACTATCAATATCGAACTCAAAGGAAGCAAAAACAACGAAAATGGAAGAAGATGGAGGAGGGAGGAAATTGAACACACGCGAGGCAGGGGAGGAAGAAGATATTTTTCTTTCTCTGTTTTTCCTTCCTTCTATTTTCCTTTCTTTCTATTTCTTTCCTTTCTTTTTCTTTTCCTCCAATTCCTTCCCTTCCTTTCCTATATATTCATTACTTATATAATATAATTAACAAATATCTAAAAATATCTAGATATTTGTTAAATTACCATTTCGCCCATAACGCATTAATTCTTTGCAAAAGGTTCACCGCAGTTAATTTAATTTATTTATTGACGAGTAATTTTAATCAGGCATCAAAATTTCTTCTTGGACATATAAACTCCAAAATATTAATAACTTTGGCTAAAAAGCCTCTGAGTTCAATACCGAAAATACACCAAAATACAGAAAATACACTTAAAATTATGGGTCTTACAATTTCTATTAAGATACGCTGAATCAATTATGAAGATTGATTTGGGCAAGTTTTTAATGTTGATTCAAGATCTATGAAGATTTAATATGAGATATTGTTTTCACATGTTGAATTCTTGCAATCACAACAACAATCGTAAACCCTATTGAACTCAAAGTATCTCTATAAAAGGTTTTGGGATCATCACTAAGATACATAAGTGATTCGTTGTCACATACGAGTCAAATATAAGCAATAGAAAGTAGCGTAGGGGCAATAACTTGAGTCATTTCATAAGGACTTATGATTATATTAACCAATATAATCAATGAAATTAAAATGAGGGGTTTCAAATTTAGAAAACGAGTTACAATCACATTGAAACGATGAATCCACTAATTTGAGAGTTTCAGACCTATCATAGATTATATCAGCGGATATAATTTCTAAATTGTGACTCTATTCCTACTTGACTATAGAATTGATCAAACAAGCGTGATCAACCCTATATGAATTCTATATCTTTGATTGGATTAAGTATCACAATTGTTAAGACAAACTCTCAAATTAAAGTTTTGATGAAAATAAACAAAGGTTAATTCAGGATGTTAATTATGATTCTAAAATATTATGTTAATTTAAATTGTGCTTTTGAGTGAATTAATTAAAAAGATAGGAATCAAGCAAAGTAAAGAAATCAGAAAAAAAAAGAACAATAAAGAAACAATAACATATTGGACAAAACGAAGAATGCTCTCCAGGATCAAGATTGATCATCACAGTCTCAAGACCAACCATTCTTCATTACTTCAAAGAAGATTATGCCTTTGAATTCCATGCTAATGTTATATATACTTAAAAAGGATCAAGAAAGATCCATTCTAATAAAAGAAGGCATTCGGATCACTAAGATAAAAGCTCATGAAACAAGCAAGTTAATACAAGTATGAACTTTCTCCAACTTAACTGTGAAAAAAGTTAGTCCATCTTGATCTGTACAAGTCATCCAATTTGATCAGGAAGTCATCCATAATGATCAAAGACTGAACCTCCAGATTGATCATCAATCTCCAAAAAGTACAAGACTGACAGTCCAGATCAATTATCAATATCCACAATTTTGTTGAAGCTCAATATCAATCTCCTTATTTCTGCAGACGTTCATCATCATTCTCCAAACTGATTTGAACAGAATTGAGTCTTTAAATCAAAGATATATCATCAACAAATTTATGTGAAGCATATAGGATCATTAAACACAAGAGAAATTTGATCAAGAACGAATAAAAATGCCCTGTCAAACAGATTTCATAAAGTGTTCAAAGTCTAGAATATTTTTATTCATATATATTGGTTTTGGTCAAAAAGACAGAGCACTACCAACATATCTTTTGACCATCATTAAATGCTTCAAAACGCCTATAAAAGAAAGGCCAATGCTAAGGAAAATAAAAGAAGTTCAAGTGTTATCAAGTCTTACAAATCATTCACATTCATATACTTGAAATTCTCATTTTCTCAAGAAAGATTCAATTATGATTATACATATTACTTTGTTATTATTATACTGAATTCTTTATAAAGAATCGAATCTCAAACAAGAGTGGAGACATCTCAGATTCTTTCAAAACAATCTGATCATTATTGTAAAACTCAAATTATAAGAGTTTAATATAGTTTTAATAAATTGTACGAAATCCTATCAAGGTTGACAGGTGAATTGATTAAATCACTTTCTGGGTGAAAAAAATAGAGCTTGTAACAAATCAAGAATGATCTTAATTAGGTGTTGTAAAACTAAGAAGGTTCTTTGTTTTAAACACTTAGTGAAAAAACTCACAATTGTGAGGACTGGACGTAGCCCAAGTTGGGTGAACCAGGATACATCCTTGTGTAGTATTCTTTCTCTTATCTCCTTATTTATTAAGCCTAATTAATTACTTGATTAAAACATAAACTGAATTTTTGTTTTCAAGCTAACCAAGAACGTTCTTCATTTTCTAGTAAAAACCAAGAACGTTCTTCGTCTTGTGTTTTCTTAACAAAGATCATTCTTGAATTAAATCCTTAAGTTTTTTCAGGAATTTTTAAATAGGAACATTTACAATTTAAACCCCCCCTCCTTGTAAATCGGCATTCTCACTTTAATTAATCAATGTATTCTAGTTAACGATCAAGTGTCAAAAACTACAATTTATTTAATTTAGAAATTGAGTTATGTCAAACTAATTTTATCAATCTTATTGAGATTTGAATTAAGCAATCAAAATAACAATATAATCATATAAAAAGAAATTGGATCATCAATGGGAAATTAACATTATAAAATAAACCTCAAGGTCTTGATGAAATTCCCAACAGTGGATTAATCTCAGAAATCTAGCCTTCTATGAAAATAAGAAAAATTCTCTATTGTCTATTTGATTTCGAAATACAACATGCCCTCACTGAAAAAAAAAACTAAATTTATATGGTACTTGTCTTGGGCTTTAAAACAAGCAGTCCGCTACTAAAAATTATTTCATAAGAGCTCATATCAATATCTGAAACTTAGACCTAGTAAAGTTCGGAATTGGACTTTTACTCCCACATAAAAGTTGTAACTCTGATTTTTAGCTTTCCAACGCTTTCTTGCATGCATTAATCCGATATCTAGAGCACAATTTATGGCCTACAGAGCGAGCATGGGGCAATATGCAAATAATAAATTCAAAACTCAATTTCGACCCAAAGTTTAGAAACATGTTTAAATGCTAATCTAGGATAAAAAGAGCTTTTTAAATGTAACAGTACACCACCAAAAATATGTACCAAAATTGCATTGATCAATTAGTAAGAGAAAAAAAACAAGAGAAAAACCTATTGTCGTCACATATACAAGCTTTTGTGTTAGCTTTAAGTACTGAGAAACCTAAAACACTTTATGAGAGTCATTTCTATAAACACTCTTGTGTGAAATTTTTCATAAGACTTGAGAAGACTTGAAGATAATCAGTTTGACTAGAAGGTGTACAATGGAAGTGAGGTATCTGTTGGAAATTAGTGGATTAAATCATTTAGTGTGAAAGGACTAGAGATAACTATTGTTTTGGCGGTGAATTAGGATAAATTGGTATGTCTTTTCTCCTTATCTCTTTACTTATCAGTTTACGTTTTCTTGTCTTTAACATTGCCATTTTATAAATTGTTTTTCAAAGTTAACTTTAGATGTAAAATACAATTCAAACCCCTTTTTTCTTATATTTTTCTTTCTCTGCTCGATCTCAAGGTTGACTACCTAATCGTGTTTGAGTAAAAATCTTAATTTTTTTATTATGACTAACTCTAATGATGAAGTTACAAGTGGAAATGTTAAAAGGCTTCCTCTATTTGATGGGAAAGATTTAAATATTCGAAGGATTGGGTGAGAAGTTTCTACCTCTCACATGATCTTGAACTTTGGGACATAGTCAAAGATGACTATAAAGCTGTTAAAGATGTTGTTGGTGTTGAAATATCTAGAAAGGATCTCAATACTGACCAAAAGAAACAATACAAGATTCATCATAAAACCATAAATAACAAAACATAAAAATGTTAGGAATTACAAACTTTTCCAGGTGGAGAAGCTAAAAAAATTTCCAGATTCCAAACTCTAACATCTAGATTGAAGATTCTCCAAAATAGTTACAATACGCCTGATCACATCAAGAAGATCCTCATAAGTCTACCTAGTAAGTGAAGATCAAAAGTAACAACAATTCAAGAGGCTAAAGACTTTAACTTATTTTCTCTGGAAGAGTTGATAAGTTCACTCAGATATCATGAGATTGACTAGTTGAAGATGAACCAAAAAGGAAATCAAAGTATTTGGACCTCAAGTCCTAAGGAAACAAAGCAAATTCCAAGGCTCTGTAAGCTAAGGAGAACTTAGAGAAAAGTAAATCAGAATAACATAGTGAAGACTCAAATGATGAAGAGATATGATACATATCAAAGAAAATTCAACATATGTGTAGCAATAGGAAGAAATACTTCTCCAAAAAGGATTTTAGATGATCCATAAACAATACAAAAAGAAAAGAAAAATTAGCTAAAAAGAGAATTATCTGCTATGAATGCAAATAACCAATACATTTCAAATTAAAGTATCCTAATATTTAAAAGGGAAACTCTTAAAGAAATAATTTTGGTACAAAGAAGAATCTAATGACTATTTGGGATAACTTCGATGAATCATTTGATGAAGATGAAGAACATGTAAACATGGCTTTGCTGGTAGATGTTTGTTCTGACTATGATTATGACAATGATAATGTATGAGGCAGTTAAAGTACTTCCTAATATATTTTGCAATGAACTATAATCATGTAAAATGAGTTTCTAAAGAAGAATATCAATGGCTCCTCAAAACTTAAAAAAATATCATAAAAGCTTATTCCATCTTAACAGAAAAGTAAAACTCCCTTGAAAAATATTTTGAAAACATAAAAATGGAAAATCTAATTCTAAAGAATAATGTCTCAAAAACCTCATAATTAAGTGTTTGTAAGCTCAATTGGTAGTGGGAATGAATGAACGGTGGTACTTATCCCCAAGGTATGAGGTTCGATTCCCACAGAAGGAAAAATATCTATTTCTAGTGGGAGGAAAAGGGGTCGAGAATGTCGTGATTAATAATGCCAATAACGGTAAGAGTCAGGTTGTTACAAAAAAAAAAAGCTCAATTGGTAGTGAGAATGAATAGCGGTGGTACTTATCCCCTAAGTACTGGGTTCAATTCCCATATAAGGCAAAAAACTCGTTATTTCTTACATGGAGGAAAGGGGGGAGGGGTGAGAAGGTAGTGATTAACAACGTCGATAATAGTGAGGGTATAACTATTACACCTTTCAAGATTTTCTAGCAAATGGAAAATACAAAAGCAAAAAAGCTTTTATGATCTATGGTGTTAGTAGAAACAACAAAAAATGTATTGGTATTGAGGAACCAGAAGAAGCTCTAAAGTTAACTTACTTGGAACTACATGCTTAGAAAAAGGTCATGATAAGAGAACTTGTCCTATATTAAAAACATGGAAAGACAAGATACCTTTCATAATTAACAAACCATGACCCAATCAAATTTAGGAACTTAAGAACAAAATAATCTATCTTGCAAATATCCTTAGGAACAAAGTTGAAACACCCATCATGGTACTTGAACAGTAGAAGTTGACAACACATGACATGAGAAAAGTCTATGTTCCAAAACCTAACTCTCAAGGAAAGAGGATTTGTAGGATATAGAGGAAATTAGAAGGGTAAGATCATAAGGTATGGTATAGTATGTAATGGCTCCCTTCTTTCTATTAAATATGTTCTGCAAAAGAACTAATGCATAATGTATTGGGCATAAGTCAATTAAGTGACAATGGTTATGGCGTTGTCTTCAATCAAAAGTCATGTAAGGCTATTTGTCAAACATATGGATTCATACTATTTACTTGTCATAGGAAAAGAAATAGTTACAAATAAATTTGTCACATTTACAAGAACAAGAAGTAAAGTGTCTAATGTTAGTGAACGAAGAGCAACTAGTATGACACAAAAGGTTGGGACATGCCAACTTGAGATTAATCTCAAAGTTGAAAAGACTTGATTTAGATAAAGGTTTTCCAAATCTAATATTTGATTCAAATGTTCTTTGTGAGGCATATTAGAAAGGGAAAGAGACTAAATCATCATTTGCTTCAAAGAATATTATTTCCACTTCTATACAACCCCAACTTCTATACCTTGATTTAATTGGTCTAGTAAAAACTTCCTCTATCAGTGGCAAAAAGTATGGACTTGTTGTTGATGATGACTATTCAAGGTGGACATGGGTAAACTTCCATAAACACGAGGACGAGTTACATAAAGTTTTCACTACCTTATGCAAACAAATGCAAAATGAAAAGAGTATATGTATTACCAGATCATATTGTTCAAGGATGAAAGTAAAATTATGATTGCTTCTAACCTAGTCACATAAAGTTTTTAGTGAAACTGTTGCTCCTGTGGCAAGGTTATAAGCAATCATAATTTTACTTTCATTTTCAATTTTTAATAAAATTACTATATCAAATGGACGTGAAAATGCATTCCTAGTCAGTAATATAAATAAATAAGTGTATGCTAAACAACCTCCTAGCTTTAAGGATAATGAATTCTTATACCACGTTTTCTTTTGCACCCACTATGACATGTAGCATAGATCAACTTGATGCTCTAAATGAACTATGAATTGATTTTTCAAATCTTGTTGAGTACGAGTTTGACTTCAATGAAGATTTTGATGGTATTGGATGGACTGAGTATTTCACTATAGATCAACCATATGTTCTAGACGTTCTAGTTAAAAAGTTTTGGAAGTTCGTTGATGCAAACAAAGATGAAAAAGTCCCAAGTGTGGTTTTAGGGATTCCTATCAAAGTTACTCAATCAACCATTATTGTTATCACCAAATGTCTAGATGAAGGCATGAATATTTAAAGTGGATATAAGGTACTTTTCAAGGGAATATCATGCCAACAAATACCACAGGGGATTGGTGTGGAAAATTTCCTAGAAGATTAAGACAAATTTGTAAAACTTGGTACTTGAGCACGTGAGGTCTTGTATAATCAACTCTTGTTTAGGATAAATCAAGAGTATTCCCTACTAAAGACACCTAACAACTATTCTAATTAGGACTCCCATCATTAAAGCTCTAGAGGAAGTAGAATGAGCTGTTAAAGATGATCACTTGGTATCCTCATTTGCACCAGTGTTCAACATCCAAGTTGGACATTCATAAAACCAAGCAATGAAGTTAAACAACTCACATGACAATTTAGTTGAACTCAAGACATTCATTTCCAAGTTGGACATTCATTTGCACCAATTTTTGAAGAAGATAATATGGAAGTCTTTAAATAATATTTAAGGATGTATCATTTTGGTCAAGAGACGCCTCCAATATACTTCTTTTTGCCAGGAGCTTCACAAGAGTTTGAGAGGAAAAGGAAAAGAATAGTTAGGGTATCTTTTGTGCTAACGTATGAAGAAGGTGATGAAAACTTCAATGAGGATATAGCTAGCCTCAACTTGAGGAAAAGGCAAATGGTAATTCCCTCTACTGAGCTTAGTCACACTCTTGTTAATGTTGGTAGTTGTAATGAAATAACTAAACTTGAAGCTAATGCAACACCATCTACAACACTATATAAACCCCTCACTACACACCAAAACTCTACTCGTATCCCCTCAACAAAAATCCATATCCCAAATCTTCACTGCATGCTCTAGCCCGAATTTAGAGCATGCAGTGGAACAAGATTAGGAATATGAATGCTCCAATTTTGGATCATGATGAAGTCTAAATCAGTGGAACAATGTTCTTTCTTTTGCCCCAACCTAGATTAGGGAAAACATGGAGTATTGAATGCAATTGGCCGCTCAAAACTCAAGTGCTTTCAGATATACTGCTGATATCCTTTACCTTTGGGTTTTGCATTTTCAGAAAGCTCATGGAGACGAGACCAGAAAACAACTGACTACTACATCAGAAGCTACATCGAGGGAAGATAACTTCCCCTCTCTTTTTATCTCTTTACTTTTATGTGTACATTTTCTTGTCTTTAACATTTCCAATTTATAAATTGTTTTTCATTGTTAGTCTTAGATACAAAGGATGACTTCAAATCTCCATTTCTTATGTTTTTCTCTCTACACATATATGTGGTTCATCTTCTTATCCAAAGGATGACTTCATAAAGTAATGTAAAAAAGGTGTCTTAGATCATAATGTTGTTGAATTGATCAACCTAAATTTCTTCTAAATTAGGACTAGCTCTATCATTAGTGAACATATTTATTTGTTCATTAGATAGTCAATAACATAGATTTGTGCTATGTATTAAACAAATATGCACACTTAAAGAAACCAGTTAGCAGACAATTGTCTTTTGCTTTGGTATCATCAAAACATCAATTATAAATATTTTACCGGAACCCATCTAGTTCTTTTAGTCGCGTAGTACTAATCGATTATACATTGTTGCTAATCGATTACTGTAACAAAAAAAAAAATTGAATATGTTTTGATTGAAAAACCTATTATTTTCATCCTTATTAAAATGGGTTCGATTTTGCCATATCTAGTCAACGTAGCTGACATTAAGCCTTATTTAAAGAACTTTTAGAGTTCCTTAATCATCTTTTTTGAAGACTTAGGGTTGCCTCCAAATGTTAAAAAACTATGGAACCCCTTATTTATTTTTCAAGTATCCATTTTCACTATTTTCTTTCCGATTAAAATCATTTTGAAAGTGTCATGTTGGAAACAAGTTGGTTTTCTACTTATAGTTTTATTGTTAACATAATTATTTGATGAGAACAATAAATTGGGATTAATGGCTTCATTAAATACACATAGATTAGAACAAGAAAATTGATGGAAATGACCATAGGATACCACCATAGGAAGTCACAAGAGGGAGTAAAAAGGTTAGAGGAAACGAAGTAAAAAGATTAAACATGCCTCTGAAGAATTATGTGCCTCTAATGAACAGTAATCGCTCCATGCCTTTGATGAATAGTAAATTTAGCATGCCTAAGATAAACAGTAACTACAACATTCCTAAGATGAACAATACATTTAGCATGCTTCTGATGAACAGTACTTTGGAGCATACATGTCAAGTCTGACGCCACTATAATAGTTTGTCTGAATAATATTTTCTGCTGACTTAGAAGACTACAACTCATTCCAAGAGTTGTTGCCTCTGATCATAATACACTATGAAGTTGCACGAATTTAATAATGCAAAAAAGATGAAGTTACCCAAGCCACTAATTCTAAGTCACACATCATTGCACTTGCCTCTAACTATTCAAGTATTCCAACAATCAAGTCAACCATTATGAAAAATAAAAGTCTAAGAAAACTCAACGACTCTGATGGAAGGCCAAAAGTTCTAATAGATTGAGAAATTTTTTGAATTGGTTATGCGTTAATTAAAGTGGTATTCTTACTTCTAACAGTCAAAAAACAAACTGATAATTGGTCATGCCTAAGATCAAATCAAGCGTAAGAAGGAAGCATTGAATCCAAGCTAGTTTCTGTTGGAACCAAGTTGGTTTTATACTCAGAGTTATGATGATAACAAAATTATTTTATGAGAACAAAATATTTGACTTCACAGAGTTTGAAAGAAGATTCTTGTTTTTGAAGAAAATCTAAAATAAGATTTGTTTCAGACTTATAGTTGAAGAAAATCTAAAAATGGTTTAATTCATATTTATAATTCAAAAAAATCTTTGACTAAGTAGAAAAAAAGATATGGTGAAGATTTGATCAAAATTTATCTACAACAAAATATGAACATTATCAATATGAAGAATTTACAAACTCAAACTGAAATAAATACGAGCATTATCAATCTGAAGAATTTACAAACTCAATTTGAACAAAATACGAAAATAATCAATCTAGAAGAACTACTCAGATTGGATTCAAAAATAAAGAATTGGCTAAAGAACATATCATCAAAAAGCATCTTGTTCAGAATTTTTTTTGAATAAGATCATTGTTGATCGAGTTAGGAATGAAGATATAATTCAGTATTAAACATGGACCAAATTGAAGCCCTAATCACTCCCATAAATAGATACTCAAGGCTAAGGAAGGAGATCATCGGAAATTAGAAAATAGTATAAGAACTCAAGCTTAAAGTTCCAAATGTATCGTAGAGTATAAAGAGAGAAACATTTGTTCAAATGAGAACTATTTCGGAGTGTTTTTCTTAGAATGTGAAAGTCACAATTATAATCAACTTGTTATAAGAAACTACTCAAGTTCCAAACCTTAGTATTCAAACCCGATAGTGGTGTTAATCTGCCTTCAAAAATCTATGGTTATAGGTTGTGAGAGAAGACTTGGTTGGTAGAGTCGAGGTGTTTATGTTCCTCAAAAGTCTGGGGTTGTTAGGTTGGTTGAGAAGACATGGTTTTTAGGGTCAAGGTGGTTAGCTCCAAAATATTTTGGGGTTGTCAGGTTGTTTGGGAAGACTGGCTTGAAAGGTGAGGTGTTTTGTAATTCAAGGTAATTAAATTAGTGGATGAAAGCCTTCTAAATGAGGGAACTAAATGTAGCCAAGTTAGTGGTGAACTAGGATAAATATGTGTGTCCAATTATTTATGCTTTCATTATTTGCTGCCTCTGACCCGATTGCTTCTATCTAATTAATTCCTAAAAACCAATTAGCCTTCATCAAATTAACAAAAAGTTTTTAACTTTGTCAAACACCATTCAACCCATCTTCTCGTGTTTGCACCTTCAATTGGTATCGCAGCTCGGTCGGATGAGAACTTCACATTGTTTGAGGAAAGATCCAAGGTTTAACATGTCTAGCTTCACTGGATCAGTATATGAAGAAATTAAGTTATTTTCTTTCTTAACTCAATTTGGTTTAATTACGCCTATAAATGATTTATTAAATAAAAATCACAAATTGTCTTTGAAACTGAAAACACTTAGGAAAGAAAATGCAAACCTAAATGAAAAAGTTAATGTTTTAAAGAATTGATGTGCTTAATTTAAATCAGAAAATGCAACTATGAAACCTCTCAAGACTAACAAACCAAGACCTAATCAGATTTAGATACCAAAAGACAAAGTTGTTTATTTTGCAGATGTTCTAAGCAACCAAGTTGAAACATCAATCATGGCATCTGGTAAGTGTATGCTAGAAACTTATGCAAGGAAAAAGGTTTATCTCCCAAGACCTAACTCTGGTGGAAGAAAGTCTGGTCCATACAATACCTATCAGAACCTGAACCAGTCGTTGAACCATAACTATCAAAAATAGAAAAACCATATGATGAACCAGAAATATCAGAAAAATGTGGAGTATCAACATAATAAAAACTGGATGAGAAATCACACATATCAACAAAATAAAATTTGGTAGAGAAATAATACATATCATCATAATTCGAACTACCAAAAGAATCATAATTACCATCAGTTCCCAAATTTCCAGAGGAACTTAATACACCAGCAGAAACAAAACTGTTAGATGAACCATCAGAATCAGGAGACTGCTGTGAACACTTTAATCAAATTCATAAACATTACAAACTTGGATGATAATTCAAATCCCTTCATCCAGACCCTCAAATAAGAGAATATGCATATCCACAATATGAAAACCAGAAAATAAGAACTAAGAGGATTTTAAGAGTGAAAATGAAATTGTTGACATATAGGTTATATTTTTCTTTAAATTTAATTATTGTATGATATTATGTTAAAAATGATAACAAGAAGCTTGATCTTAAAAATCAAAGCTAGATAATTATTTTGCATAATCTAAAAAATTTAGAGGAACCAGGAGAATCCCAAAATTTGAACATTTCAGGAGAAGTAAAATACAAGTTTGTTTCTTCATAAACAAACATAAACCACCCTAAACAAAATTGGTGTTTTAAAATGTATTGTTTCATTCTTAAATTATCTATTTTACATTATGTTATATGACAAACATCTTGACCTTGAAAATTCAAGCAAGATGAATGATAGTGCAGGTTTATCGAAATCAGAGGAAGCATATACAGACAAACCAGAACAACCTGAAAATCAGACGATGCATGCAATCCAGAAAAGATGAAAAATATTCACAGGATGAATCTAGTCAAGTCATAAATAGTCAAGATAAGTCAGAAAAAAGATTTGAATGGAAGTACGAGTCATCTCATCCTGAAACTCTAATCACTTGAAGTGCAAGTGATCCATTGAGGATGAAATCATTATTAAAAGATACCATTTTATTTGGCTTACTCTCATCAATTGAGCTCACCATTGTTGATGAAGCATTGGCAGATGATGGATGGATTCTTGCAATGCAAGAATAGTTAAATGAATTTAAGAAGAATGGTGTTTGTGAATGTTCTTACTTTCTAAATCATGTTTTTAAACTCAGAAAATCTCTATATGATCTAATACAAGCACATAGGGCATGATATGATATACTTATCCAAATCCTTCTTCATAATTGATTCGACGTATCTTGATAGAAATGGCACGATGGCCAGAAGATGTCATGACATTCTTCTATTAAAGGATAAGTCGGGTATGATGAGCATATAATGTTCATATGTTGTCTTTATTAGAGTAGTGATTTTATCAGATGGTTGACTTTAATAGATGATTGACTTGTATTCCAAGGTTATCAGACACAAAATCATCAAAGTCAGCTTGTATTAACAACTTCCGCAAATGTGCTTTGAAAACACGTTTTCCAGAGTTAATTATATCTTAACAAATATTTAAGAGAATTCCATTAATATCCTTGCTTAACTTATCTTTTCATTAGATGGTGCATCATAAAGACTTTAAAGTCCACAACAAGAGTCTTTAAGCCCTATATTATATGATTTCTAGCACTTAACATTAACCCAAAAGTTCAATCTCTCAATTCCTCAACATTATTGGCTTCATCAGCCTCATGAGTTAAGTATACTTTACTCTGCCTATTCGCGCTACTTAATATTCAAGGCTTCTTCAAACCTACTAGAATTAAGGGTTCTGTATTTTCTCAAGAATCTTGGCATCACTTGACTCTTGAGTTGAGTTATAGTGCCTCTCTAGACTAAGTATTCTTCTAACAACATATTCATGATATACCTAGTAAAGACCTTATAGTCTTCCCAATACTCCTAGCAAACCTTTTCATTGTTGAGGAGGCAAATGTTAAACTATATCTTCATATTGAGTATTTAATAGTTTTTTTTGACAAGTGTACAAAATTGTTCAAGTAATAATAATGATAAGAAATATCGTCTCCACATGGATTGTTTTAAATTTAAGGTAGAATTATAGTTTTAGTCCTCTATTTTTACCGATTCGCGAAATGGGCCCCCTATTTAAAACTTTGACAGTTTTGGTCCCTCATTTTAATTTTTTAATTAAAAAAATTGCGATGTGAAATGCTTTAAATAATGTGCTATATGATACAATATAAAATTATTAGCACCCACGAAATTGTTGGAACCAAATTCATTTTATACTTAAAGTTTTTATGATAACAAAAGTATTTTACGAGAACAATATATTTGACTTCAAAGAGTATGAAAGAATATATGGTCAAGATTTGTAGAAGATTTGATAAAGATTTATCTACAACAAAATATGAACATAATCAATTTGAAGAATTTACAAACACAATCTGATAAAATCACGGACATAATCAATCTGAAGAATTTACAAACTCAATATAAACAGAAAGGAAATAAAATCAATTTGAAGAATTTATAAACACAATATGAACAAAATACAACTCATAATTAAACAAGGACTAAATTGAAGCCCAAATTTTAAATATAAATAGATACTCAAGGCTGAAGAAAAAAAATCATCAAAATACTTGTTTAAGTTAGAAACATTTTCTGAGTGTTTTTTTTCTTAGAGTATGAGAGTTATTATTATCAGCTTTTTAGAAGCAACTACTCTAGGTCCAATCTGATAGTGATTTAGTTCCTTCTTCAATCTAGGGTTGTTAGGTTGTTAGGAGAAAACTTGGCTTGTAGGGTCAAAATGGTTAGTTCTTGAAACGTATAGGATTGTCAGGCTATTTGGGAAGACTGTCTTGGAGTGTCACGTGCTTTGCAATTCAAGGTATTTGAATTAGTGGAATAAAGCCTTATGAATGAGGGGACTGAATGTAGCCAAGTTAGTGGTGAACCGAGATAAATCTACGTGTCAAATTATTTATGCTTTCATTGCTTACTGCCTTTGAATCTGATTGCCTCTACTCCAAGTAAGTCACCAAACCCAAACTAGTTTGTATTTATTTATAAATTATAAACAAAAATTGTCAACTTTGGCAACCACAATTCAACCCCTATTCTCGTGTTTCCACCTTTAATTGGCATCAGAGCTCGGTCTCAAGACTGAACACATTACAGTGTTAGAGAAAAGATCCATGGGTTAAATATGTCTAAAATTAGTGAAGAAGTTGTTAGAGGAACATCAACAAACCACCTCTTCTAGATGGAGAACGTTTAGAGTATTGGAAAGACTGGCTGATAAGTTTCTATATTTCACAAGATTCTGAACTTTAGAACTTAGTGGAAGATGATTATATTGCTCTGAAGAATATCGGTGGTATTGAAAGGAGATGAATGATGATTAGAATAAGATGTACAAGATGCATCATAAGTCTAGAACATTCATGATAAATGCAACCTACCTTCAAGGAGTTAGACAAGTGCACCAACAAGGAGACAACATAGAGTATTTATGATATTTTGATTCTGACCTATGAAGGAAGCAAGCAAATTCAAGAAGCAAAGGCCAACCTCCTAGTCAAAAAGTATGAGTTGTTCAAGATGGAAAAAGATGAAGAAATTGAAACAATATTTTCCAGATTCCAGACCCAGATCTCAAGATTAACGATACTTGAGAAGAGTTATACTACTATTGATCATGTGAAGAAAATTATTAGGAGTCTGGCAAGCAAGTGGAGACCTAAGACCACTTCCATTCACGAAGCAAAGGATCTAAATACTCTAAATTTGGAAGAATTAATCACTTCTCAAATATCACATAAAATTGAGCTTGAAAAAGATGAGCCCAAGAAGAAGAACAAGACTCTGGCCTTGAAATCTAAGAAGAAGAAGGTTCTAAAGGCAACATCGAAATCAAAGGATAGTGATTCAGATGATCAAAATCTTAAATCAAAGGAATATGAGATTGCTTTCATATCCAGAAAAATTCGAAAGATGCGGCACAACAATAAGAATAAATTTTCCCAAAGATATTCCAAGCAATCCAACAGAGGGAATGATGATAAATATGACAAGAAAAACATAATCTACTATGGATGCAATGAACCTAGATATATCAAGTAAGAATGTTCAAATATGGAGAAAGGGAAACACCAGAAGAAAGATTCAGACCCAAGAAGAAGAGTCTGATGGCTACATGGATGATTATGAGGAATCCTCTAATGATGAACAAGCATATTTGGCTATGATGGCTCATACCAACTCTGCCTCTGGATCCCACACATATTTTGACTGTAAAAGTGAATCAGCAGATCGAGAAATTTATGTATTTTCTGACATTACTCGATTTGATTTAATTATCGCTATAAATTATTTTTTAAAATATTAATCACAAATTATCTTTAAAATTGAAAATACTAAGGAAAGAAAATACAAATCTAACTTAAAAAGTTAATGGTTTAAAGAATAAAAGTGTCGAATTTAAAACATAAAATGCAACTCTAAAATCTGATACTACTAAAGTTAAAAAAGAGAAGGAAAACTCCAAAACTAATATTGTTGAACTTAAGGCTAAAAATATAATTCTAAAAAGCAATCATAGTTCAACATCAATCTAAAATACCACATGTAACTCTAATAAGCATGAACTGATGGTATGGAAAGAAGCAAATATGCTTATGTGATTTATGGAGTTAGTAGAAATGGTAAAAAATGTATAGGATTTGAAGAAACTATAATTGAACCTAAACCATTCCCTTCGATATTTTGTCTACTATTTTCTCTAAGAAATGTCACTCCAAATTATCTTGCCCCTTGTAAAATACAAAGAAAGGTAAGAAACCTTTTCAGACTAACTAACCCAGACCCAACCAAATTTGGGTACCTAAGAACAAAATTATATTTGTTGTGGATGTCCTCAGCAGTCAAGTTAAAACACCAATCAAAGTACTTGGAAAATGGACGCTCGCGACATATGACGGGAGTAAATCTTATGGTCCAATAACTAAATTTGAGCAAATGAGGCACAATGACTTTTTGAGGAAAGCAAAAATGCCAAATCATTGGTCAATGTAAAATTGGTAATGGTATTTCCCCTTCTATTAAAGATGTATTGTTTGTTAAAGGTCTTAAGCATAATTTATTAAGTATTAGTTAGTCAATTGATAATAATTATGATATTATATTCAATCAAAAAACATGCAACACAATTAGCCAAAAGGATGAATATGTACTCTTTATAGGTCAAAGGCAAAACAACATTTATAAGTGTCTTATGTCAGTAAATAAAGAGAGAAAAATTTCGCACCAAAGATTACGTCATGCGAACCTTAGATTAATTTTAAAACTGAATAAACTTCAACTAGTTAGAGGTCTACCTAAACTTAGTTACAAAACTGAAATAATGTATGAAGTTTGTCAAAAGGGGAACCAAACTGAATAAACTTCAACTAGTTAGAGGCCTTACATATAGATCTTTTTGGGCCAATGAAAACAGCCTCTCTAAGTGGAAAGAAATATGGTTTTGTTATAGTAGATGATTGCACTAGGTGGACATGGGTAAAATTTTTAAGAAGTAAGGATGAACCCCATAAAGTGTTGATCACATTTTACAAACAAATAATGAATGAAAAAAGTCTTAAAATTGTAACAGTTAAAAGTGATCATGGAGGTGAATTTTAAAATAAGTTTTTTGAAACTTTTTGCGGTGAGAATGGAATCACTCACAACTTCTCCTCTCCTAGAACACCCTAAAAAACTAGAGTTGAAGAAAGAAAGAATAGACCACTCCAAGAAATGGCCAGAACTATCTTAAATGATATGAATGTTGCAAAACCCTTTTGGGATGAAGTAATTAATATTGCATGTTATATTCAAAATAGAGTCTATATTAGATCTATATTGAATAAAACACCATATGAATTGTGGAAAGGTAAAAAGCCTAACATATCTTATTTTAAACAATTTCGTTGTAGTTGTTATATGTTGAACACTAAAGATAACATTGGTAAATTTGATTGTAGATCTCAAAAGTGTATCTTCATCGAATACTCTAGAAGATCCCAAATTTATAGAGTGTTTAATAGGGAAAACCTTATTGTGGAAGAATCCATACATCTTAAATTTGATGACAAAAAACTTGACCTTGAAAAGTCAAAGAAAGATGATGATAGTGCAGGTTTATCGGAACTAAAGAAAACAGATGCAGACAAACCAGAAGAATTAGAAAAATTAGAGGATACAAGCAAATTAGAAGAATATGAAAAATCTTCAAAGGATAAATCTGATCAAGTCATAAATAGTCAAGATAAGTTTGAAGAAATATATGGATGGAAGTACCAATCATCTCATCTTGAAACACTATTCATTGGAAGTGTAAGTGATCATTTGAGGACCAGATCATCACTTAAAGATACTAGTTTGTTTGGCTTACTCTTATCAATTGAGCCTACCTCTATTGATGAAGCATTGACAGATGGTGGATGAATTCTTGCAATGGAAGAAGAGTAAAATGAATTTGAGAGGAATGATGTTTGGGATCTAGTACCTAGACCAAATAAGAACATTATTAGAACCAAGTCGGTTTTCAGAAACAAGCTAAATAAAAAAAGGTGAAGTGGTTAGAAACAAGGCAAAACTTGTCGCACAAGGCTCTAGTCAGCAAGAGGGCATTGATTACACTTAGGCATTTGCTCGAATGGCCAGGTTAGAAGTTATTCGTATCCTACTTTGTTTTGCTTCAAATAATAACATTACATTATTCCAAATGGATGTTAAAAGTGATTTTCTAAATGGTTATATAAGTAAGAAGTCTATGTTAAACAAGCCCAAGGTTTTTAAAGTTATAAATTTCCAAATCATATTTTTAAACTTAGGAAATCTTTGTATGGTCTAAAACAAGCATCTAGGGCGTGGTATGACAAACTTAATAACCTCTTGCTTAAAATAAGTTTGAAAGAGGACAAGTAGATAATACACTTTTTATAAAATCAATAAAATATGACTGTAACACCCTTATTTTAATTAATTAAATTAAAACCCTTAGTTTTGTTTATTCTTTTTGATTAATTTAGTGTGACGATAATATGATAATTATTCCTTGGGTGTTTAATTATTTGATGAAGTATTTTTATATTAATTAATTAATTATTGGGATCTTTTTTATTAATTAATTAAAACTCGTAGAAATATCTGTCTTAGAGTGAACAATGATCAAGTCAATTTTGACTAAGTCAAAATTGAATCACCCACACTACTATTTTTTATAACTAAATTTTATTTTTAATAGCAATTAGTTTATATAATCATGTGTTTTCCTCTTGTGCTCATTCAAATGTGTAACTAACAAGAATAAATACATGAATATCAATTAATTCTTAACGGTTGGTCATTGAATGACATTATTCCAATTGAATTTCGTAATCATGTGTACAATTAAACTCAATGAAGAGAATTATTCCTTCTCTTTGATCAATTACACGCCTCCTTTATTAGTCACATACACCTCTCATTAGTAGGACACGTCATTACCAACATTACATTTATCTCAAATATTTTCTAAGTCACTCAAACAACCATCCTCACATTCGGATCGAAGTTCTAAACTTTCGTTCCTTCATCTTGGTGAGATTTACGAGGACGATATAGTGTCACCTGGAAGGAAAGCACCCGAGGTAAGGGCTTTTCCCCGTGCAGAGTTAGGCTAGATATTAAATTAGTGATTCGTAAGATATTGATATGATGTCTGGATGTCTTAAAAGAAAAAAACTAATTTTATTTTCGCAGTAAAGAAATTAACTACAATGCTTTGATTGTTTTTTTGTAATACCTCTATCTTGATAAAATTAATTATAGAGTATATTTTATTATTATACCTTGATAAATATGTTTGTAGTAAAAATATTTAGTATTTTAAGTGCTTTAGAGTATTTCATTATAAAGCTATATTTTTTCATAATGTTATGATTAGTAATATGTTTATTTTGATGTATTTGATTTTAAGTGTTGACTTTTGAGTATTTTAAAATTAAAACTTGATTTTTATGAACAATATATGTGTCTTGAGGAAATTGATGAGAATTTTATATTCCTTTAATTCTAATAATATGAGAAAAGTGATTATTAAATGCATTAATGAATAGCCCATTTTTAGAATACTGAAAACTTTATAGTGAAATGAATGAAATTTATGTTGTTATTGTATTCTTGGTGATATGAGTTTTAATGGTTATCAATAAAACGTAGTTAAAATCAAATACTATGTATTATTAAAATAAAAGTGGTGATTTTGAGATATTTGTTCATGTACATATTTGATGTGTTGAAGTTATTGAGTTCTAATTATGAACATCCATGATAATGTAAATTTGATGTTTTGTGTGATTTACAAAAATTTAATCTGGAATGATTTATCCTTGTGGTTGCCTAAGTGGCTGGTGGTCTATGGTTCGAATAGTTTTTCTTTGTGGTGCCTAAGTGGCTGATTAATTGAGTTATGATTTCCTTTCTTTGTGGTTGTCTAAGTGGCTAGTGATTTGTTCATTTCCAATATCATTATCATTGTCATGACATATCATATGCATCTTTGTGGACGTCTTAGTGGCTCGCTATATCTGAATCATGTATGTTTAGGAGCATGCATAACTTGCATACATTTTATTGTCATTGTTATTTTTATATCATTATTTGCTCTAAGGTGAGTTGTTACTTGAGTTATTTAGATACATTTTATAATTTTTGATACACTTTTGTAAATTATAAAAAAAAAAATATTTCTCTAAATCTTTTATTACAAAAAGATTTTATATTTTATTTTATGATTGTTAATTTATTATTTGGTTTAATTTTGTCGTGGGATAAACTGACCCCTTACACCAACATTTAAGTATTAACGATCTTGAAGAATTGCATTAATGACGTTTGTTTGGCGCACGCACGTGGGAAAAATGGGTACTTTAATAAATAAAAATAACAATATTTATAGTGATAATGTGGTACATTTTTTAAGTTTATTTACTGTTTATCGTCGGTTTTAAATAGAAATGCTGAGGCAGGGTCCTTCCGCTAGAAAAAACCTGATTTATTCTATGTTAAGACGTAAGTGAACATTTTCTATAATTAGTAAATCTTCTTTGCAGAAATAATAATATCCAGTAAATTGAGCTGTGTTATTTCTGAAAATGAAATCAAAACTATTTACTAGTGAAAATTTAGTGATTATATGATGAACTACAAAAGAAAAAAAAAATCATTTTTGAAAGAAAATAAATATTTTTAAGTAATGTCTTGGATTAAAATATGGGGCATTACAATGACATTCTTATTATTCAAATTTATGTTGATGACATTATTTTTGGATATGTTGATGGCACTCTTTGCCAAGAATTTTCTAAATTAATGCAACGTGAATTTCAAATGAGTATGATGGGAGACTTTAAGTTCTTCTTATGGATACAAATTCAGCAAAGTCAAAAAAGTATATACATTCATCAATACACCAATGCACCTTACTTATTCACTTGAAAAAGATGATTTAGGCAAAAAAGTTTACCAAAAAACCTATAGAGGAATGATATAATCCCTACATTACCTTACCGCTTCCAAACCTGACATCATGTTTAGTGTATTTGTATGTGCACGATTTCAAGCTGACCTTAGTGAATCACATTTAATTGTTGTTAATAGAATCCTTAGATACCTTAAAGAGACTACCAACCTTAACTAGTTCAACAAGAATTCTCCTAAGTACAAATTTAGTGGATATTGTGATTCGAATTATACTGGAGATAAACTTAGAGAAAGAGCACTAGTGGAAACTGCAATACCAACAACTTAATATCCCGGTCAAGTAAGAGACAAAATACAATTGTAATATCAACAGTAGAGTTGAGTACATTTCAGAAGCTGGTTGCACTTCTCAACTACTTTGGATGAAACATCAACTTGAAGACTACAAAATCATAGAATCCAACATTCCCATATCTTACATTCTAGAGCTAAATACATAGAAATCAAAACCACCTCTTTAGGGACTTTGTTCAAAAAGGGATACTAAACGTTCACTTTGTATACATTGAACACCACTGGACTGACATATTTACCAAACCGCTATCTAAGATAAGTTTGACGTTATCAAGAAAAACCTAAACCTTACCTTCATACTTTACTTATGTTGTGATAACTTCAAAGTAATTTTGTTTTTATATTTTCTTGTATTATATTATATTCATTTTATTCAAAAAAACAAAAAAAAAAAAAAAGAGAAAGAAAGAAAAAAAGAGAAAAAACAAAGAAAAAATAAAGTCTCACTTTCAAATCTTTTTGTCTGATGACAAAAAGAGGAAAAAGATATTCGATAAAGTGGGGGAGAAAATGATACTTAGACTTAGAGGGAGCCCTAAGTTAGGGGGTTGTTATAAAAATACAAGTTTTTTCATCATAAAAAATGGGAGATTGTTGGAACCAAATTCATTTTATACTTAGAGTTTTTATGATAACAAAAGAATTTTATGAGAATAATATATTTGACTTCAAAGAGTATTAAAGAAGATATGGTCAAGATTTGTAGAAGATTTGATCAAGATTTATCTACAATAAAATATGAACATAATCAATTTGAAGAATTTACAAACACAATATGAACAAATTACGAACATAATCAATTTGAAGAATTTACAATCTCAATTTAAACAAAAAAGGAACATAATCAATTTGAAGAATTTACAAACACAATCTGAACAAAATACAATTCATAATTAAACAATGACTAAATTGAATCCCACATTTTAAATATAAATAGATACTTAAGATTGAAGAATAAAATCATCGAAAAATATAAAATAGTAGTCTTAAAGTTCAAAAAGAGAAATACTTAGTCAAGTTAGAAATATTTTTTGAGTGTTTTTTTTCTTATAGTGTAAGAGTGTTTTTATTATCAGTTTTTTAGAAGCAACTACTCAAGTTCCAATCTTTTGTATCCAACCTAATTGTGGTTTAGTTCCTTCTTCAATCTAGGATTGTTAGTTTATTAGGAGAAGACTTGGCTTATAAGGTCAATGTGGTTAGTTCCTCAAAAGTTTGGGGTTGTGAGGATGTTTGGGAAGACTAGTTTGGAAGATCAGGTGCTTTGTAATTCATGTTATTTGAATTAGTGGATTAAAGTCTTTTGAATGAGGGAACTGGATGTAGCCATGTTAGTCGTGAACCATGATAAATCTAGGTGTCAAAATCATTTATGCTTTCATTACTTGCTACCTCTGAATCTGATTGTTTCTACTCCAAGTAAGTCACCAAAATCACACTAGTTTTTATTTATTTATTTATAAATTATAAACAAAAAAGTTGTCAACTTTAGCAAACACAATTCAATCCTATTCTCGTGTTTGAACCTTCAGAAATTGCAATAAAACCCTCTAAAATCTTAACTTTCAACTTCATAATTTTTTATTTTGTAATTTAATCAATGACATATGAATAATTAATGCATCTAAATGATTCTATATCATCAAATTTTATGCCATATCATTTAAAAATATATCAAATCATAATTTTTAGTTCAAAGATATGAGGAAGAGATTAAAACTGATGACTTTTAAAATAGGGGGTCAATTTCATGAATTGGTTAAAATAGAGGATCAAAACTGCAATTAAGTTGTAACTTTAATACACAACAAAGTTAATAACACTTTGTGAGTGAAATATTTAATAATTGCTTGTTTGAGTAAAAACAAATTAAAATTAACAAGATAAAATTTATGCGAAAGAATGATTAGGATTTCGTGTCACCCCTTCTTCATTATGTAATTATTGATTCACTATTTTAACAATCAAATCGTTATAGTTACATCAAATTAACATAATAGTTTAAGATGAATTATTTGCCTCAAAATCCACTTTTGATAACAATGAATCATAATTATATAAGTGATCTATGTAACACCCCGATTTTTAACTGAGAGTGTAATTTTTTTTTAAACAACTAAACACTTTAAGGCAAAAAATTTCATAATCGTACTTTAATTTAAGTCAGAGTAAAATATTTAATTGTAAAATTATTTTCCAAAAATGATGATTAAAATTATGGTTGCATTATATAAAATGTTTTTGACATAGCTAACTTACTTACAACCGAAAAATTCACACTCACCCAAAAAAAATCACAACTATTTCAAATACATAAATTATGTTGGGACAACAATATTGCAATAAGAAAGGGAGAATAAATAAAACCCTAAGTTGATCTTAAACTGTAACTGAGGATGACTATGTATTGAGGATCTCTGAGTGGCATCAAGCCTCACTACTTCAGATTTCCAATCCAAAATCACTGCTTTGTCACGTCTTCGATGTCGTTGTAATTCTCGCACGACTCAAAACTCTAAGAACCTGGGGCATAAGCCCGACCCAGGATAATAGTAGAGGGTCACAATCTAAAAGTAACACATATACGAAAATAAAAAGCACAAAATTATAACATGACATTACATCAATTGATAAATAAACATGCATATAAATATCATCATATAACAAACATGACTTGTGTGACAAAGCACCCTAATGCAATGTTTATATGTCAGTGCACATGATTTCAAAATTTCCACACCTTCCTCGAGGGACGTAAATCATAAACGTACCGCCTTTTACAAGCCAATAGTAATTACCGAGGTCCCACCTATCACAGATTAACACGATTTACTAGAGTGTAGTTTATCACAGACCTACAAGACTCAAAAATCCCCTTAAGGATAAGGTGGACCAATAAACTCATGGAACCACCGTATGACCCATCACAGTCACCACTAACACCATGACCCATCACAGTCACCACTAACTATGAAATACATGAACATACTCTAATTCTTTCACATTGATCATTATTTAAATGCAGCTATTAAAAGACTCATCTTTTAATACTCATTAAACACTAATAATTTTTGCTATTTTTTCACATAGCATACTCAAAACATATTCTCATAAAAAAAATTCATAGCACATGTTATCAGATATGGATACGTAATCACATCAAATACATAAACAATTATGTGCACATTTATTCACACGAGCACAAGGAACGTGTATACATACACACATATTCAAGCATATATAATATCGTTAGAATATTCCCTTACTACGACAATGATTTATTACACAAGCAACTTACGCTTTGCCAGCATAACCTATCCAATAGTTTCAACAACACCTCTCAATTTTCTTGTATCTTAAAGCAATCAATTAACTTAATCAATACAAGTTTCTAAACCAACCCCCAAATGAATCCTAGGTTCGGCCACTATCCAAATCAATTAGAGTTTGACATTTCTCTTAGGTTCTCTAGCTTCAACAAGACTTTGGTTTAGGTATTTTGACGAAAGCGGATTTCAAAACACTTATACCATACTTTGAAAATAAAAAAATTATATTTTAAAACTTATTGAAGTTGAACTCAAATATTTGTCTCTAACAACTTAGGACAAATATTTTCTTAACACAAAATAAATCAAAGACAAAACATACTCACACGGTTTGAAATTTCAATTAAATCATTAATCAACTTCATAAATTTCAGCACTTTAATATTTGAAAAACTTGTAGAAGATATATATCAAAAAAATCTTATAAAAAGAAAAACTTAAATACTAAGAGTTCCAATATTCTCACTATTCAAAATTATGATTATTTCAATTTGACATTTTTCAAACATTAATCTTTATTAACTTTGATCCATATATAAACTTTCACACGAAAATCACATTTTCTCATCAACATAAAATATTTCCCAAGTTCACAATTTTCATTTAAGTCTCCAACTAAAATCTCCATTCTTAATAAAACCACATATCAAAATCCAAAATTATATTCAATCGTTGTTTTTCAAAACACCTAAATGCTTCTTCAACCTCGAATTTTATCATAAAGTTGACATCTTTACTATAAAAATCAAAACTTTCAACTTCAAAACATAAGATTGAAACTTTGTTCATAAAGTGAATATTTCTCTTTCAAAGTTTTTTTATATACAATGTTTGAACCCTTATATATATATATATGTCTGTGTGTGTATATATGAGCAAGGCTCAAAGTCATGAAGTTTGAAATTTTATTTCTCAAAGTTAAATCTCTTCATAAAAATTGAAAATTTAATATCAATGACTAAAACTTTTTAGTTCATCAATAAAGGTGGAAACCTTGATTTCACAAAAACCCCAATGATCAAACGTTTAACACCTTAATAACAAAGAAAACTTAAAATCAACCTTTAACCAAAATTTTGAACTATCTTTTTATATATATACCACTCAGCTAACATCTATTTTACTCATCAAATTCCTTCAAAAAAATTTCAAATCCAAATCTAGTTTAAAACACCTTAAATAATAAACGACAACAACTCATATGGTTTAAAACTTTAAACAACTCCAAATAATTTATTTATACCACTACTAAAAATCACAAGAGAACTTTTTCCTAACTTCTTTAAAATTCATAAAATTTCTACCACTCAAATACTTTTGAAGTAAAGTAATCCACAACAAATTATTTACCCTTTATTTCAAAACTTATTCCACAAAAATTTATCATGACTTTTTTGTTTCTCTCTTGTCCTTAAAATTTTAACTCAACAAACATAAAATATTCAGAGTTATCCCCACCACTAACTCGGTTCAACAATCTCGACTTATTTTCGAGACTCAAGAAGCTAACTACATGAACATAGGAAATTATAAAATTTACTTCAAGATTACATTACTCAAGAAAACTAATTAATTTATTTTTTGTCAATCACACACTTACTTTAAAATCCTCATTTCACAACTTTGAGTTTTTTTTTTTAAATAAAAAATACATCAATTTGGTTGCCAAACACTTTAACATCTTGTTGTCATTTTAATTAAAAAAAACATAACCAAACACCCTTGCAAAAATCTTGATAACTTTACTAACTTAAACCCTCTAATAAAATTTCTATTGTCAATTCAAATATATTTATTTGAAAAAAAGTTATTACATTACTCAAACACATAGGAAAAATCAAAATTTCATATTAAGACACACCACATTTGGTTTTTATCAAAGCACCAAAGTAAACAAAACAAAAAACACACTTTAATTTTACTCCCTTACTTAGGGTTTTTGATTTTTGAAAGTAAAATAGTTGAAAATGTTTTCTTTAACTTCTTAAACATTAATAACAACCACATTAGTTATAAACAAGCAAGATTAAAGCTCAAAACATAAAAAATAAAAAATAAATTTAAAAAAAATCATTTTTCCCCTATATATGCATGTTTACGGGTTTGAGTGAAAAGAAGGAAGAAATGGCTACCTCAACAAGTGATATTTATCTCTTTGCAGTCCTCTCAAATAGTGAAACAACTTTGTAGTTGGAAGTTTTGTGATTAGAGGCCTCCAAGTTGCTCAAAAATGAAGGAAAAGGTTTGGGTTTGGAGAGAAATGATAGAAGATATTTTTGAAGAATTAAAGAAAGTGATAGTAAGATGATGATGATGATGATGATGATGGTCATGAGTTGCTTTGACAGGGAAGGGGAAATATTTTTTTTTTCTTCTCATTCCTTGAATTAATCTACTATCTTAATTTCAAATTAATCTCTAAAAATTTATAACTACATAAATTTAATCCTAAAATCTCACAATATTATTTATAACACTTAGTCATAATCACATCACTCACTTCTAGATCTACTTTAGTAAAAATATTTACTCTTGTCGCAATCCAATTTAACAAATAAATTTAATAGTAATGCGCAACGTCTTAAAATATTTGTCAACAATAATCCTCTATAATTCGATTAAATTATTCTCCTCCAAATAATTTAAATTGGGTCTCTGAAAATATTTCACTAACCTATCACTTTTCATCTAATCCTTCTTACACAAGTGATTCTACTCAACACATAAGAGATAGTGAAGTGGCTCATTTTGGTCCTTAAAAAGTCTTAATACATAGTAAGAAAATATCTAGATATTTTCCTTAACTATTCAATAAAATATTAATATCTTAGAAAAATATTTAAATATTTTATGACTTTAAGTCATATCATCTCGTTTAGTCTCCTAGTTCATTTTTAAATGAGTTGCATTTAACTCACGGGTATATTTATCAATAACTTAAATCTTTTATAATAAATCTACAAATTAAAGCTTTACAAAATTTTGCGAATAAATTTTAATCCGACGAAATTTTTGTTCCTTAGCTTAGAAAAATATAACGAGATCAAATTCTCATTATAGTTGATATTTAAAACACCCGGTTAAATTTTGGTGCCATACAGAGTTCGTTAAATTTTGGTGCCAGTAGAAAATTATTTTTGAAACTTCAACAATGCCAAGACATTCACATATTCATTTAACATCAAGGAAACATCCGAAATTTTTTTTATAGATTAATTTTCAAGTCAAACACTTATAACAATTTTGCAAACAAACAATGAAAATGATAAACAAACAAAATAATAAACAACATAAAGCATAATTAGATAGTAAGCCCTAATTCTTGCTATAAATGAATCACGAGGCTTACAATCTAGTTTGTTGCTCAAAGAATGAAACTTCGTCAATTTATCATACACATGTTAATATTCTATATTTCTATTGCATATATTGAAACATGAGCATCAATTTTAAGTCAAGCTGTTACGACATATTTTCCAATAGTGAAATAATTCTTAAATTCAATTCGATAATGGTTAATCAATGAAAAACGTTAAGAACAATAATTAATGAATAAAAATAACCTCTTCAATCAACTCCATAAATACTAATGAGGATTCAATACTGCATAGATTCAAACAGATCATCAACATCCTAAATATCAAAAGGAAAATTAGTTCATGATTAAGAACATAGTAACAATGAAGAAGATAAAATTACACATAAGAAAAATAGAATCAATATTTCAATTCTCGTCTCCAAGAATGAAATCTTCAAGTTCATAGCCTCCAAAGCATACTCACTATCAATGGCGGATCTTCATGAGTTTTATTGATAGGGCCACTATTAAATAGCCTATATATTAAACCTTTTCAATAATATTACTTAAATCTTATGTTGGTGTAATGGTGATTTTAATTTTAGATGTAATTACTAGTCTGGGTACGAGACTTGAACCGCGGACTTACAATTTACAAAATTATCCATTACCACTGCACCGCTTTGCATTTTAATTTATTGAGTAAAACATTTCATATATATAATACATAAATATCCTTGTTGGTATGGCTATCTTTAAAAAATAAAAAACTTTGGGGTGGCCATGGCCACCCCCACCCCTTAGAAGATCCGCCCCTGCTCACTATGATCTCCAATGCCTTCTAGGTCAGAATCCTTCTAAAATATGAAAATAGGGCCTAAAAGTTGTTGTTAGTGCATTGCTAGAAAGTCTAGGTGCAATTTCATTGATATTGTAAACTACATGTTTTTGATGACAACAAAACCACCGACTATGGACGATGCAACAAGATCAAAAAGAAGATCCATAAGCTTCATAATAAGCTTCAAATTAAAACCATAGATAATAAAATGTAAAGGTATATGATACTCACCAATACTTCAAGTACATGAGAACAAGTCACATTTATGCATGCATTTAAAATAGTTTCAAAAGTCCAAAACACATTAACAAAGCAGTTGAAAATCAGATTTTTGACTAAGTACATAAGTGTATTCGAATACACCATGTTGTATTCGAATACAACTTAAGTCAGAGGCAAAAATTTAAATGTTGTATTCGACTACAACAATGTGTAGTCGAATACACTTCAAGTCAGTGGCCAAAATTGCTATATGTGTATTCGACTACACATATCTGTAGTCGAATACAAGCTAAGTCAGAGGCTAAAATTCACTAATCTGTATTCGACTACACCAATGTGTATTCGAATACAAGATGTAAAATTTGAATTTTTTAAACGTTACAGAGACTTGTATTTGAATACACATATGCTGTATTCGAATACACCTAGAAACATTACAATTTTTCAGATCTGGGATGTCTTTAGAACATTGTAATTTTTCATCAAACCTCTTGGATCAATGGCCACGAATCTGAAGGGATGTTTTATGGAGTATAAATACCCCATAACTTCAGATCAAATAACAACGATCCTTGAATCAATTCATTGAACAACTTTGAACAAAATTCTGACCTTTCTAAGTACTTGCATTAGATTTTCATATCATTTCAAAAGGTTCTCAAGTACTTGAATTGCTATTGAGTTGTTTATCAATATACCACATATTAGACTCATTCAAACCTGATTGTATCATTTGTATAAATTAGTTTAATCTAAGATAGTGGTGTTCTATCTTAGAAGTATTGTTAGAAGTTTTGTAGCAAGAATCCCAGGGTGGGAGTTGTACTTTTCTAACAAGTATTGAATTAATCTCTTGTGGTGTGCAAGAGGACTGGACGTACCCTTGGTTATAAGGGGAACCAGGATAAATCTTAAAGTGTCATTTACTTACTGCTGTTATTATTAAGTCTTGTTCTTAAATTCACAAAATCCAACTATCATATAACAAAAAACAGGAAAATCTACCTACACCTAATTCACCCCCCCCCTCTTAGGCGTACTTCTATACTTACAATTGGCATCAGAGCGGGTTAAGGTAACTTACTCCTCGATCAAATATACATGGCTTCCGCACAACATGTTTTTAGAGATGGTGGTAGCAGTACCAAGCCACCATGTTTTGTTGGAGAGCACTATGATTTCTGGAAAATACGTATGCAAGCATACCTTGAAGCACAAGGAGATGAAATATGGGATGCAGTTGAAAATGGGCCTCACGTTCCAAAAACTGTCAGCAATAACAAAGAAGAAATTAAGATAAAAGATTCTTGGACTGATGATGATAAAAGAAAAGTGTTGTTCGATAAGAAGGCTAAGAATATACTGCAATCTGCACTAGGAATGGACGAATTTTTCCGGATATCTCACTGCAAAACAGCAAAAGAGATATGGGATACGTTGGAAATAACTCATGAAGGCACCATTGAGGTAAAAAGATCTAAACTCAACACACTATCACAAGAATATGAGTTATTTAGAATGCAGCCCGGAGAATCTATTCTAGACTTGCAGAAAAGATTCTCCCACTTAACCAATCACTTGACAGCACTTGGAAAAGTCTTCACCAATGATGAATTAAATCTAAAAGTACTAAGATCATTGACAAGGGCTTGGCAACCAAAAGTGACAACAATATCCGAAAAGAAAAGCCTATCCAAAATGTCTCTTTCTGCACTATTTGGAAAACTTCAAGAGCACGAAATCGAACTTGGAAGGCTAGAACAAAATGAAAGTCAAGAAAAGAAGACCAAAAATATTGCTCTAAAGACCGAATCAAGAGAACAAATCAAATTTGACGATTCAGATGAAGACGAAAATATTATCTTTCTAATTAAGAAATTTAGTAAGTTTCTTAAAAATGATAGAACATTCAAAAAGAAAAGCTTCAAGAAGAAAGATAATTCTACATCAAGTCAAAACTTCACTTGCTTTGAATGTGGTAAACAAGGACATATTAAAGCAGATTGTCCAAACCTTGCTAAGAAGAATGCCATCAAAAAGAAAGACTTCAAGAAGGCATACATAGCTTGGGAAGACAACGAAGTAAGTTCATCTTCAGAAACAGAAAATGAAGAATGCGCCAATGTTGCATTAATGGCTTCGCATCAATCAGATGATGAAGAAGAGGTTAGTAATATAGACTCTCCTCTTTATAATAAAACTAATAGTGAATTAATTATAGAATACAATGATGCTCAAAACGCGATAAAGGAATTACTTATTGAATGTAAAAATCTGTGTAAATTAGTGTCAACACAAAAGAAACAAATTTCAAGTTTACAAGAAAAAGTTGATACTATGGAGAAAAATTCTGAAAAACTAAAACAGAATTTTACATGCAATAAATGTGATTCCCTCTCTTTCAAAATTGTTCAATTAAATAGAGTGATTGAATGATACGAAAAGGGACAATTAGGATTGGAAAATGTCTTAAATATGCAAAGATACTCAAACGACAAAAGTGGTCTTGGATATTCAAAATTTGATAAACCAAATTTGAACAAAACTATTTTTGTTAAAGCAAGTAATCAATCTAATCAAGAAAAGATTATAGTTATGAAAAAGGATGATTTTTCTAATAAGAAAATTATTCAAAATAAATCTCATAGATATGCTACTAATAGTAGATTTAATCCTACTTGTTCTTAATGTGGTCTTCATGGTCATACACCTAATGTATGTTACATTAGAAACATTAGTGTTCCAAGTGGACATTACATATGGGTAAAGAAAGGTACTAACCATCAAGGACCCAAAGCACATTGGGTACCTAATAAAGTTTGATTTCAATTTTGTAGGAATGCAAGCAAGATACTTCAAATATGTGGTACTTAGATAGTGGATGCTCCAAACATATGACGGGTGATGTAACAAAATTTTCAGCCTTAACACTTGAATCAAAGGGACATGTAATATATGGAGACAACAACAAAGGAAAAATTTTAGGCTTTGGAAAAGTCGGTACATCACCATCCCCCTCAATTGAAGATGTCTTATATGTTGAAGGTCTAAAACACAATCTCATAAGCATTAGCCAGCTTTGCGACAAAGGATACAAGATAATTTTTAATAAAGATGAGTGCATCATACAAAATGAAGCTACAAATGAAACTCAGTTTGTCGGTAAGCGTTTCAAAAACATTTTCATACTTAATCTTGACGATTTATCCTTAAAAATGAAATGTCTTTTGGTAAGCGACAATAATGATGCTTGGTTATGGCATAAGAGATTTGCTCATATTCACATGGATCATTTAAACAAATTGGTCAAGCATGATCTTGTTGTAGGCTTACCAAAAATGAAATTTATAAAGGATAAATTGTGTGACGCATGTCAAAAAGGGAAGCAAACAAAAAGTTCTTTCAAACCTAAAAATGTCATTTCAACCTCTAGACCACTACAATTGATACATATGGACTTGTTCGGTCCATCAAGAACCAAAAGTCTTGGTGGAAACTCATATGGACTAGTTATTGTTGATGATTATTCAAGGTTCACCTAGACCTTATTTTTGGCAAGTAAAAATGAAGCTTTTAAGGCATTTAAAAATTATGCCAAGCTAGTCCAAAACGAAAAATCTGCCAAAATTGTATCAATTAGAAGTGATCATGGAAGAGAGTTTCAAAATACTTCATTTGAAGAATTTTGTGAAGAAAATGGCATTTTCCACAATTTTTCTGCACCAAGGACACCACAACAAAATGGGGTTGTTGAGAGAAAGAATAGATCCTTGATAGAGCTCGCTAGAACTATGCTAAGCGACTCAAATCTACCAAAATATTTTTGGGCAGATGCTGTAAACACAGCATGCTATGTTTCAAACCGGGTAATCATTAGGCCAATTCTTAAGAAAACTCCTTATGAACTTTACAAAGATAGAAAACCCAATATCTCTCACTTCCACATTTTTGGATATAAGTGTTTTGTGTTAAATAACGGTAAAGACAACCTTGAAAAATTTGATGAAAAAGCTGATGAAGGTATATTTCTCGGGTATTCTTTATCTAGTAAAGCATTTAGAATTTTCAATAAAAGAACTTTATTAGTTGAAGAATCAATGCATGTAACTTTTGATGAAACTAACCCCATAAAAGAGGAAAATATTATTTCTTGTGAAGATGATATTTTTGAAAGCAATGATTCAAGCCAAGAACCTCAAACTAATCAACCAGATCAAGAAAGTGAAGTCAATATTGAAAAACAAAGTGATGATCTTCCTAAAGAATGGAGAACCCATAGATATCACCCAATTGATAATATCATAGGTGATATCAATAAAGGAGTCACAACAAGATTAAAGTTGCAAGAGGCTTGCTTAAACATGGCATTTGTTTCTCAAATAGAACCCTCAAAAATTGGTGAAGCACTTAAAGATGATCAATGGATACTTGCTATGCAAGAAGAACTCAATCAATTTGAACGAAGCCAAGTATGGGAACTTGTTCCTAATCCTGGAAATAAACACATCATTGGTACAAAATGGGTGTTTAAAAATAAACTAGATGAGAATGGCATAGTTGTTCGCAACAAAGCTAGATTGGTCGCTTAAGGATACAATCAAGAGGAAGGGATAGATTTTGACGAAACATTTGCTCCGGTAGCAAGATTAGAGGCAATACGACTATTACTAGCATATGCTTGTTCCATGAATTTTGAGTTATATCAAATGGATGTGAAGAGTGCCTTTCTCAACGGATACATAAATGAAGAAGTCTATGTCAAACATCCCCCTGGGTTTGAAGATTCCAAAAATCCCTCACATGTTTACAAATTGAAAAAGGCTCTTTATGGTCTGAAACAAGCTCCAAGAGCTTGGTATGACAGATTAAGCACATTTTTATGTGAACGAGGATTTGACAAAGGGGAGGTTGATAAAACATTATTTGTCAAAAGAGATAATGGTCACACATTACTGGTTCAAATTTATGTTGATGATATAATATTTGGATCCACCAACAAGGACATATGTGAAGAATTCTCTTCAATAATGCAAGGAGAATTCGAAATGTCCATGATGGGGAAATTAAACTATTTTCTTGGACTTCATATCAAGCAACTTGAGCATGGCATCTTCATCAATCAAGCAAAATACTGTAAAGAATTACTAAAGAAATTTGAAATGGAAAATTGCAAAGAAAGTACAACTCCAATGGGCTCCGAAACATATGTTGATAAAGATGCATCAGGAATTTCAATCGACATATCCAAATATCGAGGTATGATTGGATCATTATTATATCTAACGGCCAGCAGGCCAGATATTATGTTTAGTGTTTATCTGTGTACAAGATTTCAGGCAGATCCGAAAGAATCACATCTAGTAGCTGTTAAAAGAATTATGAAGTATCTAAAAGGAACGACAAATGTAGGATTATGGTACCCCAAGGGTAGCATATGTAGCCTAGTTGGATACTCTGATTCGGATTATGCGGGATGCAAAACAGACCGTAAAAGCACCAGCGGCACATGCCATGTCTTAGGAAATGCACTAGTGTCATGGTCTTGTAAAAAGCAAGCTTGTGTTGCACTTAGTACTGCTGAAGCAGAATACATTGCAGCAGGAAGCTGTTATGCCCAGATTCTCTGGCTCAAACAGCAATTACATGACTATGGAGTTGATCTTGGATGCATTCCCTTAAGATGTGATAACACAAGCGCAATAAACATCTCGAAGAATCCAATCATGCACTCTAGAACTAAACACATCGATATCCGACATCACTTTCTACGGGATCATGTACTTAAAGGTAATGTTGAGGTAACATTTGTTGATACACATAATCAACTGGCTGATATATTTACAAAACCATTACCAAAAGACTCATTTTATAAAATCCGAAGAGAACTTGGTATTTTAAGTGAAAATGATCTTTAGCCATTGCATGATATACATAAGTTTGTCATATCTCTTATTTCTTGTTGATTATTGTTCTTGATATATGATTTTTATGTATTATATGATACAATTTTCATCAAAAAAACTGAGTTTTTAAGCAAAATTGTGCTTATGTAGTCGAATACGACACTCTGTATTCGAATACACACGTTCCCAGATTTCCTGTATTCGAATACAAAGGATGTGTAGTCGAATACACGTTCCCAGAAAATTGTGTATTCGAATACAAGCAGGTGTAGTCGACTACACCTTCGCGTTTTTGCCCAGGTATAAAAGCTGATTCATGTTTTAGGTTTAGTTCTCTCTTATGCAGTATTCGAATACAGCTCTAGCATTTTCTCTCTTCTCTCAAAAATTCATCCATCCTCATTTTACTCAGTTACCCATTCACCCAACCTAACATAATCCATTACTCTTTGCTTCTTTCTCATCATTACTCTTCAGATTTCTCCCAAAATCTTCCATTTTCTTCAAAACCCATTTTTCCCCAAAATCTCTTTTCTCACCATGGATGCTCGCAAACGAGGACCACGAACCAAGCATGCAGCAGTAGGTCCTTCACGAAAACCAACAAGGAATCCTAACATCACAGATCTATCCCGGCTTCTACACTCATCGGAAGAAATTGATCGTTTTCGCACATTCTACTCTAACAAGCGCCTTATCATTCCAAAATGCGGTACTTTAGACTCTTTCTCTGACTTTAACTTTCCTAGGTTACTTAAAGCACAACATGTTGAAGCGTTTATAGGTTATAAAGGTCCTATTTATCCAGACTTGGTTAGGGTTTTTTATTGCAACCTTGCTCAAGAGGGAAAACTGCTAGTCTCTCGCGTTAAGGGTAAAACTATCCGTTTAACTACCAAAACTATTGGAGAAATTCTGAATAATCCTTTTAATGGTGAAAAGTTTTGTCCAAATAAATTATGTGAATGGGGTGATATTTCTAAGTATGATGCATATGTCTCCCTTTGTCGGTTTGACAGACGCACCATGGAACAAAAGAGAGCTCAGGCAGATTCTAAGTATGCCCAGCAACGTTATGGTGTAGGAAATCTTACTGTTGATTATCGGCTTCCACACTATTTTCTTAGCTATATTCTGGTTCCAAAGGCTGGAAATTACTCCCAAATTTCGGAATTTGAGTTGCAAATTATGAATTTCATGTTTGAAGGACGTCAGCTTAACTGGGCATTTTTTGTGAAATCTATTATGTTTGGATCTCGTGAGGCAATCGGCTTACCGTATGCAAAAGAGGTTTCACGAATACTGGAACACTTTGGTGTGGACTTTTCTGATGAAGTGATGTTTACACCTACCAAAGAAAATATGCTGGATTTAGGTGTCTTGCCTAGTATGCGGATAGTATGGAATGAGGAGCTTGAAGCATTTGTGCATAAAGGTGATCATGGACAACCTTCTGATGCTGCACAGGATGACACTACTGGACCCTCAAACACTGCTGCTCAAGATGATGAAGAGGAAACTGCATCGGATGATGATTATATCTCCAATCAAATGATCATGGCTCGCCTTGATTCCTTCCAAACCTTCTTTCAAACTCAATTCGACAATTTGACAACCTCTATTGACACTCGCTTCCAGAACATAGAAACTACTCTTGCTCGCAATCATACCACTCTTTCTCAAGACATTAGTGACTTATCGGACAAAATTGATCACTTTCACATTCCGACAGATTTTGATTAAGTTCGCTATTTGGCATGTATTTGTACTAATTTGACTATTTGCATTATGTACTACCTTAATATTTGAACTCTTTTGTCATTTGGATTATGGTGTATTTTGTATTGCTCTAATTACAACTTGTTATGTATTCTCTGTTATGGTGTTATGACTTAATTTCCATTTATGCTTTTCTCCTTATCTGCTGTTTGTGTGTGTTTATACTCGCACCATATATGTCTCTTTTTCTATTTTTTACTTCTTTTTGATCATGTCAAAAGGGGGAGAAAAGTTGGTATTGTTGTTGGTATTGTTGTTGTATTTCAAACCTTGTAGGTACTCAAAAACAATTGTTTCATTTCATCACATACAATGAGGGAGTATGCATATACAACGGGGGAGTATGAATATACAACGGGGGAGTATGTATATATGACGGGGGAGCAATGATTTCAACTATACACTTTCTTCACAACAACAAAATTTTGTCATAATCAAAAAGGGGGAGAATGTAAACTACATGTTTTTGATGACAACAAAACCACCGACTATGGACGATGCAACAAGATCAAAAAGAAGATCCATAAGCTTCATAATAAGCTTCAAATTAAAACCATAGATAATAAAATGTAAAGGTATATGATACTCACCAATACTTCAAGTACATGAGTACAACTCACATTTATGCATGCATTTAAAATAGTTTCAAAAGTCCAAAATACATTAACAAAGCAGTTGAAAATCAGATTTTTGACTAAGTACATAAGTGTATTCGAATACACCATGTTGTATTCGAATACAACTTAAGTCAGAGACAAAAATTTAAATGTTGTATTAGACTACAACAATGTGTAGTCGAATACACTTCAAGTCAGTGGCCAAAATTGCTATATGTGTATTCGACTACACATATCTGTAGTCGAATACAAGCTAAGTCAGATGCTAAAATTCACTAATCTGTATTCGACTACACCAATGTGTATTCGAATACAAGATGTAAAATTTGAATTTTTTAAACGTTACAGAGACTTGTATTCGAATACACATATGCTGTATTCGAATACACCTGGAAACATTACAATTTTTCAGATCTGGGATGTCTTTAGAACATTGTAATTTTTCATCAAACCTCTTGGATCAATGGCCACGAATCTGAAGGGATGTTTTATGGAGTATAAATACCCCATAACTTCAGATCAAATAACAACGATCCTTGAATCAATTCATTGAACAACTTTGAACAAAATTCTGACTTTTCTAAGTACTTGCATTAGATTTTCATATCATTTCAAAAGGTTCTCAAGTACTTGAATTGCTATTGAGTTGTTTATCAATATACCACATATTAGACTCATTCAAACCTGATTGTATCATTTGTATAAATTAGTTTAATCTAAGATAGTGGTATTCTATCTTAGAAGTATTGTTAGAAGTTTTGTAGCAAGAATCCCAGAGTGGGAGTTGTACTTTTCTAACAAGTATTGAATTAATCTCTTGTGGTGTGCAAGAGGACTGGACGTACCCTTGGTTATAAGGGGAACCAGGATAAATCTTAAAGTGTCATTTACTTACTGCTGTTATTATTAAGCCTTGTTCTTAAATTCACAAAATCCAACTATCATATAACAAAAAACAGGAAAATCTACCTACACCTAATTCACCCCCCCCCCCCTCTTAGGCGTACTTCTGTACTTACAGATATGGAGCACAATGCACTCATCTGGGGTGCAATGCGCTAGTTTGGGTAGAAATAAGTGACACAAAAAGCATTGGAGCACAATGCATTGATTATGGGCGCAATTGTGTTTCGGTGATGTTCTAGCACATTTGTTTTGCCCAAACTATTCTTCTTTTTATTTGACTTGCACTTTTCACTCTGAATTGGGTTTTAGTATCTTCATGAAAGATATAGCTATGCATTTTATCTTTCATTTGAATTTTATTTGACTCCATTTGGACATTCACACTCCATATATTATTAAAATACCGTATAAGGGTAGTGTTGCTTTTTCACGAAAAATCAGCATTATGGTACACCAATGAAACAATACAATGAACGTCAAATTGAAAGAAACAAACTAAACAGTTGACTCAAAATACTCTAAAAAATTGCATATGAAGAGGAGTCATCAGTACTCTCACTTCATCTACAGGTTATCCACTAGAGACCTTATAATCTTCTCAACAATTCTGGCAAGACCTTTGTGTTGTTGAGGAATCAAGTGTTTACCTGTCTATTATGACTAACCTTTTTCAAAGGTGGTTGCCATTATCGGACCTATTGTAAAAGATTGAATTTGTGTGAGTTGTGAACACAAAATTACTCTAGGATTCAACTCTCAAGTGGGGGATTTTAAAAATAAAAATCCTATATCAAACCAAGTTATAAAATACCTTTTTAAAGAGGATATAAACATAATATCTTCGTCGATTTACAAAAAGAAGATGACAATTAGTGGCAGAGCATTTACAATCTAACTGTTTTCTTGTTCAGGGCTTTTTTTAGTATATACTATATTCAATTGAATTTTGCCTTTTTTTCTCTTCCATGGATGTTTAATTTGAACCATCTCACGGGGACATTGTTGTGATCATCATTGTCACTTTCTTCAGTTTCATAAGTACTTTACCAAAGGAAATGTCATTATAGAAGAGACTTTGTATTTCATTTGATGAGCTTCGAACTAGACAATTAAGATAACATATTATTGGACAATGTAATGTTTTCTCCTTCTTGATCTAACTGCTTATAGTCATTAGACTTAAAGTCTTGATTCAAAGTTCATTCATATTTTCAACACTTCTTGTATTTCTTCTCTTTGATAAGATGTTAATGTCACCAAAAGATTATGTTAATACTAATTATGTGAACCAACGTATGGCTCAATTCAAAATTTTATTTGCTTTGATCACATGATTTCTAACTAAGTCATACCTTACTCTACTACCACTAACGCTTAATTGATTGTTATTCAATAGTATTCAAATTGTTTCTTAAGATTAATACATGAATAACAATTACTAAATTTCATATACTTTTGTTACTATTGTTGATAGCTATAACAATCGTTTTGATTCAACTATGTATATATATATCCTGCACACTTAAAGTAAACATGTCAACGAATACTTGCTCTTTTGTTTGGTTATCACCTAAACATAAATAATGGGCAATTGCATTTGTACCAATTTGGTTTCTACAACATCAGATCTCAAGTCAGTCAAATGGATGATATGATACATGAGACATCTGTTTACACTAAAAAAGAAATACAAATTGTCAACCAAAAAAGGTCCATATTTGATTGAGGTTTAACTGATGTTCGAGTAGTCGAATGAAAGTCATACTAACTAGAAACATTTGAATACGAGTCAGGTGAATCTTTCTTAAGTTTGAAGAGCCTCAAGAGGGTCGTGGGATTTTTATAACTTGCCAAAAGTATGTGAAAATTGATAATTTAGATGTAAAACTTGTGTACCTTGTTTTTAGCCACCACTAAATGAAGTGACTATTTTTGCAAAGGTTGAATATGAGAGAAAATGCATGTGTGGACAAAAGAAACTGTCACGGGAGTTCAAGGCCAAATGTGGAGCGCCACGTATACTATGTAACTAGAAAACATACGCACTCTCTGTGAGATTTGTTGAACCATTCTAGATTTTTGTAAGGCCACAATTCCTTGACAAATAAGATTAACCTCACATATAAATAGTTCTCTGTATATTTCAAAAAAAAAAAACAGAGATAATCAATCAAATTTATTATTTATTTCACAATTTATCTTTTATTATTTTGCTTTATATTTTCACTAGTCTAGTAGGTCAGAAAATTACAACTTTGTATTTAAGACTCTTTAAAGGAGTTAAACAAGCCACACTTATGAGACAACATAACAATAAAACAAAACAAAGATTCAATGCTAGTTGTTTCTTAGACTAATTTTCAATAAAACAATACAAAGATTCAATGATTGATGACTGTAATATTTAAAAAAAAATTGTTTGTATGGTTTGAAACTCTACTTGTCATTTTAAATGACTATATTAAAAAGAAAACATATTCTCTGGTTAGTATTGAATACCGACAACACGTGAACTTGTATGCTTAGAAAATATTTTGGCATGATGATTCTAATCGCAACAATGTGTGCGTTGTGATGATGTAATCCACTACAAAGTTGCAAGTTGCATTTCTTGCAAATTAAAAATAAGTGTTGCTCTCGGAATTTGCTTACTTTATTAATTCATGGTGCTTTTTTCATAATGCATTAAAGATGCAAAACATTAGGGAACAATACCTCATATGGAAAAATTTCTTTCAGAATGTATCTATTTATATAAGTTTGACTTGGTCAAGAATACCCATTAAACTTTTCATTCCATTTAACGCAATAACTTTTTTTAAAATTAGCTAAAAGGTAAAACTGCCTTAAAAGGATACCATGTGATAGTATATAATATATAACCTCGAACACTAGTTTTTTTTTTTTTTGTCTTATCTTTCAAATTTTAAGGGAAAAGAGGTCTAAAAAATATTTGGTATTGGCCTTTTTTCCATGTGGAGAAAGGGCTCACATTTTAGTTTATTGTGTGTCTTAGTTGTTTAAGTGGAGAAAGTCATATTAGATTGTAGGAGATAATATTATGGAGAATCTTACATTCTATGTTTGTTACAAAGTTACAATATTTATTCTCAAATATAAAATATTTTGAGGAATAAAATATCTATTCACTTTTCCATGATTTTAATCCTAAAGAAGGAGGTAGAAAAAAAAGAATTTCATTAAGGTAGGAATAAAATTGATATAATCACTTGTAAATTGAGATAATTTTATTTTCACTACATATTATTTGTTATCGTATCTATTATCTATTATATATATTTAAAATAGACTCCCAAATGCCACCTCACCCTCGAATGTCACCTATACAAATATTTTCCACATCAGCCAAAAAGCTGATGTGGACCTCTCCTCCTTTCTCCCCTCTCAATCATGCTCTAAATACCTAATCTCCTTCAATCCTACTCTATTTTTGCTTTGTCTTCCACAATTTCTTTAATACCTCCAATATCTATTTGATAATATTATTTTATAATAAATTTATAAATTATAAAATTATTTTACAACTATTTATAATTTATAAATTATTTTACAATTTGATAATAATTTATAATTTATATTATTATCAAATTATTTTATAAGTTATTTTACAATTTGATAATAATTTATAATTTATATTATTATCAAATTATTTTATAAGTTATTTTATAATAAATTTATAAATTATTTTATAATATTATTAGTCATTTACCAATGGTAATAATTTATATTATTAATCATTAAATTCAATAAAAAAACTGACTAATCACTCTTAAATATCTGTTTTAATTGATCTCAAAAGACAAAGAAGATTGTTCATATTATATTTTTCTAAAAATATTTTGAAAATAAATTTAGATTTGACAACACAATAAAAGAGCATGACTAAGTGCTCTTTATATAATAATATTATTTTATAATAAATTTATAAATTATAAAATTATTTTACAATTATTCATAATAAATTTATAATTTATAAATTATTTTACAATTTGA
>JBBPBR010000008.1:12168816-12188811 GCA_037974775.1 Cicer pinnatifidum
ATCATATCATGTTGAATAAAAATGATATTTTATCCCTTAGAGATAGAGCTTTTGATACTTATTATAAAATTTATTTTATATACACCGTTAAGTCATTATCCTATAGTAACATATATCTATATCCATAATAATCTTACTATTACTTAGTAATATTTCAATTGAAGAAATGATTAAAGCTTTTGAGACTCAAATTGCACAATTGAGAAGAATGAAAGACCTAATAAGTATTTATAATAAAACAATTAATTATACTAATATATATGAGGTTATTAAAAACAATCATGTATTACTTATAGATGATATCAATGTAAAATCATGCAAAAATGCATGAAATTGTGTAATTTCATAAAAATATACTACTTTATAAGTGAAAAAATTTGTGAGTACTAACCTTCCACACAATTTCGTAGGATGAGCCAGAATCAATGAAAACAGCACCAATAGTTGATTCAACAATATCAACTAGATTTTTAGGTGCGATGATCAATCCATAGGAATGTAAAGGATATTCTGAAATTGCTTTAATAAATTCATTAATCTCTATTAAATTATCAAAAATATTAATTAATGTTATTTTTCATACAACTATTTCTTTTATAACATGTTTTAGTTCCAACTACTAAAGCATTTTACAAAGTTTTAGTTCCAACTACATTAGCTACAATTCTTACATACTTTTTGTTATGTCATATATGTTCTAACCACACTCAATATACAATTTCTAACCACACTCAATTAATAATCTTCCATGACATGGTGCTCTATCAATTTTGCCATAAGTTATTGGGAGACAAAAATGATGTGTATAATATCTCTAACACACCGCACACGAAGCAAAACAACAGTATACAACATTACATTTAAATTTATATATATAAATATTGAAATAGATAGAGCTAAGTTGTTAATATATATATACATCTAGCCATAGTAAATGTATATTACTATCTACACACATTTTATTTTTTATTTGAAAACAAAAATATTTTCCACTTGTTTAAAACAGTTTTAAATAAAGGATAACTTTGTCAATTTTATTTTAATTCAAACAAAATGTCACGAATCCATTTTCTCAATTTCTACCATTTGATTCTAACAATATTTACTAATTGATCACTATTAATTAAAGTAAGCGCCACCGAAACATTCTCATGAACAGTGCAAGAATAATTTTATAAAAAAAAATTATATCAATTCTAAATCATATATATGACTAAGATAGTCATTAAAACAATAATGAAATAATAAGATCAAACTAACTTAGAAATAATATGAATGAGAAGTCAAAATAAAAAAATAAAAAAAAAACAAGTAAGAATGAGAAGTCTTAACATAATACTTTTAATTTTAATTAATGAAAAGAAAAAAATTAATATTTTTTAAATAAAATAAAATAAAAAAACAAACAAGTTATAGATGGTGAAATTTTGTGCCCAAATAAAAAAATGTGTAAAGTGTTAATAATCATTAAGAAAATAATTTTTTATAATTTGTTTTATCCTAAAACTTCTTAGTTTCCCACATTTTCTTATTGATGTCGTGTGTTGCAGTTATTTTCGTGACATACTGCTTCATCAATGTACTGTTTTAATTGTTTTTGTTAGAAAAACTTTTTATTAAAAAGAAGATAAAATAAAATTATTGCAAACGATGTCAATGGACCTATCTATTTCTTTGAACCAAAGTTTCTTACATCTTCAATTAATTAATTTTTTTTAAATAAAACAATAGTTCTTCAATCATTATCCTTTACTTATTGTCCAGTCCACAATAATAACTTAGTTTTTTATTTCGAGTACCATATTACATGGCAACTCAGTAAAATTAAATTAACCAACTTTTAGATTAACATGTTAAAAAAAATTAATTCAAAAATTATACTTATCGTTCTCTTTCTTAAATAAGATTTAGACAAAGCGATTAGTACAACTGTCCATCAAATTAGTTTTAACATTTCATAAATTTACAAATATACCTCTTAAATTATAAATTTTTAAGAGATTATAATATTGCATGTTAATTGCATATATAATTTATTTAAATTGAAAATATAAGAAATTTGACTGATATTTACTATTTTAGCCGATATGAAATTTTTAAAAACAAACATTTGAATGTGTTGAGTTGATTGTGAAATGTGATGTCCCGGTACAAATTGTTCTATACTTTCACAACCATGTGATATCAGGTGAACCCCCCACATGTGGACCTTACCACTCACCAATATCCGACAAATATTATTTCTTACCATTCTTACCACTTTAATTTAATAACCTATGTTTTTATTTATTTGTTTATATCTATCTATGTTTGTAACATTATCAACAAACTAAGTAATGTTGCATAAAAACAATATGAAAAGTTTAAAAAATAAAAATAAAAAACAAAATTAAATTAAATTAACAACGTACTAATAAACTTAAAAAAAAAAAAAAAAAATTGTACCTGAACAATTTGTATGTAGAATTTTAATAAGATTATTGTAAATATCTTGCATAAACAAAGCCGACATCCGTTTTCTATTAAATTGATATATATTTATTCATCTTTGTATGTAGAGAGGTGAAAAGGAGGGAGTGTGTTTAATGGATGTGTGTTCGTGTTTAGGCTTTGAAGTTGGACTACACTTTTCAATTTTTCAGTTTTTAGTATTGTTTCAATCCATTTTGCTCTTGCAAATGGTATACTTTGTGATACACATTTGTATTTTGTATAGAGGTTCAATAAATATGTCATGTAATACACCAAAATATACATAAAAATTGTTTTGAGCGTATAAACTTGAACCTTGAATATAAATTTATAAACTTAGAATTTAAAACTTTTAAAGAAGATGAATCAAACTTCTTGTTGAAACTTTTATAAACAACTTTCATAAATATGAATCAAAGCAAGAAAATAGTAGCAAATATGATGAAACTTTCGTAAAGATAAAATAAACAAAAACAAAATAGTAACAAGAAAATGAAAACAACAATAAATATAACAAAAAAAAAATGATACTATGAAAGAGACACAACATGAAATAGAGAAAAAAAGAAAGCAAACAATAAAAATAAAATGACAACTTAAATATTATGAATAAAAGAGAGAAATTGGGCTGAAAGAGAGAAATAAGAATGGGGTATTTATAGAGAAAGGGGCAAGGAGGGAGGGTTTTTTGCAATTTGGTTCCATGGTAAGGGTTGGTATGTCATTTTCTCCATTTGATTTGAGCTAAATTGGTCATTTACCTTTTATTTCTTTACATGTAACTAAATGTCCCTTTCACCTTTTCTTACACAATTATTCCTATGTTTGCTTTCCATTTTATTGATATCCTTATTGTAGAGGTAAGGTTGTAGCTATGGATGTTGAGATCCAATGGAGGTTTTGTTTTTTGCCTTTGTGTTTTAAGATTAAAAGAAAGTATTTTTGTACTTTATGTGCTAGACGTTTAGAATTGCAATTTCATTAGCTGGTTTTGAATATGATGATATTTTAATTTTTTTTTAATTTTTTTTTTGGTGGAAGAAGGTATTTGTGTAAAGGGAAAGGAAATAAAAGTAGCATTTGTTTGTTTTATCTATTGCGATTAATTTATTCAAAATCTCTATTAATGATTTCCTAAAGTATTAACTAAACACAACATATTTGAGTACATAGTTGTTTATTTGAGTAAAATATAATTTGAAATTCAACAAATAACGTGAGACAAAGTGAACTATTAACTATAAAATTAATGACATTAATAATCGAATTATAATTAATTAACATTGATATACACCATATAGTATGGTTCCTCCAATTAAATAATGTCCAAATTTTGTATTAAAAAAAATAAAATGAAAAGTAACGTTAGAATGCAAATGAAGATGCAATACTCGATAATAAAATTTTCAAATGTTGTCTGAGTATTTAAAGTAAATATCGCATTCAAATACATCATGTTGATATATTAAAGATATTAAGATTTAAGAATATTTAGATTTATCAATAATTCTCTCGTTGTAGTAATTGTCGATAATCACTAAGACGGATGACGAGTACTCAGTTACATTGAATGACGACCACTCAATGGTTTACGATTATTCTTGAATCTAAACTCTTTTTGCTCTAAGCACTCTTCAGATGTAGAGAATAGGTGAGAGCATAGTTTCTCTATATATATTTAATGAATAATTAAGTTCTCATTATTCTTTGATGATTACCACTCGTATTATATCCATATCAATTAATTAAATATTTAATTAATTATCTAATTAAAAATCTAATTAATCTTATTACTTATTTTGATTACTATCACTAATATGTTAAACTTTTGATTGATAAATAACTAATATAATAAAATAAAAATATGTATCAACATAATAATATTGAAATATAATAATTTAATAAAATACTCCAAAAAAATAAGTTTTAGAAAGTGAATTGTGTTCAAAATATAGAAAAACTTGGAGTTTGTTTGACGCTACAGTTTCTGACCCATTAAGATTTATAGCTGCATGACTTTCACGGTGTGTTCTGCTTCAACTTCAGCCGTTTGGTATCGTTGCTTGCTTGGTCGCTTTGTTGTGAACGTTGTTACTTAGGGATGACAATTAGACTCAGACTCAGTGAGTACCCGCAAAAAAAACTCACAATGGGTAGGGTAAAAACACGCATAACGGGTATGGGCACGGGGACGGGTAATTACCCGCAAAATTAAACGGGTACGGGTACTATAGTACCCACCCCGCCCCGCACCCGCACTTATATAAATATATTATTTATTTATTATATTAATATTTAGTTTAATTAATTGTTTTCCTTTATGTTTTAATATCTATTAATATTATTGGACCATTAAAATATTTAAAATCAAATAAAAAGATAAACATTTGAGAAATTGAGTTTGTTTGACTAACTAGAGCATTATATTGTGTTTCCTCTACCTTCTACGGAGGCGGCGGCAAGTAGCTCCTTTTATTATGATTCACATATATGGGTCAAGTCCATTGGTCCCCTTATTTATTTTAGACTTAATTGCACTTTTGGTCCCCCTATTATATGTGAAAATTGAAAGTAGTCCCCCTATTTTGTTTGTCACCAGTTTTAGTCCCCAAACGGAATTTGAGGCCAAATCATCATGAGTTGTCATTTTTTAATGACGTGTCAATAAATAGGTGACGTGACAGACGCTTACGTGGAATAAATTTATTATTATATCATTTCTGATTAAAAAATATAATTTTTATTTTCAAAAATCATTTTAATAATTATGAAATATTTTTAAAAATATAATTAAATTGTAAAAATTAAATTAAATTAAAATAAAATTGCAGAGTCCTAAATAGAACTCTAAAAATTGTGAAACATGTTCCGATTAAGAGTTCTGATTAGGACTCTACAATTTTATTTTAATTTAATTTAATTTTTACAATTTAATTATATTTTTTAAAATATTTCACAATTATTAAAATGATTTTTGGAAATAAAAATTATATTTTTTAATCAGAAATAATATAATAATAAGTTTATTCCACGTAAGCGTCTGCCGATAACTCATCATGATTTGACCTCAAATTCTGTTTGGGGACTAAAACTGGGGACAAACAAAATAGGGAGACTACTTTCAATTTTCACATATAATAGGGGGACCAAAAGTGCAATTAAGTCTTTATTTTATGTATTACTATTTTTATTTTACTAGAACAAACTTAATAGTTACTTAATCTCTCTTTTTATTTTACTATAATAAAATATAGTTGTCAGGGTTTAGGGTTAAGATTCAGGGTAAAGAGTTTAGGAGTTACGGTTTACGGTTTAGGATTTAGAGTTTATGGTTTAGTATTTAGGGTTTAGGGTTTGGGGTTAAATATTTAGGGGTTATCTTCATTACGAATTCTAACTACTAAATGAAGATAATAATAACATTTAGTAAAATAATGTTGTCTAATAATTATTTAATTAGTACTTTATTTGACAACTCTATTTTTTTAAATGTTATTACTATCTTCATTTTATAGTATATTATTTAGGGTTTAGGGTTCGGGGTTTAAGGTCATCTTTGTTGCGAAGTATAACTTCAAAAGAAAGATAATAATAAAATCTAATAATATAAAGTTATCAAGTAAAGATATAATTATTATTTATTTGAGAATAATATTTTATTATATGTTATTAGTTTCTTCGGTAAGGAAAACAAATACAAAACGAAGATCATAATAACATTTAATAAAATAGAGTTGTCACATAAAGTAATAATTATATATTTATTTGACAACTCAATTTTGTATATTTGAATAATTTTTAAATTTAATCACAATAATATTTATTTATCGATCTATTTTAGTTAAAGTGTGGGTAATGGGTATGGGTACGGGCACTTAGATACCCAGAGGGTAAGAGTACGAGTATTAAAGTTGATACCCAAGAGGGTACGGGCACGGGTATGGGTATTTTTTTAAACTGCGGGTATGGGTATGGGTACTATAGTACTCTACCCAAATCCTACCCATTGCCATCCCTATTGTTACTGGTTGCAAGTCTTTGTAGTATGGGTTAGTATTAGACAACCTCTATTTTTACATATCTAACATATAATCATTTTATAGTTTAATTTTTACAAATTTATTAATTTGTTAAAATAATATAGAATGAATGATTGTCCTTATAATTTATCTTCAGAATGTAAGAACACTAATATGTGTGCATGGGGCAAACCTCTTTTTTGAAATTCAACAGTGTACACAACTGTTAAAAAAAAGAAACATATAATTAAAAAGAAATTACATGTACTTATACTGAAACTTATACAGATTGTGTGTAAAATTGATTCAACTCATTTTTATACTGAGATTTATATTTATGTGACACATATTCAATGAAAGGAATATAGAAAAAGCATACTTAATTTCTAATTTTTGCTTTCATTTTCTGTATCATTTTTTACCAGTTTCATTATTATAGAAAAATCTCTTATTTTGTTTTGCATTTGTCATTGTTGCATGTATATCTCAACTTGTGTCCTCATCTATATGGGGTTATCTCTATTTATGCAAAATCATTTTTTCAATTGCGCCACAATATAGTTAAGAGAAAAGAAAAAAGTAATCAAAGACTAAATGAATTAAAATTGTGACAAAATATATTATCTGATGTGACTTTACCAAATATTTGTTGACGTTTAATATCATTGATTAGCTCCCATAACTTAATAGAGAAAACACGACTAATGATGTCGGGTCTGTCGTCACTTTTTTTGTTCGTCAACAGTTTCAAGGAAAAATTGTATTTCTGGCCATTTTGGGTTGCATGTGAATGTTAAAAATAGGTCGGGATATTCAGCATATTGACATATAGCCATTGCATCCTAAGTATGATTTCAATTGTTAGTTATTGACTTAAAAAATATTGGATATAATTTATTTTTGTCGGGTGATGTCTCAGACATGTATGCAAATCTATGAAAATAAGCAACACTACTGAATATAATAGTTGTTTAAATAAATATCATGCATAAACAAAAAACTTATTGTAGAACTACAAGTTACAACAATTCATACAATGTTGTTATAAACAATGTTTTAGAAGGGCCACGTCCTGTTTGTAGCACATGGTAGAACATAAATGGGAAAAATGATTGTCAATTTAGAGAGACGTTTATAAAATTCAAATATATGCATCGTAAGTATAGTCTAAGAATACCATGAAATGGGATTTATTTGAACACGATATCGTCGTCCACCAGTATAAGATGATGGAAGAATTGTCATTCTACCAACCGAATTTGTTATGACATCTCCTTGATTAATAGCATCTCTCAATCCATTATATAGTTCTGCACGCAATTGCTTTTGATTCTTTCTAATCCAATTGATTCTAACTTCTTCGATCGAAGCATAAGCATCCACCATGTACTGTTGGAACAAACGCCCACTTCGTAACAATGTTTGTGCCTCTCCAGCTCGTTGTAACAACTCCCTGTTTCTGGATTTCGATGACTTATATCAATCCTATAACCATCTTCTCCATATGGAAATAATAATGGGTATTGTAGTGCCATGAAACTTGGGTGCAATTCTGTAATTCTCTGAAGACCGATTGTTTTGTGTTCAACAATTATATCACGATGACTTTCTTCATTTGAGCTTTCATCCACTAAAAGCGCATCAACTTCTGAGCAAGAGGGCAGGTTATTTTGTCTCCCATCAGTCAACCTATTGCTAAGCAATCTTAGTTTCAATTCTCCGACATCATGGTGATCGTATTTATCTCTGACCATCCTAAATGATTTTACCAAGACATTGTGATTGTCCAACATATGCAAAATGTCTGTTACCAGTTTCTCTTGAAGAAGATTATTTTCATTATCACCTTGGATAAAACCTAATCTATTTGAGATCTCATTTTCGGTGTCATGTATATAAAGTTGTGCAAATTTTGGCCTTTCTCCATTCTCAGGGCATAAAGAACCAAGTAGGTGGTAGGTCTATCCATTTATTCGAAAGACATAAGGGTCGGCATGTTTGTTGATTTCATAGTCAATTTTTCCACCCATAGATGTAAAAGCAAAAGCCGCATTATAAATTCTAATGTTACGACGGAAATTTTTTGCTGCACTATCTCCACCATAATCAAGCAAGTGATAAAGCAAAGTTGGTGGAAATTTTAGTAACGGAAGTTGCACCCGACCTTCCATGCAACATGTAGAAAACTTTGGATGTTGAGGGTGTTTACTCTCTTCCGTTCTTTCTTCGTACCAATGAAGAGCTCCACAAAATTCACAAACACATGTCGGTCTTCCAAAATTCCAAGTTTCAATAATGGAAGCTAATAAAGAAAATAAATATTTTTAGAACCGAAACCATATAAAGACATCAAACATCAATAAATATTACCAATCCTTTTGTTTAAAATAATGATTAAAATATTTTACAAGTTACCTGTTTGTCTACGGGTGGTATTGGAAATTGTAGATGTTGACGGATTAAGCTGGGAAGTTTGTCTAACGGGGACTGTAAAAGGACATAAATGGAACAAATTACAGGATACTTGGGAGGTAAGTAACTATATATTAAATTAGTTTTTACAAATGTGTTTGATTCTTGTTTTAATTTTTTTTTTTTCCACATGTTTCCTCTTGCTTAATATACAATCATATAATCTTATTTAAAAGATTATCAAACACTAAATATAAATATTTTTTAATCAAAATTTGAACCATAATTCACGTTATTACATAGGTTTAATCATTTCGCTTAAATCAAGTCAAGATGGTTTGTTTTAGTCCTTTATTCCTTTAAATATGATGATTCATCATGACTAAACATTATTGAAACTGAAAAGTTACAGCAATAAAAAGCAAATTTTCCATGTTATCTAGATAAAAAGCAAAATTGATATATTTTTAAAAAGTTCAAAATATTTAAATTCAGAAACACCTTACAATAACTAAGGCTCTGTTTGGGTGATTTTTTATTTTTTGTTCTGATATTTTCAAAAACTAAAATCAGTTCGTATTTTCATTTTTCAATTTTAATTAAGTTAAAACTAATGCATCTCAATTCTCAGAACCCATATTGCACCTATTTGTTTTTAATGTTCAAGTGATTTCTCTGCTACAAATTTTGATTTTTGTTTATTTCCTTTTCCTGAATCCTTCAACTAACATTGATATCCTTCACTTTTCTACCTATCATTGATCCCATACTAAGTAAGCCATTAATGAATCAATTCACAGAAAAAATCTCACCAAAATATAACAATATAACATAAATATATATATATATATCAACTAATAGAATCATTCACCAAAAATACAAACTAATTGAATCAGTTTCAAAAGATATAAGGTTGATTTGGTGGCTGAAGTATGAGAGTTAGGAAGACAAGTGATAAAGAGCTTGCATATTTGATCCCTACCTTTAACAATACTAATAATATTAACAATGCTGATTACTAAAATTAGCGGTTACAAGAAAAAAAATGGAATCAGTTCCATTTAACATTAGGCTAAAAAAAAGCTTTTACACAGTTGGGAAACAGTAATCCTCATTCCCATTTTACCAAAACAGAATTTCTTTGTTGCTCCACTCTTTGAAGATGAGAAGACAATTGAAACAGATCAACAGTGACTCCATGTTCAGATTTGATATTCATTGATTCTGATGTTTCACAAATATCATCAGAAAATGGAAAAGACTCATTTTGATTATGTTTATCCATGGAGCTTATATTCAATAGTGTTTCAGAAACTTGGTCATCGTTATCTTGCGTGCGGATGCCCCGATAAATTAGGGAGTTAGTTAATGGATTTTCTGCTGCGTGGCGCGATGGATTCTGTGACGGGGATGACAGAAGAGAGAGAGCACGGCTAGATAACTCGTGACCGAGTGTGGCAGGGGATGCTAGTTGAGGACTGAAATTTGGCTCCTCTTCCAGTTTGATATGTCCACTTTGAAATATGTCTTGAAAATCAAAGTGAGGTATGTTTTGTATTGAAGACTCGAGATACTTAGTACCTGGAAACAAATTCAGTTAAGAAAAGTTGTTAGATTCTTCGGTTGGAAAAGTTTGTATGAAAAAATAGTAAGATCATAAGAGCTTTTATAACACAAGGTAAAATAAAGTCAAACTAATTTTTTATAATTTATAAGCTGTTTTCATAAAATAGCTCATAAGTGTTATGGCCGGTAGATAAATTCAAATAAGCAATCTAAACAAACCCTATAGCAGACAACAAAGCCAAAAGTTGAACAGAAAATACAAATATATTGGACTGTAAAGTGTAAGTAAGAAGTCTAGTATGAAAAATGTGAGTGTTGAGCAAAAGATAAGTGAGAACACTTGTGTGGTAGCTCTTAAACAAATGTGATGATCTCCTATGTTTTAAGAATCAGGGTTCCCTGTTGCAGCCACTCACTACAGCATTCACGCAATCAGTGACTATGTGTTATGTCCAATGGAGATTGGACAGTCTTGATCTCAAGCAACTTTTGATTTTAAAAAGCTTAAATTACCGAATTTGAGATTTGGATTGACTAATCTCGATCGAATGGGTTATTAACTGCGCGAATGCGTGTAATCAGTGATTGCATAGAACTCGGATTTGTGTCTTAAGCATCCCTAACATATTGGCAACTTCTAATTTCTTATTTGACAGCACAAATTTGAGAGCAATAGTTTCAATTTCTTTAGCACTGGTGGGCTAAGATAGATATTGCATAACTTCATTGTAACTGTAACAATCCCTATGCCTTAAGTTCACATGCTTTACTCTTAGGGTACATTTCACATTTTCAGTTTTTCATCCAACTTATTTGTTAGGTATCTGGTAATCTATTATATAGTGCTTACTTTATCATTCTAAGAATACTCCAACGTGACCTTCTCTTGAAATCATGAATTCAATAAATTATTTAAATAATTGTGGAAAGGCAAAATATATTTCCTACCACAATAGAGAAAATTAATCATACATACAACACTGGATGTTTGGCTTCAAATTTTTGCATAAAAAATTCTGATGGATGCAAACAAACACTTGTTAAATGGTCCACATCATTCCCTGGGACCACAATATTTAAAAGATAGAGAGTGATAACATAATTTAAGAAGCTATATGTGCCTCTTTTGTCTGAAATGTTTAAAAAATTCATGATGTCTTTTCTAGATTCAAAGGTTTTGATTTTCAGTTCATAGAAGGAATTGTATCATTATCTTGTGAAAGCTAATCTGTTATAAAAAAGTCGACGGACAGATTTCCGATAGCATTGACATCTTAATATTAAGAGTTTAATAGTGGGATGATGTGACAAAATACTAGATTCTCATTGAATATCAGTGTAATATTAATTTAAGTGCAAATCCTGTTTTCTATAATATTAAATGAAGACATATTTTAATTTTCTTTAAATGACTTCATTCCCATGATTGATATTTGGAGAACATTTAAAGAATATACTATAACAAAATCAAACAAACAAAATTTTTGGTGATGCACAATTGACAAAGTTCTTTACATACCTGCTCTTATAGTGACAAAAATGCATAATAATATCTATAATTTAGGTATAGAAGCAACTAATAGAAAATGCCAAAACTGCTTAATACTTTTCCAAAAATTAAGTGAAGAGATTTCTGCTGTACAACCTCTCATTTCTCATTAGATATGCTTCCTAATATTATATGGTCTTGCATCACCAAGTGAAATCAACAATATAAGTTTATTCTATCAATATTCTTCCAATATGTAGTTAAAAATGTAAATAGACCCTACCTTCACACAAAACCTTAGTTGTTAAGTAACTATATTGAATGCTTAACTTTAATATCATCTGTTCATGGCCACATTGAATTTTAACCATATATGCAATCAATTATGAGACATAAATACTAATTAATATGAGATCTCTGTTAACTAGTTTTCCTAGTTCTTTTTCCAGCATAGCATATTCATCTAAAAATCCACTAACTATTTATAATTGAGCACCTAATATTTCAACATTATGAATGCCTCAGGCTTACATGATGATATTAACAAATGAAGAGTTGTGATGTAAAAATTCGAGTTCAAATCATTAGACTAATAAATTGCAGGTTCGATCCATGCAATCAAATACAAGGTAAGACTCCTTCCCTGGTCTGGACTCTGCCACGAAGGGAGCTTGATAGCACCATTTTAACATTAATTCAAACTACAATTTTGTCTTACCTATGCTGATGAAGATGCTAGCAGAATGTGAATTTCATACCTTGATATGACTGAAGAATCTTGTGTTGTTTATTAGTCATGTAATCAAACTGAGGTTTCCTTCGGCGTTCATTGTGTCCAGCTAGACGCCTGCGACAACTGCGCTTACCATCATCGAACTCAGCCAGCAAATGAAACCTACTCAAGATTAAAAAAAAAACATAATTCAATAACAAATCTAAGATATACAAATCAGTTAGCAAGATTGAACATTTTCATGTGGCCCAAAAACAAATATAAGATACACTCTGATACCATCTTAAAAATGTAATTTTAATACCAAGGAACCAAAACATATACCTGCTGCACTGCTGACAAAACCTCTGTTCAACGCCATTCACAATAACTTTAGCCGTCTTGGAATGAACATCACAAACTTTATGTCTTTTGTGGTAATCTTTTGAGGAGCTAAGATCCATGTTACAACCATAAACTTGGCATACAGGAGCATGAGCTGGTAATCTGGAAGTGCGAGCTTTCTTTGAAAGTGCGGTTTGATGTATCGGCGTAGAAGTGAATTCTTTCACATCTCTGTCTAATCTACCTAGCTTAAGACCAATCAATGAAGAATCACGAATTTTCGATTCATCTAGAGAACTTAAATGCTTTGAATCAGAATCTTCTTCCCCAAAAGACGAAACTCTCTCAAAGTTACAGGACGATTTGTTCTCAAATTCAATAAATGGTTTTCTACTTCTCATCATAAAAGCATCAAGTGAAAAGTCCATTTCATCAGAAAACAAATAGCTTCTCTCTTCGGGGATGTAACTCCAAGATTCCATTTAGTACAATTAAATAGAACTGAGACAGGCACTGAAATAATGAATAAACCTACCACAATTGGAAAGAAATACATTACTCCTTTTGCAAAAATCAAAAGTTATATATTGAAAGATATTCATTTAATTACAAACCTAATTCAAGCATATGGATACAATACAGTAACAAATTATGCCTATATCTATAGACAAATAAAATAAGATACAATTACTAAATAAGCAATAGGCAAACATAAAATAAACAGACTTATAACAAACATCAAACCAAGAATTTTGAATTGTGGTCCATAGCTGCAATTGCATCCGCAACATAAAGGATTTTGGGGTCTCTACAACCACATTACAACCGCAATTTGGACCCTATCAGACACTTTTTCCCACAATTTAAAGATTCAGGGTAAACTGTCATTTTAGTTCTTGAAAAAATAAGACATTGTCACTTTGATCTATGACTCAGCCAAAAACCCAAGTTAATTATGGAATCATCAAAATAATCCTAAAAAGATAAAAGTGAGTATCATAAAAGCCCCTGGACAATATAACTTACTATCAAAATAGTCCATGCCAGTAATAACGTCAAAGGCTAAACTGACTGATGTTTTGATGATTCGATTATTAATTTGGATTATTATCTGAGTCAGAGATCAAAGAGAAAATGCCCTAAACTCTCATAGACTAAAACTGTGGATTACCCTTCTTCAATTTAAAAATCTCAAAATAAAAGAAATTCCTCACTATCTATATGATAAAAAAAAAATGACCATAGAGAAGAAAAAAAAAAGGAAAGAAAATAGATCCGACTAGCATAATCCCTCCCACTGCTAGACAAAAATAGCATAAAAAAATCTCAACTATTTTAAAAGGGTCATTCATAATTTGACACTAGAAAAGACAGTTTTCAAAAGGGTAAACCAAATCAAACCCAGATTGCAAAACTTGATATCTTCCAAGTTCCAACTTTCATAACATTTGAAACTCAAATGGAAAAACAAACAAAAAATGGTTGTAGATAAGTGAAAAAGAAACAGAAAATGAAAATGGCCATGTGAGAAGCAATTGAAAAAGCAAACAAACCAGTAGAAAAATGGAAAATCTATGCAGCCATGTCAGTGTTCCATGATTCTATCTTTCCATCTACAGAGTTTGTTGGAAACAAAACAGGATCCATGCAGTCAAAGATAGAGAAAATAAAGTGGAATCTTGAATTAACCAGTAACCTGAAAGATTTGTGGTGGCAACTTGTGAGTGGTTTTGAAGAGAGAGAAAGAGTGGATTTTCTCAGAATAGTTGTAACTTTGAAACTGAGACTGAGAGAGCGTGAGTCAACATGATTTCCTACCAAACATCCAATGCAAAATTATGTTGTCTTTCTTTTTTGTAGCTTTTCAAAAAGGAAATGCAATTCCAATTCGACCTGACATTGAACCCGTATGATAGCATGACAGAATTAAATATTGCATAAAAATAAATTCATATGTGTGATTGATATCATCAATAAATTAATTCACAATTCTATTATATTATATATAATATTTAATTGAATATTTTTTATATAAATTGAGTTAGAATATAAGATCATATTTTTGTCATATCATATGTGCATCAAATGAGCTCTGTATATCTAATCTAAATTGAAGTGAGTTAGATAAATAAGAATAAAATATAATTTTTAATATAATATAACATGTGATATTGGTATTGATTTAAAATATTTGTACACTTTTATGAATTATATAATAGTTTTTATATTTTATGCTATTAAATTGAAAAGAACTTGTATCTATAAAAAAAATGATATTGCATTTGATCTAACAATTTTAAAAAAGAAAAACAATTCTAATAGTCCTTGATTAAAATTCACAACAATCTTAAGAAAGAAAAAGAAGATCCTTACAATAATATAATAAGTCCATTTGTATTCTTTTTACCGAAGCCCGTTTGTGTGTTTTTGTTGGAAGACAAGCCCATTTCCATCTTTAGATACACTAAACTAGAACACACTTCCACGTTAGTATATCAGTAATGTTATTCAAATACCAAATTCGATTAAAAAAAATAAATTAAATACAAATACAATATTTTAATATGTATTAAAAAATAGGTTTAATTGCAGTTTTGATTTCTATTATTACTAATTCATAGAATTGGTCTTCCTATTTTAATTGTCGAAAGTTTTGATCCCTCTTTTATATTTTTGAATTATAAAACAATCTATTATATATATTTAAAAAAGACTCTCGAATCTCACCTCATCCCCGAATGCCACCTCACCTCATCTCCGAATCTATTATCTATTATCTATTATATATATTTAAAACAGACTCCCGAATCTCACCTCATCCCCGAATGCCACCTCACCTCATCTCCGAATGCCACCTCACTCTCAAATATGCCACTTATACAAATATTTCCCATATCAGCCAAAAAGCTGATGTGGACCTCTCATCCTTTCTCCCATCTCAATCATATTCTCAATTGCTAATCTCCTTTAATCCTACTCTATTTTTCCTCTTTCTTCCACAATTTCTTTCATACCTCCAAAATCTATTTGATAATATTATTTTATAATAAATTTATAAATTATAAAATTATTTTACAATTATTTATAATTTATAAATTATTTTATAATTTGATAATAATTTATAATCTATATTATTATCAAATTATTTTATAAGTTTATTTTATAATAAATTTATAAATTATTATAAAATTATTTTACAATTATTTATAAAGGACCAAATCGAAAAAAAAAAAGATAAAGGACTAAAACGTTAACTGAAATTAAGTTAAGAGACTATAAATGGTATTTAGCCTTTTTTTTATCAACACATATATACTGTTAATGTAATATTTAATTATTTTGACATGGCACAATCAAACATCCCTCAGTATATATGGCCTAATCACTACTTTATATTTCAATATAAATTTTTTAACATGAAAACACCATTAACTAAGCTTCCTTCAAATTCAAACACAACTAGAATGTGGTGCTATGAGAAAATCCAACAATATTGTTTTTGTTCATGTACACACAGCACCTATGCTTTTTACCATTAAATATTTGTCAGCTTAATTATGTCCACTCCTCAATGTAACTTAGTTATAGATCCAATCAGAATCATCACATATGTTTGTCATATATAAAAGCCTTAATTATAACATGATTAATACTATCTTCATCGGTATAGAATTTTGTTGACTAAATTAATATATTAAAAAATTGATTATAATATTAATTTTGTTGATAATTTATTGTTTTACAAGTTTATTTTATAAAAAAGATAATAAGTTTTTATTAACCTCACTCTCAAATATGCCACTTATACAAATATTTTCCACATCAGCCAAAAAGCTCATGTGGACCTCTCATCTTTTCTCCCTTCTCAATCATATTCTCAATACCTAATCTCCTTTAATCCTACTCTATTTTTCCTCTTTCTTCCACAATTTCTTTCATACCTCCAAAATCTATTTGATAATATTATTTTATAATAAATTTATAAATTATAAAATTATTTTACAATTATTTATAATTTATAAATTATTTTACAATTTGATAATAATTTATAATCTATATTATTATCAAATTATTTTATAAGTTATTTTATAATAAATTTATAAATTATTATAAAATTATTTTACAATTATTTATAAAGGACCAAATCGAAAAAAAAAAAGATAAAGGACTAAAACGTTAACTGAAATTAAGTTAAGAGACTATAAATGGTATTTAGCCTTTTTTTTATCAACACATATATACTGTTAATGTAATATTTAATTATTTTGACATGGCACAATCAAACATCCCTCAGTATATATGGCCTAATCACTACTTTATATTTCAATATAAATTTTTTAACATGAAAACACCATTAACTAAGCTTCCTTCAAATTCAAACACAACTAGAATGTGGTGCTATGAGAAAATCCAACAATATTGTTTTTGTTCATGTACACACAGCACCTATGCTTTTTACCATTAAATATTTGTCAGCTTAATTATGTCCACTCCTCAATGTGACTTAGCTATAGATCCAATCAGAATCATCACATATGTTTGTCATATATAAAAGCCTTAATTATAACATGATTAATACTATCTTCATCGGTATAGAATTTTGTTGACTAAATTAATATATTAAAAAATTGATTATAATATTAATTTTGTTGATAATTTATTGTTTTACAAGTTTATTTTATAAAAAAGATAATAAGTTTTTATTAACCTCACTCTCAAATATGCCACTTATACAAATATTTTCCACATCAGCCAAAAAGCTCATGTGGACCTCTCATCTTTTCTCCCTTTTTAATCATATTCTCAATACCTAATCTCCTTTAATCCTACTCTATTTTTCCTCTTTCTTCCACAATTTCTTTCATACCTCCAAAATCTATTTGATAATATTATTTTATAATAAATTTATAAATTATAAAATTATTTTACAATTATTTATAATTTATAAATTATTTTACAATTTGATAATAATTTATAATCTATATTATTATCAAATTATTTTATAAGTTATTTTATAATAAATTTATAAATTATTATAAAATTATTTTACAATTATTTATAAAGGACCAAATCGAAAAAAAAAAAGATAAAGGACTAAAACGTTAACTGAAATTAAGTTAAGAGACTATAAATGGTATTTAGCCTTTTTTTTATCAACACATATATACTGTTAATGTAATATTTAATTATTTTGACATGGCACAATCAAACATCCCTCAGTATATATGGCCTAATCACTACTTTATATTTCAATATAAATTTTTTAACATGAAAACACCATTAACTAAGCTTCCTTCAAATTCAAACACAACTAGAATGTGGTGCTATGAGAAAATCCAACAATATTGTTTTTGTTCATGTACACACAGCACCTATGCTTTTTACCATTAAATATTTGTCAGCTTAATTATGTCCACTCCTCAATGTGACTTAGCTATAGATCCAATCAGAATCATCACATATGTTTGTCATATATAAAAGCCTTAATTATAACATGATTAATACTATCTTCATCGGTATAGAATTTTGTTGACCAAATTAATATATTAAAAAATTGATTATAATATTAATTTTGTTGATAATTTATTGTTTTACAAGTTTATTTTATAAAAAAGATAATAAGTTTTTATTAACCTCACTCTCAAATATGCCACTTATACAAATATTTTCCACATCAGCCAAAAAGCTCATGTGGACCTCTCATCTTTTCTCCCTTCTCAATCATATTCTCAATACCTAATCTCCTTTAATCCTACTCTATTTTTCCTCTTTCTTCCACAATTTCTTTCATACCTCCAAAATCTATTTGATAATATTATTTTATAATAAATTTATAAATTATAAAATTATTTTACAATTATTTATAATTTATAAATTATTTTACAATTTGATAATAATTTATAATCTATATTATTATCAAATTATTTTATAAGTTATTTTATAATAAATTTATAAATTATTATAAAATTATTTTACAATTATTTATAAAGGACCAAATCGAAAAAAAAAAAGATAAAAGACTAAAACGTTAACTGAAATTAAGTTAAGAGACTATAAATGGTATTTAGCCTTTTTTTTATCAACACATATATACTGTTAATGTAATATTTAATTATTTTGACATGGCACAATCAAACATCTCTCAGTATATATGGCCTAATCACTACTTTATATTTCAATATAAATTTTTTAACATGAAAACACCATTAACTAAGCTTCCTTCAAATTCAAACACAACTAGAATGTGGTGCTATGAGAAAATCCAACAATATTGTTTTTGTTCATGTACACACAGCACCTATGCTTTTTACCATTAAATATTTGTCAGCTTAATTATGTCCACTCCTCAATGTGACTTAGCTATAGATCCAATCAGAATCATCACATATGTTTGTCATATATAAAAGCCTTAATTATAACATGATTAATACTATCTTCATCGGTATAGAATTTTGTTGACTAAATTAATATATTAAAAAATTGATTATAAAATTAATTTTGTTGATAATTTATTGTTTTACAAGTTTATTTTATAAAAAAGATAATAAGTTTTTATTAACCTCACTCTCAAATATGCCACTTATACAAATATTTTCCAAAAAGCTGATGTGAACCTCTCATCCTTTCTCCCTTCACAATCATATTCTCAATACCTAATCTCCTTTAATCCTACTCTATTTTTCCTCTTTCTTCCACAATTTCTTTCATACCTCCAAAATCTATTTGATAATATTATTTTATAATAAATTTATAAATTATAAAATTATTTATAATTTATAAATTATTTTACAATTTGATAATAATTTATAATCTATATTATTATCAAATTATTTTATAAGTTATTTTATAATAAATTTATAAATTATTATAAAATTATTTTACAATTATTTATAATATATTTATAATTTATAAATTATTTTACAATTTGATAATAATATATAATTTATATTATTATCAAATTATTTTATAAGTTATTTTAT